>CP136056.1:212791724-213364224 GCA_032464435.1 Aegilops umbellulata | reverse complement strand
ACTCTGCAGAGGTTTGCGCACTTTTCCCCACAAGACTCGATCACCTCCGTTGGATTTCTCGCACTACATGGTGTTTGAGAAACGGATGACCGAGACATAGTCTTTCAGAAGCATTAACTCTTTACCCTGGATGGACAGTTACACCTACTTTCCCTCTACATCTGCTAGCCCACCACTGAAAGAGGTCACACAACATACTCAACTATGCCAGAGCCCATAATGGCTTGTGGCTGCACACGGAAGTTTCTAGCATGAATAATCTTATGACCCCTTTGAGCCTGGGTGGCGGACCGTAGGATGATCACACGGGTACTCCGGGATATCCTAGGACAACACTGGATTCTCCAAGTTGCCAAACAAGCAATCCACCAGATGTGTATTAAAGTTGCCACCTTAAGTTGAACCATTAATTAACAACTCACATCCGTCATGGATACACTCAAACCCAATCCACGTCTACGAGCATAGCATAGCAATATAAGCATAACGCAGAAGTAACTCCCAAGGGTTTGATATTAAAACAGGTAATACAGTGGCGGTGCCAGGGATAAAAGCATGTGTAGTCACTTCAAAATAGTGTAGTCAAATGTACAATTTTTTATGTATTTTTGCATGATTTATTCTTGGTATATGACGTTTTTTCCAAGGAGCTGTGTAGTCAAGTGAGGTAATAGGTTCTACCTCATCATCTACTTCCCAAACCCACATGTTAAGAGATCCTACTCATGAAATGTTTGAGGATTGTATCTAATGCATAAAAACTGGGTAATAAAGGGGTGTGATCAATGTGTTACTTGCCTTGCTGACGATCCGCAAAACCTAGACTCGTAGTAGCACGCTTCGTACTCCGGGAATTCTATCGCAAACAAACAATAACATACATAAGCAATCAAGAAAATATGCACGGGTAAAACTCAAATAAGAAGATCTAACCAGAAAGTTCAACTTAAGAACTCCGGTATGCAAAAAGAATCAAATCAGACGGAGCAACGAAACTCAAACTGCAAAAGAAACAAGATCCAATTTACTAATCTGAACTAAAGTCAAATTTTACAGTACCAAAATCTTGTTCAAGTTGGTTAAAAAGAAATAGGGCTTTGAGACGAAGATCTAGGCGCTTGAATCGCCTGATTCCGATAAACGAGCGAAAAGATAAACTAAAACGAAAATCGGGTCAGAAATCGCGATCGGAAATAATTGCGAAAAACCCTGGAAAAAGAAAAACTGACGAATAGGCTAACGAACGAACGTTTGCTGTCTGTGACTAACGGGTGAACGGCGTTTGTTTAAACGAACGAATGAACGAACGTCCGCTAAATAAACCGACGGAAAAACCGATTTAACGAAATAAACCGGAAAATAAAAAAAATCGGGGTTAACCCTGGAAAACCGACCAATCAACGGCGACGAGATCCGACGCGGCGGCGGCGCTAGGGTTTGGGTGCGGGGTGGGCTGGGCGGCGGTGGACTGCGGGGCAGGGGGGCCCCGGCTTATAAAGCCCCCCGGGCGGTGGCAGAGTCCGGGTTGCCCACGGCCCGGTAGGTTGGTTTGACTTTTTTTTAAATAATTCCGACGCGCAGAAAAACAAAGAAAAAGAATACTAAACGGACTCGAAAAATCCCAAAATAAATTTTCCCCGTCCTCTAAAAATATGCCGTACAAGGTGAACATTTATTTGGGCCTAAAATGCAACTCATATTTTTCCTAATTCAAATAAAATTGTAATAAAATCCGAATAAAATCAAATATTTGATTTTAATATTTTTCCTCCAATATTTCATTTATTTTGGAGAAGTCATATTATCTCCTCTCATATATTTTAATATGAAATATTTTCGGAGAGAAAATAAATTAAAACCAAAGTGATCGTTGTTTCAATATTTGATAAAACTCAAATATGAAAAACGTGAAATCCCTCAACTCTCTCCGAGGGTCCTTGAGTTGCTTAGAATTTCGAGGATCGCGAAACGAAATGCAACAAAATATGATATGCATGAATGACCTATGTATAACATTCCAAATTGAAAATTTGGGATGTTACAACTAATGACTCGAACATTTCCTTTAGCACACATAAGATCACATAGCTCAACTACATATTCATCAAACTTGGGATCACTAGGCTTAATTTTATGGAAAGCAATAGACTTTTGAAGAATCTCATCTATATTTTTCAAGGAATAATTCGAAAAGCGTTCCTCAAGGTAATTCCATATAGTATATTGATATGTCTCCATCATATCTACTTTTCCTAATGCTTTTCCTCTTTGTTTTGGACTCTAATTTGCATGATTTGAATGAAACTAACTCGGACTAAAGCTGTTTTCAACACAACTACCATGGTGTTGTTTTTGTGCAGAAATAAGCGGAACATTTTGGAGATTTATTTCAGAATAAAAGAAAAATACTAGAGCCAAGAACCACCGGAGGGCCCCCCTGGGTGAGCACAACCCACTAGGGCGTGCCCCCCTCCAGGCGCGCCCAGGTGGGTTGTGCCCACCTGGTGGGCCCGCAGACCCTATCTCTGACTCCATAAATACCTATATTTAGAGAGAAAAATTGGGGAGAAGAATTATCTCGTTTCACGATACGGAGCCGTCGCCACCTCTTGTTCTTCATCGGGACACTACTGAGGATGCTGCTAACGCGACACTATGATCAGGGACCCTTCGACGAAACTATGTGCGATGCCATAATCACAAACGGTGGTGTAAAAAACCGTCAAAAAAGGTGCAAAACGTTTGCAATGGAGGATGCATCGAACACAGTTCAGATTTTAGTTGCGTGTGTGATGCAGGGCATACTGTTCAGCTCAATTAACCGTTTGCGATGAGGAGGAACAAAAGAAACGGGCAGCCAGGTGAAGGTGTGTGCGATGTACAACATACGGTTCACTCGGATGATCTGTTTGTGATTAGGCAGCACAAAAGAAACGGTCAGCTAGATCAAAGGTGTGTGCCATATATGACATGCGGTTCACTTGGATGAACTGTTTGCGTTGAGACATGAGAACAGAAACGGTTCAAATGAACAAGATGTGTGTGATACGAGGCAAACATGTCTGTAATCGAAAACGTGTGCGAAGACCAATAACAACACAGACGATTACTGCTAACAAGCCGTGTGTGTTGTGAGCAAACGATTGGTGGTATACAATTGCGAGTGATTGATGAAAACATCACCGACGGGTTCCATTGTTTAGTCCGTGTGCGATGTGATTTTCTTTGTCCGCACAACATCTACGCTCTGTCTACAGAGCATCAACATATGTACTTAAAAAGACAACATTACATAATCAAATTAAGCATACAATTACACAAGTAACTACACACATAACATTTTCACACACCAAAGAAAGCAATTACATGCATACTAAAGTAGGAGAAATGAGGATCTAATCATCAACTTATTGTTGCGACGACGCTTGCCATTGCTCTGCTTCTGGCTGGATCCCTGTCCGTTTTGGGGAAGGAGGGACTTCCTCATGTCAACGATCCGCCTATACATGTCGCAGCTCGTGTACGCCTCCTTGGCCGCGTACACGACGTGAGCTTTGTCGAGTTTCTCCATCCAGGCCGAGTGCCAGGCACGCTTGTCCTTGTTGCACGAATCCTTCATGTCTATGTAGTAGAGGTCGATGATGGCCTCGGCGAGGTGAACCAGTGAGTTCTTCTCATGCTCCTTGCTGCCCCTGATCTTGTATTGGCCTTGGACGTCGACAAGATTCTGCCAGGCGATGCCCGAATTCTCGAGCGCCTTTACATCGTTGGTGATGTCCACCGTAGCGAACATGTAGTGGGGGCTGTTGACAAACCTGGCGAAACGCTCGCAAGGCCTTGTGGCCAGGCAGTAGTGGTAGACGAGAACGTGGTGGCGCACACACGTCTGGGCGACGACGACCTTGGGACGAGACCCGACATGAGCGCAGGTGTACTCGAGGTCGAACCCGATCACCTTGTACTTCTCCTCAGCAAGCAACAACTCCATGATGTGAATGGAGTGCTCCACCCAGACTGGGTCGTTGGTGTACACCACCGAGAGGTCCATGAACATTCTGTGGGTGTCCACCACGACACGCATGGTGAACTACTGCTCGGAGTGCCATTGGAGCCGCGCAGGATACCCTCTACGAATTTCTCGTGGTCGGTGTGCTTCTTGCAATGGTGGGGCGCGATCGAAAGGTTGAAGAGACACAAGGGTAGGTTAAATGGCCGCTGTAATAAATGGCGGTCGGCCGGCCTGTAATCATCACATCTTGTCACGACGTTCATAGCGGAGGATTCTAGTGCACGCTTGACAACACCGCACCACACGCATGGGCTCGAAGAGGCGCCAAATGTATCGTCGGTGAGCCTGTTCCTGCACTACTGCGCTGTTAACCGCGTAAGCTTCCCGCCCGGCTAGTTTGGCCACACATCAGCTAGAAGAGGGACAAATCGTGGGCGTTTATTGGCAAAAAGCATTGTAAAAACGAAGTGTGTGGAATGACTTCGGTCATAAGTTTACCCTTGGGTGATGAGGTCAAAGTTATACAGAAGGGTGATGATGGACACTCGAGTGCAATAATTAATTCTGCGCTCTACAGTGCACATGGTGGAAGAAACCAACTGTGTGCAATAATGTTGAAGATCACAGTCGAGTTAGCTATACAGATCGTGTGCTGTGAGATCGACAAGGTAAACTGATTCGTGAATGGTTAATAAAATCTAAGACCATTGCATATTAAGGTCAAAATAGTGCTAGCAATATACGAGTCTCATACGATGCCATTTCAACAATTGTACCACAAAAGCTCGAAATGTTACAAGGTTCAAATTCCAGAGTTATATGGCTCAAATTCAAAGATTACAAGGTTCATACTGATATTAGAAATGAAATTCAGCTCATCAGCTGCAAACGCTCGCGCTAATCCGCTGAACATGGATATCAGAGAGGTTCAAACTAATATCACCGCTTCTAAGTCTGGCTTCAAAACCTCACATTTTTTGCAAAGGGGTCAGCCACTGAGAAGTCATGTATGGGGTTGACACGATGACTTCCGATTACTCTATCATCTGAAGTTGCAAAATGAAATTCAGCATTTTTGGAGCCTACTCCATTCTGCCACAGGTGCCGGCGCTGATCAACAAACCATTCATTTTTGTGAAATAAATGTAGGGCAAACCTCATTTCCTTCAGCACCCTTGCTCCGACAACAAAGAACCTGGCGAATATAATCTCCGATAAGGTCCCTCGGTAGGAGTTCAAAGCAATTTATGAGAGATGCTGGTCTAGGCATTCGACGTGATTGTTATATTTTATCACATTATCCACCACTGGGCCTAATCTTATCTGCAAAAGAAGAAAATGTGTTAGTGCCTACATGCAGTTTTGAACATTACTACAGGCCTAGCTATTTGGTTTGCATGATTTGTAAATTGCACTAACATGCCATCTTTGATCCGACATGATTAACATGGGCATTTGATTACATTCTAGAAAAATGTAGCCTTCTTCACAAGAGGTTGGAGTGGATGAAAAGTTCCGTAAGAAAACCAGTACATATGAATCCAAAGGAGAAATGCTTATTGATTGTAACCATATGGATCAAGCAACCAATATGGGGGGGGACATGTATGTACTGAAATCCTCCAAAACAACCTTCAGAAATCGTAGTACATTGTCATTGTTAACTTGGAAAAAGGTGTCACAAATTGAACTCCCTTATGGTTAACATTTAACAGGAAAGGAACATCACCTCGATATATAGCTTCTCCAGGCATGGAAAGCATCTTAGGAAACATACAACTTGCTCCAGGTCGGGCCCAATAGATTCTAGTGCCAAGACCTTCACTGTGCGCAGTTTCAGGGTCAAGCTTGTCAGAATAATTTTCTGAATGACAGACAAACAAACATCTTCAAAATTAGAAATAATGTTAATTTGTAGAAGGAGAGGTAGAAGGCGGCTGTTGTACCTGAACGGGTGCGGATCCAATAACAAGTTCGAAGTTTTTGTCAGACGAGTAGCCCAGCACTGTCAATTTCGGCGCATAAATGACATTGATTCTTGTTGGACCTTCTTGATCAACTACAAGTAATCTCTCAAGTGCAGGTGTGTCATGGATGACCATACCGTGGTACACATCTTGTGATGTCTTCCTGCCGCACCAGCAACACACATAAATAGTCCAGAGAGTCATGGAGGTGATGTGGAAGGTACTCAACCCATTGACCGCCTGAAGACAAAGGTACTCGAGTGCAGTACAGCCATAGAGCAGGAGCTCCATGTCACCCTTTGAGAGGCAGACGACGATGAGCTCGAGGTGCTTCAGTCGTGGTAGAATAAGAGCTGGCGCATCATTAAGAGGCGGAAAATGGCAGTTCTTGAACTTGGCGACACGCAGCGTGGGCGCGAGGCAGAGTGCGGACGTTGGCAGCGACCGCATATGCCCATCATCAAAATTGAGCTCCTCGAGCTGATCTAGGGCGGGGGATCGGAACCAGTCGTCAAGCTTGGCCCGGTCCTTGCCGTTGGAGCGGAACTTGCCAATTCTAAGGCCTTTGGTTGGGCCAAGGTGACGGCCGAAGATCTTGGAGAACGCATCCAAGCTTTTGTGATAGCCATGGCAGAGCTCGTGGGTGTCGATGAGGTTGAGAGGGCTAGAGTTCCATAGGGGGCGCCACCATCGGGAAAGGAGGGTTGTCCGTGCCCCATATTTGATTGGGAGGAGGGAGATGATGACTCTCAACATATCATCGGGGAGGCTGCTGATTAAGTCTAGGCCTACTGGAGTCGCTTGCGGTTCTAGCTCGCCCCGCCTCCGCTTGTTGGCAGCCCCGTTCTCCACCTCTGGAGTCTCCTTGTCAGCGGCGCTTTCTGATAGAAATGGGAGTACAGGGAATATTTAGTTAAAACAGGGCAATAGAAAAGTGTATTGGTAACTAGAAGTTATTAGGTAGGAATATAGTAAGAAAAGGGAATAACAATAGGTTGCTTAAATACTACACAATTCATTTGACATTCCTGGGTAAGTCAACATATGTAGATAGTTGAAAAGAAAACTTAATTCGAACATAGTCTGGACGGATGATTTTGTCGAGGAAGTTAGCATATATCTCATGACCAGGCCATTTTATGTGCAGTGCAATTTTAGTGCCAGCTTTCAGTACATAAAACTTTGCAATTTCATTCCAAAAGCCAGTGCCAAAATAGGAGTCACCATGTTTAGCAAGTCTTACAGTAGCAACGTTTGTAATCCATGGTTTGTGTGCTGTATGACATCCGTGGAGCCTTGATCTATGTAAAGGGAAAAATTGTGCGCTACATAATTTGTTGCATAGCGAGGGATGTCCTGCAGAAAATGGTAGGATTGTAAAAGAAAATATGGTAACATGCAAATATGGGCCCAAATTGAAAGAACTGTACATTAGTTGAAATCGAAGGACAAAAATCTATAATTAAACAGATAGGGTAAACATGATGTCATGGAAAAATGAGAGTAATCAAAAGAACAATACATCATTAATTTGCCTAATATAGAAAGAAGAGGGGAAACAATCCTCTTTGACGTATATGGTGCATGTGGCACCTTTTATCCAAATGTAGCTCTATTTAGAATATGTTCAGGAAAGTAGGCCATGCCAACCGATTTAGGGTGAGATTGAACATACCGCGTGCGTCCTCAAGTTATCTGGTACGCTGAGATGGAATCTTTGGCGGCGGTCGCAAAGTCCAGAAGTGTCGGTGCACTGTACGTTCTATGAATGAAAGAAAACCCTCAAATCAGCTCGAATAAAATGAATTCACGGCGATTTCCGCCGGGTGATTAAAGGAGGCATATGAACTGGGAAAAGAGATGAGATAATATCTTGTTAAATTAGTTAACTTGTTGTCCATGAGAAAGAACCCTCAGTACGGCAGATTCCCCAACCGAGCGGAGCTGGGTCGTCCGCAAGCAGCATCGAGAAAGTCGATGGCGATAGGCGGCGGCAAGCGGAAGTGGCAAAATGTGGTGGGCTTTGCCGACAGCCTGGCGGCGGCGACAGGCGGCGAGCTGAGTGTTTACCGCCACGATAGGCGGTGCCATGGCATAGACGTGGAGGAGCTTGTGCACGTGTGAATGGGGAACGTACCGGAGGGGCCGACGGGTGGCGGGCGGGGTGAGGGTTTTTGTGATGTGGGGATGGTGAGGGTTTTCTTTTTTCTTTTTTGAATTGGGTGGTGAGGGTTTTCTGTCCCACAAAGACTTTTGGGGGCAACAGTTTGCTAGAGCGAACCATGTGTGATTGGCGCAACAGGCAAAATGAAAGTCATTGCACACGGTTCTTATTTTGGGAATCGTGTGTGATTGACGTACTACCTCCGTCCTGGTTTATTGGTCCCCCGTTGTAATTTTTACCAAAATTTGGCGAAATATTTAACGTACTCAGACATAGATAATAAGCATACACATACATAAGCATAGTTCAACCATAAGTACATAGTTCAACCGTCATTAAGCATACTCAAGCGTACATAGTTCGATCCATCCCACATCTCATCTCACATGCGGCCGACACGATCCCGAAGCTTCTCCAGGTACTCGGCGTACGCACCGTGCGCCACCATGCAAGAATACTTCTGCTTGAAGGAGCCAATGACCCGTCCTCTTGCATGTGCCAGAACACTTAGATACGCGTCATGAATCTTGTGGTTGCAAAATGGGCATCCATAGCCGTCGTTCCAGGTCCTAATACGCCTGTTATGCATTCCCGCATAAAGCTCCCTCAGGATTCACCTCTTGTACCTCCTCTGGGCATCTTCATCCTCGCTGTCCACATCGTTAGACAACACCTATACAAATAGTAAAACAAATTTGGCATCAAATCACTGATTACATGCCATGAAGTAGGATTAGGAATTTATGTCTATTTATTTGTACATATCTAGAGATTACGGTTCGATTTTTAAGCACATTCGTCTATGTACAGACCAATCTTGAAGAAAATAATGGAGTAAACATATGTAGGTCATTCAAAATCAATTGTCAAGTCCTGGCTAGGAATTATTAGCATGAACACTAACCCTAGTCGGATTACTAGCAGAAATTATTTGCACAGATGAAACAACTAATCACTTATCACCTGTACCATTCAAACAAGGGTTGTTTAAATCTATGCCCCTCGTCTCTTAGTTGTGCTCACTTTTCCCCATTCGTTAACTTTTTACTCACTTTTCCCCATGACTCAAATTTTTTGCCTTCACATTTTCCTCACTTTTACCCCTGAAAAGTTGCTCAAAACCAAGGCAAAATGAGCGAGTGGGGAAAACTGAGCACAACTAACGAATTGGGGGCACAGATGGAATAAGCCCTTCAAACAATCAATACACTACACGGATCTAACAAAACTTACTCAGATTTCATGGATTGGGAGAACATAACCACAAGATTTCTATTCCAAAGGGGGGGGTGCAGGAGTAACCAGAGAAACCCTGTGATCTATTTGACACATAAATGGGTATAGATGACTAACCAGCTGTCCGTCGTCGTCGGAGTCATCGCCGGAGTGGTCATCGGAGTCGTCGCCGTAGTGGTCGTCGGAGTCGGTGTGAAACTCTGCCTCCGGCTGTGGAAGCCGGCGTCAGGGTGCAGCCAGAACTCGCCGACGGTGATGGCAACCTCTGTATCCATCTCCACACCGTGTTCCGGTGCTTTAGTAGCCCCGGCGTCGCCACTCCCTCCGATGGGGCGCTTCGGCGCCATCCTCATACACTGACGGCTTTGAGGACTGAGAGCGGCATCGAGGATGCAAGCGGAGAGAGAGGATTGTGTGTGCGTAGCGAGGATGGGGTGTGCGGCCGCTCGAGCGCACCATTAATATGGAGTAGTGGGAGTTGTGGGGGAGAGGCGGGCGACGGTCAAACCAATGGATCGCCTCTCAATGAACCTGCGCACTGGACTGCTGGCATGCCTACCAAAGTTTCACACAGCTACTCGCACGCCTCCCGATGACACTGCGCAGCGAGCATGCCTCCGTCAATTCACACACCTGCACGCACGCCTCCCCGTCTGCCGTCGCGGCGGACTGCTCTTATGTGTCCCGTCAACTCACGCCTGCTCGCACGCCACACGGGTCGCGCGGCGGCACGTATATTGTTTTTCTATTTGGATGATTAATGCTGCCTCTCTATTGCTTAACCAAAGCATGGCACGTATCCATTGTTGGTCTAACGCTCATGGTTTGAATAAATAATCCGTTTGGGATATTTGTTCCCAATTATTAATAATCTCCCATCTATAATTAGATAAAGATTACATTAAAATTGGTCTAAAATTTGACAAAAAAAGTACAATGCCACTTTGTATTGGTGTCCATATGACAACACGATAAGTTTCATGAACTTCAAATAAGTTTTGGATGTAATAGAATTTAAAAATCAAGATTCTCAATGTTTGAAATTTGTTACACGGGAGTAAACATGCACACAGTGAGACACATGTGTTTTCGCAATCCATTTAGGTGCACTGTCACGTGTGCATGTAGCTCAAATTTGATTTTTGCACATTATACCCATAGAAAATCAATCAATCAATGTACTAAAATGTCTTAATGATCTCTGTGATTTTTTTGAAATTAAAACGTCCCTCCTTTGGTAACATGTAAGTTCACCGCGGGATAATTAATTTAACATGCATCGTAGTTGCGGTGGATTCACGGTGTGTGTGTGTGGGTGTGTGCGTGTGGGGGTGGCGGGTGGCTCACAGTACACTACGAGTTCTGATCCACCGTGTGGGTTGGCCATTTTGTTAGGTAGACCGGTACCACATCAGAGTCGTGAAATTGTTTTTTAAAACATTGCACAACCCTTTCATACATAAATGTTTTGACCACATGCAGTCGATGGTTGTCCTACACGACACTCGATACTCGCGTGTGATGCTTTCTATGGGCCCGCGAGGTCGTTGTTCATCACTTTGACGAACAGCCGACAGTGAGGTTAATTTGACCAGCAAGGTAGAATCTTTTTTGTTTGTGTTATGGTGGTATATAGTACGCGTCGAAGAGGTGGGATGGGACTAGCATATATACTATACGTATGCGTCCATGAACAAGTACACCTCACTCAGTGTTGGGACTTTTTGGTTACCGAGGCACGTGCCACATCAAAATTGTGAAATTGGTTATTCAAACATCACACAACACCTTTTTGGGCCACATGCATATATATCCTAGCTAGGACACTCACGTGTGACACTTCCATCTGTGGGACCATGAGGCCATCGTTGATGCATGCATGCATGCATCACTTTGACCTACATCGGGAGAGGTTAATTAATTTCACCATCGATGAGGTTTCTTTTGGGTTGTACATATATTACGGCAGGAGCATATAGTATGCGGTGAAGAGGGGGGAAGGGGACCATCATATGTAGTACGCTTGATATGAACCTCGCTCTATGTGGGTGCATGTTTTACGGTTTTTAAGGCATGTGGCACATCAAAGTTGTGAATTTTGGGTATTCAACATATATATGTTTGGCCCACATGCAAAGCGGTGGTGGTTGTCCTCTCGCACCCACTTAAGCGGTTATCAGCGATATCGATGCTTTCCATCTGTGGGCCCGCTTGGTCCATCACTTCTTTTTGCCTGATAACAAGAGAGGTTAATTTGACTTAGTAGGGGATTATTATTTTTGCTATGGGATGACATGCATGATACACTTTGAGCACACACACATGCATGTGTACGCATGAATCCCTCCCATCGAGTCGAAGTGGCTAGTACAATGACACATCATGAATCGATCTTGCTCTGTGTGGGGAGCTAGTGTACGATTTTTGACACACGCGCCACATCAATGTTGTGTATTCAAACATGCATGCACACATCACCTCCATACATATGCATGTAGTTGTTGCCTTCGAACGATACACTCCCTCGCGTGGTTATCGGCGACAAGCCTATATATTCATGGGCCCGCGTGGACATCCATGATCACCTTGACCAACAACAAGATAGGTTACCATGGCGGATTCTTCATTTGGTTCCTATTATCGTAGTATAGGTCATGGTGAGATTCAGACGTAATTAAGTTTGAGTGCATATACTATGCACACATGCATGCATATATGAATCTCCGTCATTGGCTTGAAGTGTGGTGTAACATACATATGCATCGTCAATCTAACCCTCACTCAGTGTGGGGATTTCTAGTTCGAAATCACGGTGCCACATCAAAGTTGTTTCATTGTCACTCAAAAACACACCTCTCCATACATATGTTAGGGCCACAAGCATGCAGTGGTTGTCTTCAGGGACTAGCTACTTGCGTGATTATTGGCGAGTGATACGTCTCCCACGTATCTATAATTTTTTATTGTTCCATGCTATATTATATTCTGTTTTGGATGTTTAATGGGATTTATTATACACTTTTACATTATTTTTGGGACTAACCTATTAACCGGAGGCCCAGCCCAAATTGCTGTTTTTTTTGCCTATTTCAGTGTTTCGCAGAAAAAGAATATCAAACGGAGTCCGAACGGAATGAAACCTCCGGGAACGTGATTTTCGAAACAAACGTGATCGAGAGGACTTGGAGTCTACGTAAAGCAATCAACGAGGAGAGCACGAGCCAGGGGGCGCGCCTACCCCCCCCCCCCCCCAAGCACGCCCTCCACCCTCGTGGGGCCCACGTTGTTCCACCAACGTACTTCTTCCTCCTATATATACCTACGTACCCCCAAACCATCAGAGGCATCCACGAAAACCTAATTCCACCGCCGCAACCTTCTATACCCGTGAGATCCCATCTTGGGGCCTTTTTCGGCGCTCCACCAGAGGGGGCATTGATCACGGAGGGCTTCTACATCAACACCATAGCCTCTCTGATGATGTGTTAGTAGTTTACCTCAGACCTTCGGGTCCATAGTTATTATCTAGATGGCTTCTTCTCTCTCTTTGGATCTCAATACAAAGTTCTCCTCGATTCTCTTGGAGATCTATTTGATGTAATCTTCTTTTGTGGTTTGTTTGTCAGGACCGATGAATTGTGGGTTTATGATCAAGATTATCTATAAACAATATTTGAATCTTCTCTGAATTCTTTTATGTATGATTGGTTATCTTTGCAAGTCTCTTCGAATTATGAGTTTGGTTTGGCCTACTAGATTAATCTTTCTTGCAATGGGAGAAGTGCTTAGCTTTGGGTTCAATCTTGAGGTGTCCTTTCCCAGTGATAGCAGGGGCAGCAAGGCAAGTATTGTATTGTTGCCATCGAGGATAAAAAGATGGGGTTTATATCATATTGCATGAGTTTATCCCTCTACATCATGTCATCTTGGTTAAAGCGTTACTCTGTTCTTATGAACTTAATACTCTAGATGCATGCTGGATAGCAGTCGATGTGTGGAGTAATAGTAGTAGATGCAGGCAGGAACCGGTCTACTTGTCACGGACGTGATGCCTATATACATGATCATACCTAGATATTCTCATAACTATGCTCAATTCTATCAATTGCTCAACAGTAAGTTGTTCACCCACCATAATACTTATGCTCTTGAGATAAGCCACTAGTGAAATCTATGGCCCCCGGGTCTATTCTCCATCATATTAATCTTCCAACACTTAGTTATTTCTATTGAAGTTTATTTTACTTTGCATCTTTATCATAAAAATACCAAAAATATTATCTTATAATATCTATCAGATCTCACTCTCGTAAGTGACCGTGAAGGGATTGACAACCCCTTTATCGCATTGGTTGCGAGGCTCTTATTTGTTTGTGTAGGTGCGCGGGACTTGAGCGTGGTGTCCTACTGGATTGATACCTTGGTTCTCAAAAACTGAGGGAAATACTTACGCTACTTTACTACATCACCCTTTCCTCTTCAAGGGAAAACCAACACAGTGCTCAAGAGGTAGCAAGAAGGATTTCTGGCGCCGTTGCTGGGGAGATTCGCGCCAAGTCAAGTCAAGTCAAGACATACCAAGCACCCATCACAAACTCTTATCCCTCGCATTAGATTATTTGCCATTTGCCTCTCGTTTTCCTCTCCCCTACTTCACCGTTGCCGTTTTATTCGCCCTCTCTTTTCCGTTCGCCTCTTTCTCGCTCGCTTCTTGTTTGCTTGTGTGTTGGATTGCTTGCTTGTCACGATGGCTCAAGATAATACTAAATTGTGTGACTTTACCAATACCAACAACAATGATTTTCTTAGCACTCCCATTGCTCCTCTTAACGATGCTGGATCTTGTGAAATTAATGCTGCTTTGTTGAATCTTGTCATGAAAGATCAATTCGCCGACCTTCCTAGTGAAGATGCCGCTGCCCATCTAAATAGCTTCGTTGATTTGTGTGACATGCAAAAGAAGAAAGATGTGGACAATGATATTGTTAAATTGAAGCTATTTCCTTTTTCGCTTAGAGATCGTGCTAAAGTTTGGTTTTCGTCTTTGCCTAAAAATAGTATTGATTCATGGAATAAGTGCAAAGATGCTTTTATCTCTAAGTATTTTCCTCCAGCTAAAATTTAAGCAACCTGACCATGGACATGTTGCACAAGCTTGGGAGAGGATGAAATTAATGATGCGTAATTGCCCAACACATGGTTTGAATCTTTGGATGATTATACAAAATTTTTGTGCCGGATTGAATTTTGCTTCTAGAAATCTTTTAGATTTGGTCGCGGGAGGCACTTTTATGGAAATCACTTTAGGAGAAGCTACTAAACTCCTAGATAATATTATGGTTAATTATTCTCAATGGCACACCGAAAGATCTACTAATAAAAAAGTGCATGCGATAGAAGAGATTAATGTTTTGAGTGGAAAGATGGATGAACTCATGAAATTATTTGCTACTAAAAGTGTTTCTTCTGATCCTAATGATATGCCTTTGTCTACTTTGATTAAGAATAATAATGAATCTATGGATGTGAATTTTGTTGGTAGGAATAATTTTGGTAACAACACGTATAGAGGAAACTTTAATCCTAGGCCGTTCCCTAGTAATTCCTCTAATAATTATGGTAATTCCTACAGCAATTCTTATGGAAATTTTAATAAGATGCCTTCTGAATTTGAGACTAGTGTTCAGGAGTTTATGAATTTGCAAAAGAATTTCAATGCTTTGCTTGAAGAAAAATTGCTTAAAGTTGATGAACTGGCTAGGAACGTTGATAGAATTTCTCTTAATGTTGATTCCTTGAAACTTAGATATATTCCACCTAAGCATGATATCAGTGAGTCTCTCAAATCCATTAGAATTTCCATTGATGAGTGCAAAGAAAGAATCGCTAGGATGCGTGCTAAGAAAGATTGCTTTGTGAAAGCGTGTTCTTCTAATTTTTATGAGAATAAAGATGAAGATCTAAAAGTTATTGATGTGTCCCCTATTAAATCTTTGTTTTGCAATACGAATATTGATAATGATGGGACTGAATATGAGCCACCTTTACCTAGAAGGCGTTCCAAAAATTCAGAGTTTTTAGATCTTGATGCTAAAATTTGTAAAAGTGGGATTGAAGAGATCAAAACTTTGCATATTAATGAACCTGCTATTTCGGATTTCAAGGAATTTAATTATGATAATTGATCTTTGATAGATTGCATTTCCTTGTTGCAATCAGTGCTAAACTCTTCTCATGCTTATAGTCAACATAAAGCTTTTACCAAACATATCGTTGATGCTTTGATGCAATCTTATGAAGAAAAACTTGAGTTGGAAGTTTATATCCCTAGAAAACTTTATGATGAATGGGAACCTACTATTAAAATTAAAATTAAAGATGATGAATGCTATGCTTTGTGTGATTTGGGTGCTAGTGTTTCCACGATTCCAAAAACTTTGTGTGATTTGTTAGGTTTCCGCGAATTTGATGATTGCTCTTTAAACTTACACCTTGCGGATTCCACTATCAAGAAACCTATGTGAAGAATTAATGATGTTCTTATTGTTGCAAATAGGAATTATGTGCCCGTAGATTTTATTGTTCTTGATATAAATTGCAATCCTTCATGTCCTATTATTCTTGGTAGACCTTTCCTTAGAACGTTTGGTGCAATTATTGATATGAAGGAAGGGAATATTAGATTCCAATTTCCATTAAGGAAAGGCATGGAACACTTCCCTAGAAAGAAAATAAAATTACCTTATGAATCTATTATGAGAGCTACTTATGGATTGCCTACCAAAGATGGCAATACCTAGATCTATCCTTGCTTTTATCCCTAGCTAGGGGCGTTAAACGATAGTGCTTGTTGGGAGGCAACCCAATTTTATTTTTAGTTTTTTTGGTTTTTGATTCTGTTTAGGGATAAATATTTGATCTAGCCTCTAGTTAGATTTTTTTATGTTTTAATTAGTGTTTGTGCCAAGTTAAACCTATAGGATCTTCTTGGATAATAGTTATTTGATCTTGCTGAAAATTCCAGAAACTTTCTGTTCACGAAAACAATTGTTAAAAATTACCAGAACATGATATAATATTGATTATAATTGAAGAATATCAATAAACAAATTATTTAGGTCTTTCTATGTTGGCTGAATTTTTAGAGTTCCATAAGTTTGCGTTAGTTATAGATTACTAGAGACTGTTATGTTTTTGACAGATTGTTTTATTCGTGTGTTGTTTGCTTATTTTGATGAATCTATGGCTAGTAAAATGGTTTATAAACCATAGAGAAGTTTGAATACAGTAGGTTTAAAACCAATATAAATAAAGAATGAGTTCAATACAGTACCTTGAAGTGGTGTTTTGTTTTCTTTCGCTAACGGAGCTCACGAGATTTTTTTGTTAAGTTTTGTGTTGTGAAGTTTTCAAGTTTTGGGTAAAGTTTTGATGGATTATGGAACAAGGAGTGGCAAGAGCCTAAGCTTGGGGATGCCCATGGCACCCCAAGATAATCTAAGGACACCAAAAAGCCAAAGCTTGGGGATGCCCCGGAAGGCATCCCCTCTTTCGTCTTCGTCCATCGATAACTTTACTTGGAACTATATTTTTATTCACCACATGATATGTGTTTTGCTTGGAGCGTCTTGTATGATTTGAGTCTTTGCCTTTTTAGTTTACCACAATCATCCTTGCTGTAAACACTTTTGAGAGAGACACACATGATTTGGAATTTATTAGAACACTCTATGTGCTTCACTTATATCTTTTGAGCTATATAGTTTTGCTCTAGTGCTTCACTTATATCTTTTAGAGCACGGTGGTGGATTTTCTTATAGAAACTATTGTTCTCTCATGCTTCACTTATATTATTTTGAGAGTCCTACAAAACTGCGTGGCAATTTGCTTTAATTATGATAGACATCCAAGATTAGTAAAAAAGAATCTTATGAGTGTATTGAATACTATGAGAAGTTTGATGCTTGATAATTGTTTTGAGATATGCAGATGGTGATATTAGAGTCATGCTAGTTGAGTAGTTGTGAATTTGAGAAATACTTGTGTTAAAGTTTGTGATTCCCGTAGCATGCACGTATGGTGAACCATTATGTGATGAAGTCGGAGCATGATTTATTTATTGATTGTCTTCCTTATGAGTGGCGGTCGGGGATGAGCGATGGTCTTTTCCTACCAATCTATCCCCCTAGGATCATGCGCGTAATACTTTGCTTTGATAACGTGTAGATTTTTGCAACAAGTATATGAGTTCTTTATGACTAATGTTGAGTCCATGGATTATATGCACTCTCATCCTTCCACCATTGCTAGCCTCTGTAATGCCACACAATTTTCGCCGGTATCATACACCCACCATATACCTTTGTCGGTGTACTAAAGTAGGGGTACCTTAGTACCCCAGACTTGTGCACGGGCAGTTGTAGCACCCTGCGGCAGGGCCCGCCCAGGAAGCGCCAAGAGAAGACCAAGGCCCCCGGCAAGAGGAGCTTGCCGGGCCAAGAAGACAAGGCCCCCGGCAAGAGGAGCTTGCCGGGCCAAGAAGACGAGACCCCGACGAGAGGAGCTTGTCGGGAAGGCCGAACCCAGGCACCACAAGAGAAGCCCGCCGCGGCGCGCCATGCGCCCCGGCAAGGCCTGATAGCCGGCAAGCTATCAGGCACAGGAAGACAACCCCCGCGGCAAGCCACTTGCCGCGGCAAATCGCCACCTCAGGACTGCGCTCCGGCTCGCCCGCCCACGCGTCGCTCCGGGGCTTCCCCCAAGGGCACGTGGCGGGGCACCGCGCAGCCTGGGGTATGCGGTGGCATGCAGCCACCATCGTGGCGAGCGGTGGCGCACCTAACGGTCCGCCTCGGTGCTGCCCGGGCGACCGTGACGGGCATTTAATGCCCTTGTCCCCTACCGCCAGAAGTAGGTATGATAACACTGTGCCGCACTGTAGCGCCACTGTTCCCGCACTGTTACAACTACCACCCCTTTTACACTTTTACCCCTTTCTCTTACGTTGACACCTGTCGGTGACCCCTTTGCGCTATAAAAGGAGGCCCGTGTGCAACGTAGAGGGGGGTCGGACATTCGGACATCCAGGGGTTCCGGGGTTCCGAGGTTCGGAGATTTGGGATCCAGACAGCCATACGCTCGGTGCAGCTAGCTCTCCAAGCTCCCGAGCTCCCCAGTACAATACAACCAAGCAGGAGTAGGGTTTTACGCGTCCATCGCGGCCCGAACCTGGGTAAACCGCCCGTGTGCTCGCCTCGATCTGCTCTCTGTGCTCCCTCCGCCCCCCTCACCGGACAACGAAAGGGGCTCCGGCCCCATAGGTGCTCGCGGGGGACTCGGTCCGCCCCGACATCTTTGGCGCGCCAGGTAGGGGGTGCGTCGAGGTTGTGCGGATCAGATCCGGCGCTCGCGCGAGCGCGCTCTTCGTCAGCTTCTCCGAATTCGCTAGCTTCATCAACACCATGGCCCCGAAGAAGAAGGCTACGGAGGTCGCGGGCCCGTCCGCGTCTCTTCCACCGCCTCCGGAGCCAACGGTGGGCGGGGGAGACGCCGTCGGAGGGGTGGCCACCGGCGAGAACACTCGCGGTGCTACCAAATCCAAGGACAGGGCGGACGACCGAGCCTCGGCCTCCGAGGACGCGCCGCATCCGTCCCAACAAACGACGACCCAGCAGCGCCATGCCACGGCAGGTGGCATCCGCTTGCTGGACCAAGGGCAAACTGGAGGTTCACGGGACGCCCCGGGCCCCCGTCCGGACACGGGCAAGGCGAAGGCGCCGGGGAGGGACCCCGCTCCTTCTAACATTGTTAGGAGTCCGAGCGTATCCCGCTCCTCGCGCCACTCGCCCCCGCTCCCCTCCACTCCGGCAGAAGCGCTCGCGAGAGCGCAACTGCTCCTCGACTACCCTCCAGCGGCTGGCAAGGCCGAAAGCTGGAGGGCCACCATCCAGAGCCTGATCGCCTTCGCCAACAACGACACGCCGCAGCAGCCGGCGACCTCACGGCCACGGCGGGTCGAGAAGACGAAGGCCGACGGCGACAAGACCGCCGAGGGTGCGACCACCATGCACTCCCCGGCGCAGAAGCAGAAGACGCCTCCCCGCTGGAGCAACACCGACGACGGCTCTACAGCGTCGTCAGACCCGCGGACTCGCCGGGACCAGCGCCGAGTCCTCGACGAGCGGCAGCAAGAAGACGCTCGAACAAGGATTGAGCGCCGCCGAGAAACTCGGCGGCAGTCAGACCAGCGGGCTGGGAACGCTGTCGACGCGCACGCGCCCGGTGAACCAGGTGACTTACCGTACGCGGCAGGTTGCCCTGCGTTCACCCGTGAGCTGCGGCGCGTCCGGTGGCCCAGCACGAAGAACTTCAAGCCCGACGTACCGGAGAAGTACGACGGCAGGACGCACCCCTCGGAGTTTCTCAGCATCTACACGATCGCTGTACAAGCTGCCGGGGGGCACGACGAGAGGATATTGGCGAACTACTTCCCGCTCGTGCTTAAGCCGAACGTTCGTTCGTGGCTTATGCACTTGCCGGAAGGCTCCATTTCTTCCTGGGCGGATCTTTGCCATCAGTTTGTTGGCGCCTTCACAGGCGGCCACAAACCTCATGGCCAGGATAGCGACCTCCACATCCTAGCCCAGAAGGAAGGAGAACCCCTGCGCAAGTACATCCAGCGCTTCAGCTGCGTGCATCGCAACATCCCCGACGTTCACCCTGCCGCGGTTATCAGCGCGTTCCACCAGAACGTGCGTAACCGCCGCATGCGTGAGGAGATGGCCATGACCAAGATCCAGGACGTCAGCGAGCTATATGCCCTGGCTGACAAGTGCGCGCGCGCGGAGGAGGGGAGGAAACTCCCCGGGGAGGATGCTGGCGCAGGAGAAAGCGACAGTGACGACACCGCCCCGGCGAAGAGAAGCCAGCGGCGGAATAATAGGAGGAAGAACAGGAAAGAGGTGCTTGCCGTCGAGGAGTCCGGCAAGGAGGCTCCCGCCAAGCAAACGCAGGCTGGCGGCTCCGGCAAGGAGCCTGCCCCTGTGGCGGCAGCCGACAAGCAGGACGGCTCCGACAAGCAATACTGCAAGATCCACCGCACCAAGGGCCACGATCTCTCCAACTGCAAAAGCGTCGAGAACCTCGTCGTGCAGCAGAAGGCTGAGTACGAGAGGCGCGACAAGGGGAAGGCCCAGGGTGGAGGTGGCGAACCAAGCAAGAAGCGGCCGCCCATCGGCCGGGGAGGACGCCGCGGCAAAGCCAAGCAGCGGCAAGGCGATCGGCCTCCCCGGGGCCGCGACGAAGATGAAGAAGACGACGACGAAGACGTGGAAGACGAAGATAACAGCGAGCAGGAGTTCCAGAAGGCCACGGAGGTCCTATGCGTTGACGGCGGCGCCTCTCTGCACACCTCCCACCGCCAGCTTAAGCAGTGGGTGCGAGAGGTGAACGCAGCAGAGCCGCCCGTGGAGTCGCGCAGGCTCCTCAAATGGTCCAGCACGCCCATCATTTTCGATCTTGAGGATCACCCCGACCGCACAACCGCGGTCGGGTGCTTGCCGATGCTGGTCTCACCCACCATCCGCAACCTCAAGGTCACCAAAATGTTGGTAGACGGCGGGGCCGGGCTGAACTTGATCTCCTCCGCTGTGATCAAGAAACTCCAGATCCCAGACGGCGAGCTCGAAGAGACCGGATCTTTCCAAGGAATCAACCCGAGGAGGAGCAAGCCCAAAGGGAAGATTACGCTGCCTGTGACCTTCGGCGGCGAGCTCAACTTCAGGACTGAGCGTATCACGTTCGACGTCGCTGATATCCCGTTACCATACAATGGGATCCTCGGCCGTCCCGCTCTCGCCAAGTTCATGGCAGCTTCCCACCACGCCTACAACGTGCTCAAGATGCCGGGGCCGATAAGCGTCATCACTGTCCATGGCGACAAAAAGGACGCGCTTATCTGCGCCGACAAGATCTACCGGGATGCAGCAGCCGCGGCAGAGAAGGACACACTTGCCGCTGAAGCCCCCGGGCGGAAGAAGACAAGGACCAAGTCCGGTAAGTGCTCTGGGGCCCACTCCGGCAACCGCACCTCTTCGGAGTGCTGCGCCGCCGTCGAGGACGCTCCATCGAGCTCCACCGGCAAGTACAAGAAGGGAATGACCGCTCCTCTGGCAACCAAGAAGGTGTCCGCCAAGGAGGACGGCACTGGCGGTACCTTCACCATCAGTGCCACGCTTGACAGCAAATAGGAAAGCGCGCTCGTTGCCTTCCTGCGGGCGAATGACGACGTGTTTGCATGGCAACCGTCCGACATCCCCGGTGTTCCCAGGAGGGTGATTGAGCACAAGCTCGCTGTCTGTCCTCACGCGCTACCCGTCAAGCAGAAAGTGAGAAAACAAGCCGTGGAGCGCCAAGAATTCATCAGCGAAGAGATCAAGAAGCTAGAGGCGGCAGGCCTAGTGAGAGGTGTGATCCATCCAACGTGGCTGGCCAATCCGGTCGTCGTGCGCAAAGCCAATGGGAAATGGAGACTGTGCATAGACTTCACCGATGTGAATAAAGCATGTCCCAAGGATCCGTTTCCCTTGCCGCGCATTGACCAGATTGTTGTCTCCACTGCCGGATGTGAGCTACTCTCTTTTCTTGATGCATATTCAGGCTACCACCAAGTCTTTATGGCCAAAGAAGATGAAGAGAAGACCGCATTTATCACTCCGTGCGGCACCTATTGCTTCATACGCATGCCGTTTGGACTGAAGAATGCGGGATCAACGTTTGCAAGGGTAGTGCACACTGCTTTCGAGCCACAGATCCATAGGAACGTGGAGGCCTACATGGATGACATCGTGGTGAAGAGCAGGAGCAAGGAAACCCTGGTCCAAGATCTGGAAGAGACATTTCAGAACCTGCGCAAGATACAGCTCAAGCTGAACCCCGAGAAGTGCGTTTTCGGAGTCCCCTCCGGCAAGCTTCTCGGGTTCTTTGTGTCACGGAGGGGGATTGAAGCTAATCCCGACAAGATCAAAGCCATCGAGCAGATCGAAGCCCCAGAGCGCGTCAAGGACGTCAGAAAGCTTGCAGGTTGTGTGGCCGCCCTCAGTCGGTTCATTTCAAGGTCTGCAGAACGCGCCCTGCCCTTCTTTAAAATCTTGAAGAAGGCAGGCCCCATGCAGTGGACTCCAGAAGCGGAGGCGGCGCTGCAAGATTTGAAAAGGTACCTATCCTCCACTCCAATACTTGTCGCACCTAGACCACAGGAGAAGTTGTTGCTATACCTAGCGGCAACCAACCAGGTGGTTAGTGCTGCGTTAGTGGCGGAGAGGGAGGCCGACGAGGAGCCTATACCACCTACAAGCGAGTCCAGCGACGAGCGGGGGGCTGCTCCGGCAAGCTCTGGCCCCGACAAGGACCACCCTGCGCAGGAACAGGATGGAGCGCGGAAGAAGATGGTGCAGCGCCCGGTGTATTTTGTGAGTTCCCTCTTGCAGGGGGCTAGATCAAGATACTCCGGGGTGCAGAAATTGCTTTTCGGCCTCCTCATGGCCTCGAGAAAGCTGCGCCATTACTTCCAAGCACACGAGATAACAGTAGTCACTCGCTTTCCGCTGAAGAGGATATTGCACAATCCCGAGGCAACAGGCAGGATCGTCGAGTGGGCGCTGGAGCTGTTGAGCTTTGGGCTCAAGTTTGAAAGTACTTCAACCATACAGAGCCGAGCTTTGGCAGAATTCATAGCTGAATGGACCCCGACGCCAGATGGAGAAGCCCAAGAAACAAGCGCGCCCGTACAAGAAGCAACAAGCGAGTGGGTAATGTACTTCGATGGTGCCTTCTCGCTGCAAGGCGCCGGCGCTGGCGTGGTACTCATCGCGCCCACCGGAGAGCACCTCAAGTATGTTATCCAGATGCACTTCCCAAGAGAGCAAGCAACCAACAATACTGCTGAGTATGAAGGCTTGCTCGCCGGCCTCAGGATTGCGGCCGAACTTGGGATCAGAAAGCTGATTGTGCGGGGAGATTCTCAACTGGTGGTCCGGCAAGTCAACAAGAGCTACCAGAGCCCTCTGATGGAAGCTTATGTGGATGAAGTGAGAAAGCTGGAAGGACACTTTGAAGGGCTGCAAATGGAGCACGTCCCGAGAGCTCAGAATGAGATAGCAGACGGCCTTTCGAAGTGTGCTTCGTTGAAGTTACCTGTGGAACCAGGGACCTTCTTACTCAAGCTGACTCAACCATCCGTTACACCATCAGTTGGGCAGTCCAAGAAAAGGAAGTTGGTCTCCGGCGACTACTTGCAGGCGGACCTTCCTGAGACCGCCGCCAAGGTCCCCAAGATCAACAACCAGAACGCCGAGGGACAGCCCGCTCCTGCGGATCCCAGGATCCGTCCAGTCGAAGCAGGTGCCCCCGATAAGCCTTGCTCCGGCAAGCAGATCAGCAGTCTGAACGACGAGGGACAGCCCGCTCCTGCGGATCCAAGGATCCGTCCAGTCGAAGCAGGTGTCCCCGATAAGCCTTGCTCCGGCAAGCGGATCAGCAGTCTGAACGCTGAGGAACAGCCCGCTCCTGCGGATCCGAGGATCTGTCCAGTTGAAGCGGGGGTTCCCGACAAGCTTTGCCCCGGCAAGCTTGCCGGGGGATCACCGGCTCCGGCGGAACCAGAGGTTCTTGCCGTAGAAGCCGGGGTCCCCGCAGCGGCCTTCATGCCTTTAGTCCTTGCCGTCGAGCCCCGGGCTCCGGCATGGGCGCAGCAGATCGTCCGTTTTCTGCAAACTGGAGAACTTCCCGACGACCCAGAAGAGATGGAGAAGATCACCAGGCAGTCGAGTATGTACCAGTTCGTGGACAACGAGCTGTACAGAAGGAGACTCAACGGTGTCAGATTGAAGTGCATCTCCAGGGAAGACGGACAGAAGCTGTTGGCAGAGATACACGGAGGCATATGCGGCCATCACATTGGCGCGAGAGCACTTGTCGGGAAAGCCTTCCGGCAAGGGTTCTTCTGGCAAGAAGCCCTCCAAGATGCAACTGCACTAGTAACCAAGTGTGAAGCGTGCCAGTTCCATGCAAAACAGATTCATCAGCCAGCTCAAGCTCTCCAAACAATCCCTTTATCCTGGCCCTTCTCGGTCTGGGGGCTCGATATCCTCGGCCCTTTTCCCCGAGCCGTCGGGGGCTTCGAGTACTTGTACGTTGCAATCGACAAGTTCACGAAGTGGCCAGAAGTGGAGCCAGTGAGGAAGGTGACCGCGCAGTCAGCAGTCAAGTTCTTCCGGTCGATCGTCTGCCGTTTCGGAATCCCCAACAGAATCATCACCGACAACGGGACGCAATTCACAAGTCGCGCCTTCATGCAATACGCCCAGGATCTCGGCGCCAAGGTCTGTTTCGCTTCGGTTGCTCACCCCAGGAGCAACGGTCAAGCAGAAAGGGCCAACGCTGAAGTGCTGCGCGGACTCAAGACCAGGACCTTCGACAGGCTGCACAAGTGCGGAAGAAATTGGATTGAGGAGCTGCCGGCGGCTCTTTGGTCAATCAGAACGACACCGAGTCGAGCCACCGGACAGACACCCTTTGCTCTAGTTTATGGAGCGGAAGCAGTTATCCCCACGGAGCTCGTATACGGATCTCCTCGGGTGCTCGCTTATGACGAGCTCGAGCAAGAGCGGCTGCGCCAAGACGACGCGCTGCTCCTTGAGGAAGGACGTCTCCAGGCTGCGGTACGAGCTGCTCGATACCAGCAAGCCTTGCGTCGCTACCATAACCGCAAGGTCAAGGCCAGGAGTCTCGAAGAGGGCGACCTTGTTCTTCGGCGCACTCAGTCGGCCAAGAATTCCAACAAGTTGACGCCAAAGTGGGAAGGACCTTATCGGGTGAGACAAGTCACGAGGCCTGGCGCTGTCCGCCTCGAGACCGAAGAAGGCGTACCAGTGAGCAACTCCTGGAACATAGAGCATCTTCGCAAGTTTCACCCATAAGGCGCGGTTGCCGTGACCCGCTCCGGCAACCATCGGTTTGTACAGGCCTTGCCGCTGTTGCATGTAACCCCTTGTACAAAGCCAGGCGAAGCCCCTGGCACCAGATAAAGTTGCCCTGTTAGGCGACCTTGTTCTTTGGCACGTTCAGTCGGCCAAGAATTATAACAAGTCGACGCCGAAGCAGGAAGGCCCTTATCGGGTGAGACGAGTCGCGAGGCCCGGCGCTGCCCGCCTCAAGACCGAAGAGGGCCTACCAGTGAGCTACTCCTGGGAACATAGAGCATCTTCGCAAGTTTCGCCCATAAGGCGCGGTTGCCGTGATCCGCTCCGGCAACCATCGGTTTGTACAGGCCTTGCCGCTGCTGCATGTAACCCCTTGTACAAAGCCAGGCGAAGCCCCTGGCATCAGATAAAGTTGCCCTGTTAGGCGACCTTGTTCTTAGGCACGTTCAGTCGGCCAAGAATTATAACAAGTCGACGCCGAAGCAGGAAGGCCCTTATCGGGTGAGACGAGTCGCGAGGCCTGGCGCTGTCCGCCTCAAGACCGAAGAGGGCCTACCAGTGAGCAACTCCTGGGAACATAGAGCATCTTCGCAAGTTTCGCCCATAAGGCGCGGTTGCCGTGATCCGCTCCGGCAACCACCGGTTTGTGCAGGCCTTGCCGATGTTGCATTTAAGCCCTCGTACAAAGCCAGGCGAAGCCCCTGGCCGAAGATAAAGAAGCGCTGGCGCCCTAGATTTTAGCATGCATGCTGAGTCAGAGTCTCGTCCTTGGTTAGGGTTGTCAGTTCCTAACTGTCGCTAACCCCTAACTTAGAGGTCGAGTCCGCGTCTTTTTCCCGTCCTTTCCCTTTTGGCTCGCAGGAATTGAATGTCCTTGCTGGGCCGCTCAAGGACAAGGAAGAGGAGAAGGACGAGCCAACACCTACGCCCCGGCGAGCCAGAGTCGCCGGGGGCTGCAACCTCAGATAAGTTTTTGCATCCCTCATCATGCATTCTCTTATGAACTGTGGAATTTGAAAGCCTCCTTTCCTCCTGAAAAGCTACCGTGCTCTCTTAGCGGCAAGCCCCAGAGCGCGTTCCTGGGGCCCGTTTCGATAGCAGCCGCGGCAGCAAGGGGGAGGGAAGCGAGGGGCCGGAACCCGCCTGCTCCCCGCCTCCGCCAAGGGCGTGAGAAAGGTCGAGCAGTGCGGGGGAGCGGCTGGGCCTGTTGCCGGACGAGAAACTGTCTATCTTAACGATGTAAAGGATTCGTTCCTTACCGCGGTTTCCACCCGCGAGACAAATGATCCGGCAAACATCCCCTTTTCATTAAAAACATTCCACTCAGGTACAGTTCAGAGAGAATGAAAAACATGAAAAGAGGGATTACAAGGCTTAAACGCAACTAAGGCCCGAAGGCTTACAAGCTGAAAAGAGATAAGGTGCCCGTAATCCCTTTCTTGTCTCTCTCCTCAGGAGGTAGGGCCAGTAGGCGAAGAGGGTGAAAGGGGCACCTAGATGAGCTACGGGTGGCAGAAGGCACCAAGAGAAGATCCGGGGGCTCCACCCGGGGGTCTCCGGAGGCTGAAGAAGACGGAGGCGCCGGAGGCAGAGCTGGAAGATGAGGCAGCGGCCTTGCCGCCAGCCTCTTCCTCTTCCCCAGCCTCGCCACTCCGGCCGCCCGAGGAGATCAAGCCCCCGGCAAGAGGAGCTTGCCGGGCCGAAGAGAAGACCCCGGTGGTCGTCACCGAGAGCAAGGGTGATGACGGCGTCTGGGGCGCATCTGGAACACGAGGCACCGGAGCGTCAGCCAGCTGTCGAAGTCGGCCCGTACTCCGACTTCGCGGCCTTCGACGCCCGCCCTCCGTCCTCCTCAGCAGCCCCCCTACGCCAGCCGCCCAAGGAGACGACCCCGGGGAGTTCACGGAGCCCGGCGCGGACGATGGGGCCGCCGATGCCACACGGAGCTGCGACCGACGCCTAGTCGGACCCGTCATCCCGGCGGCTGCTCCCCTCGTCGTCGCTGTCGCTCCCCTCCTCGTCACTCTCGCTCGAGGAGGAGCCTTCGCTGTCGGAGGAGCTATCTTCGCAGCACCGGGCCCGGATGCCGAAGCCCCAGAAGGCCTTGACGGAGAGGAGGTCCTCCCCCACTAGCTTAAAGTGGAGGGTGAACCCCTCCGTCAAGCTGTGGATCCGGGCGAACGTCTTCCACCCGCGGCCCAGACACACCACGCCGGGGGCTCGGGGCTCGACGTGGACTCGCGTCCCACTGATCCCGCAGCCCCTCATGCGCAGGTTTAGCGTCTCAGGCTGCTCCGCCTCCAACACGTTCGCGAATGGAGCGGGAAGCCGGAGGCGGTGACGAGGCGCCCGGCGCAGCCTGATGATGAACTCACGGGGGTCGTCCCCGAGATGGACCGCGGGAAGGAACGGAGCCGCTGGCGGGGGCAAGGACGGCGCACCGATCCGTCCGCCCCGAGCGCCTCGGCCCCGTCCACGACCTCGTCCGCGACCTCGCCCTCTCCCTCTTCCCCCGACGACCGGCTCCGCCGCCGCGGGCGCAAGGGGAGGAGGGGCGCGTTGCCTAGCAGACACCCTCGCGGCAACCGAAGAAGAACCAGGGTTCCCCCCCTCCATCACAGATGGGGGAAGGAAACCAGAAGCAGAAGGAGGAAGGAGATGGAGTGCGGATTTCCGTCGCCCCCTTTCGCTCCTTATAAAGGGGCGGAGTGGGACCGCGGCCGCCTCGCTCCTCCAATAGAAGCGGAGGAAGGGCAGGCGACTGGGGCCGACCCACTGCATCGACCCGCACCGGCCCGACTCCCTGCCTCCGCCGCCGCGACTCCGAGTGCATGAGGACCGCGTGGTGGGCGCGCAGAACCGAGGCGACGGGTGGGACGACCTCTCCCCATCCCGTGATTATGGGGAACGGACGCCTCGAAAGCCGCGCCTCACCCCCGTTCATTTATCGAGCCGCGCCTCCGCACCTCCCTCCACTTAAAGAGGGAACGGGCGTTTCGCCCCCACGACGCCGCGATAAGCGCGCGCCGCCTGGGGAAGGTGCGACGGGTGCGGAGTTAAGGAGCAGCGCGACCAAGGCCATGCGTGCCCATGCACTGTTAGGGCCTGGCCCAACGACGCTCGGCACCGTGTGTGGCCCAGGCCCGGGGGCTCCTGTCGGTGTACTAAAGTAGGGGTACCTTAGTACCCCAGACTTGTGCACGGGCAGTTGTAGCACCCTGCGGCAGGGCCCGCCCAGGAAGCGCCAAGAGAAGACCAAGGCCCCCGGCAAGAGGAGCTTGCCGGGCCAAGAAGACAAGGCCCCCGGCAAGAGGAGCTTGCCGGGCCAAGAAGACGAGACCCCGACGAGAGGAGCTTGTCGGGAAGGCCGAACCCAGGCACCACAAGAGAAGCCCGCCGCGGCGCGCCATGCGCCCCGGCAAGGCCTGATAGCCGGCAAGCTATCAGGCACAGGAAGACAACCCCCGCGGCAAGCCACTTGCCGCGGCAAATCGCCACCTCAGGACTGCGCTCCGGCTCGCCCGCCCACGCGTCGCTCCGGGGCTTCCCCCAAGGGCACGTGGCGGGGCACCGCGCAGCCTGGGGTATGCGGTGGCATGCAGCCACCATCGTGGCGAGCGGTGGCGCACCTAACGGTCCGCCTCGGTGCTGCCCGGGCGACCGTGACGGGCATTTAATGCCCTTGTCCCCTACCGTCAGAAGTAGGTATGATAACACTGTGCCGCACTGTAGCGCCACTGTTCCCGCACTGTTACAACTACCACCCCTTTTACACTTTTACCCCTTTCTCTTACGTTGACACCTGTCGGTGACCCCTTTGCGCTATAAAAGGAGGCCCGTGTGCAACGTAGAGGGGGGTCGGACATTCGGACATCCAGGGGTTCCGGGGTTCCGAGGTTCGGAGATTTGGGATCCAGACAGCCATACGCTCGGTGCAGCTAGCTCTCCAAGCTCCCGAGCTCCCCAGTTCAATACAACCAAGCAGGAGTAGGGTTTTACGCGTCCATCGCGGCCCGAACCTGGGTAAACCGCCCGTGTGCTCGCCTCGATCTGCTCTCTGTGCTCCCTCCGCCCCCCTCACCGGACAACGAAAGGGGCTCCGGCCCCATAGGTGCTCGCGGGGGACTCGGTCCGCCCCGACAACCTTCCTCAAAACAGCCACCATACCTACCTATCATGGCATTTCCATAGTCGTTCTGAGATATATTGCCATGCAACTTACCACCGTTCTGTTTGCTATGACATGCCTCATCATTGTCATATTGCTTTGCATGATCATGTAGTTGACATCGTATTTGTGGCAAAGCCACAGTTCATAATTTTTTATACATGTCACTCTTGATTCATTGCATATCCTCGTACTCCGCCGGAGGCATTCACATAGAGTCATATTGTTGTTATAAGTATTGAGTTGTAATTCTTGAGTTGTAAGTAAATAAAAGTGTTATGATCATCATTATTAGAGCATTGTACCAAGTGAGGACAGGATGATGGAGAATATGATTCCCCCATAAGTCGGGATGAGACTCCGGACTAAAAAAAAGGCCATAAAAAGGAAGAAGAGAAAAGGCCAAAGAAAAAAAATGAGAGAAAAAGAGAGAAGGGACAATGCTACTATCCTTTTACCATACTTGTGCTTCAAAGTAGCACCATGATCTTCATGATAGAGAGTCTCTTATGTTGTCATTTTCATATACTAGTGGGAAATTTTCATTATAGAACTTGGCTTGTATATTCCAATGATGGGCTTCCTCAAAATGCCCTAGGTCTTCGTGAGCAAGCGAGTTGGATGCACACCCACTTAGTTTCTTTTGTTGAGCTTTCATATACTTATAGCTCTAGTGCATCCGTGCATGACAATCCCTACTCACTCACATTAATATCTATTGATGGTCATCTCCATAGCCCATTGATACGCCTAGTTGATGTGAGACTACCTTCTCCCTTTTTGTCTTCTCCACAACCACCATTCTATTCCACATGTAGTGCTATGTCCATGGCTCACGCTCATGTATTGCGTGAAGATTGAAGAAGTTTGAGAACATCAAAAGTGTGAAACAATTGCTTGGCTTGTCATCGAGGTTGTGCATGATTAAATACATTGTGTGATGAAGATAGAGCATAGCCAGACTATATGATTTTGTAGGGATAACTTTCTTTGTCCATGTTATTTTGAGAAGACATAATTCTTAGTTAGTATGCTTGAAGTATTATTATTTTTATGACAATATTAAACTTTTGTCCTGAATCTTTTGGATCTGAACATTCATACCACAATTAAGAGAATTACATTGGAAATTATGCCAAGTAGCATTCCACATAAAAAAATTCTGTTTTTATCATTTACCTATTCGAGGACGAGCATGAATTAAGCTTGGGAATGCTTGATACGTCTCCAAAGTATCTATAATTTTTGATTGTTCCATGCTATATTATATTCTATTTTGGATGCTTAATGGGTTTTATTATACACTTCTATATTATTTTTGGGACTAACCTATTAACCAGAGGCCCAGCCCAAATTGCTGTTTTTTTGCCTATTTCAGTGTTTCACAGAAAAAGAATATCAAACGGAGTCCAAACGGAATGAAACCTTCGGGAACATGATTTTCAGAACAAACGTGATCCATAGGACTTGAAGTCTACGTAAAGCAATCAACGAGGAGAGCACGAGGTAGGGGGCGCGCCCTCCACCCTCGTGGGGCCCACGTTGCTCCACTGACGTACTTCTTCCTCCTATATATACCTACGTACCCCCAAACCATCAGAGGCATCCACGAAAACCTAATTCCACCGCCGCAACCTTCTGTACCCATGAGATCCCATCTTGGGGCCTTTTCCGGCGCTCCGCCGGAGGGGGCATTGATCACGGAGGGCTTCTACATCAACACCATTGCCTCTCCGATGATGTGTGAGTAGTTTACCTCAGACCTACGGGTCCATAGTTATTAGTTAGATGGCTTCTTCTCTCTCTCTTTGTATCTCAATACAAAGTTCTCCTCGATTCTCTTGGAGATCTATTCGATGTAATCTTCTTTTGCAGTGTGTTTGTCGGGACCGACGTATTGTGGGTTTATGATCAAGTTTATCTATGAACAATATTTGAATCTTCTCTGAATTCTTTTATGTATGATTGGTTATCTTGGCAAGTGTCTTCGAATTATTAGTTTGGTTTGGCCTACTAGATTGATCTTTCTTGCAATGGGAGAAGTGCTTAGCTTTGGGTTAAATCTTGCGGTGTCCTTTCCCAGTGACAGCAGGGGCAGCAAGGCATGTATTGTGTTGTTGCCATCGAGGATATCAAGATGGGGTTTATATCATATTACATGAGTTTATCCCTCTACATCATGTCATCTTGCTTAAAGCGTTACTCTGTTCTTATGAACTTAATATTCTAGATGCATGCTGGATAGTGGTCGATGAGTGGAGTAATAGTAGTAGATGCAGGCAAGAGTCGGTCTACTTGTAACGGACGTGATGCCAATATACATGATCATACCTAGATATTCTCATAACTATGCTCAATTCTATCAATTGCTCGACAGTAATTTGTTCACCCACCATAATACTTATGCTATTGAGAGAAGCCACTAGTGAAACCTATGGTCCCCGGGTCTATTCTCCATCATATTAATCTTCCAACACTTAGTTATTTCCATTGCCATTTATTTTACTTTGCATCTTTATCATAAAAATACCAAAAATATTATCTTATCATATCTATCATATCTCACTCTCGTAAGTGACCGTGAAGGGATTGACAACCCCTTTATCGCATTGGTTGCGAGGTTCTTATTTGTTTGTGTAGGTGCGCGGGACTTGAGTGTGGTGTCCTACTGGATTGATACCTTGGTTCTCAAAAACTGAGGGAAATACTTACGCTACTTTACTGCATCACCCTTTCCTCTTCAAGGGAAAACCACCGCAATGCTCAAGAGGTAGCAGCGAGCTAGCCCATCTCAGGGGTCGCATGGACAACCATTGTAGTGACCCGACCTCAGATGGTCAAGTCTCTATGCTTCAGTGTCATCCCTGGATCGGTAATGCTGACACACACAGTACTCGAAGGCTTTATAACAGAGTAGCAATCACACTTATTACATCGAATGTCCCAAAAGAGAACTTATTACAATAATATGGCTTAAGGCCATCTAATACGATAACAGCGGAAGGCTTGGAAGATAAAGTGAGTCCATCAAGTCCAACGACATAACTGAGCTGCACGGCAACGACCTAACGAACCTTACTCCTCGTCTGAGAAGTCTGCAACATAATACGTTGCATCCCGAAAACGGGTCAGCACATGGAATATGCTGGCAATACAACACAATAGAGCATAAACAAAATAATGCTATCACTACATGCATATTTGGCTGGTGGAAAGCTCTATGGTTATAGTTTTGCGAAAAGCCAATTTTTCCCTACAACAAAGGAATAGATTTTTAATTTAACTCTCATGGTGATTGAATAACATTGAGATGGTAACCCCCGAACTCAATCCCAATTAAAGTGATTAACAACCCAACAATATTAATTAAGCATGATGAGATACATGTGATAACCCAAGTACTAGATACTCAAAATTGTCCATAACCGGGGACACGGCTAACCATGATTAGATTGTACACTCTGTAGAGGTTTGCGCACTTTTCCCCACAAGACTCGATCGCCTCCGTTGGATTTCTCGCACTGCATGGTGTTTGAGAAACGGATGACCGAGACAGAGTCTTTCAGACACATTAACTCGAGCTCTACTCCTGGTAGACCATACCAAACCTACAAAACCCACTACCTGCTGATCTACCTCTTCAAGAGCTTCACGTAACTTACTCAACTATGCTAGAGCCCATAATAGCTTGTGGCTGCACACGGAAGTGTCTAGCATGAATCATCTCAGTTCCCTTTGAGCCTGGGTGGCGGTCCATAGGAAGATCACACGGGTACCCTGGGATTTCCAAAAAAAACCAGACAACACTGGGTTCCCCAGGTGCCTCAATCCACCCAAATGTTAATTTAAGTTGCCACCTTAAGTTGAACCATTAATTAACTGTAACGTCCAGATAATTTGGCTACAGTAAAACTTTTCTGATGATGCCATGTCATCTGTGTTACTGTTGCTAACCTCGCAATAATCCGAAACCGTTCGAAACTCAGATTCAAATTACTGATAACAATAAAAGTTTTCAAAAATTAAAACAAAATTGTTCGGTGGTTGCAGAATATTACAAAGGTAATTGTGGTGAAGTAAATACATTTTTATAAAATGGCTAAATGGATTAAACAATTTAAACAGAAAAGAAAATACAAAAAAAGAGGGAAACAAACATAAAAAAAGGAAAGCAACCCCCCTCCCCCATTGGGCTTCGACCTAACTGGCCTCTGGCCCAGCCGGCCGCCCCCCCCACTCCCTTATCTCCACTTCCCCCTCCCGAAACCCTAGCCGCCTCCCCCACTCGCCCACGTCTCCCCCCACTCGCTCTCTCCCCCTCCCCCGATCCAGTTCTGGATCGAGATCGGGGCGACGCCCGAAGCCGCCCCCGACGCCATCGTCGCTTTCCTCCTCGCCGGCGCCGTCGACCGGAGCCTTCCCCACCGGCCTGCTCCTCCACGACGATGCCGTCCTCGTCCCCCTCTACGACGGCGCTCCCCGACCTCCACCGAGCACACTGCCCCGTTCCCTGCTCCTCGATATGAGCTCCGCCTCGCCCCGACCTCTTCTCTCTCCCCCGCCCTGCGCTTCCTGCGTCGACGGTCGCACCCCGTCGCCCCTGGACGCGCCCTGGCCGTGCGCGCGCACGCGTCCGCGCACCCGCGCTGGTCTTGCCCCGCCCATGGCCGCGCCCCCGCGCTCCCTCTCGTCCTCTTCCCACACCCGGCCACGCCCGATGCGTGCTCGTCGCGCGGGCACAAGCCCGTGCCGCCCGTGTGCCTGTCGCGGCCACCACACTCGCCATCCGCCACCACTGCTAACCGCCGCCCTTCGCCCCTCTGCGTCACGGCCTTCGCCTGGACGCTGCCCCTCGCCTGCATCCGCGGCCGCGCGCCCGCGCCGCCGTGCGCTCGCGCACCCCGCCGGCCACATCCCCTTCGTCCTGCTGCCCTGTTCCGGCCGGCGCCGGCGCGGCCCCTGGCCGCCGGAGCTCGCGCCCGGCTCCCCCGTTGCCTGGGCATGATAGCCTCGGGCACGGGCGGCCGCAACCACAGCGCCCGCAATGCCCGCTTTGGCCTCTGTGCCACTGGACAGAGGGGCCCACGCCTTGGAACGCTTTAAAAAAAATGAAAAAGAAAAGAATTAAATAATAATAATAGTAATAAATAAATAAATAAATAATGGAAATAGTTAATTAATCAATCAATCAATTAACTAATTAATTAACTTAATTAATTAACTTAATTAATTCTGATTGAATTACTAATTAAGGTTAATTAACCTAAGGATTAATTAACTACTGCTAATTAGCTAATTAATTAGTATGGCAGTGGGGCCCACCCCATTAATTAATTATGATTAGCTTAATTAATTTGTTAATTAAAATGTGTCACTGACTAGTGGGACCCACTGGTCAGGTTGACCAGTCAACTCTGTTGACTGCTGACGTCAGCATGACATCATGCTGATGTCATTAATTCATTTTCGAATTAATTAAATAATTAATTAAATTTCAGAAATTAATATAATCTTTAGAAAATCATATCTTTTAACCCGTAACTCGGATTAAAATATTTTCAACATGAAAGTTGCTCAGAACGACGAGGCGAACCCGGCTACGCAGCCCGTTCGTCCACCACGCATCCCTAACCTATCCAACTCGCAACTTTCCCCCTCCGGCTCCTTTGCCCGAAAACGCGAAACACCGGGGATATTTTCCCGGATGTTTCCCCCCTTCACCTGTATCATCCCATACCGATTTAGGGCACCTCTAACGCCGTTACTTGTCATGTCATGCATCACTATGCATCTGCTTGCTTAAATATTTATTGTTTCTCCCCCCTCTTCTCTCGTTAGACACCGAGACCGACGCTGCTGCTGCCACGTTCGACTACGGAGTTGACGATCCCTCTCTCTTGCCAGAGCAACCAGGCAAGCCCCCCCTTGATCACCAGATATCGCCTACTCTTCTCTATACTGCTTGCATTAGACTAGTGTAGCATGTTACTGCTTTCGCTATTCCTATCCTGATGCATAGCCTGTCTTTGATACTGCTGTTGATACCTTTACCTGCACTCCTACTACTTAGTATAGGATGCTAGTGTTCCATCAGTGCCCCTACACTCTTGTTCGTCTGCCATGCTATACTATCGGGCCGTGATCACTCGGGGGTGATCACGGGCATATACTATATACTTTACACTGTTAAATTACATGTGATACTGTTCAGAGATGGGGGCTGAAGGGGCAGGTGGCTCCATCCCGGTAGAGGTGGGCCTGGGTTCCCGACGGCCCCCGACTGTTACTTTGTGGCGGAGCGACAGGGCAGGTTCAGACCACCTAGGAGAGAGGTGGGCCTGGCCCTAGCCGGCGTTCGCGATACTTAACACACTTAACGAGATCTGGGTATTTGATCTGAGTCTGGCCATTTGGTCTATACGCACTAACCACCTACTCGGGAGTAGTTATGGGTATCCCGACGTCGTGGTATCAGCCGAAGCACTTCGTGACGTCAGCGACTGAGCGGCGCGCGCCGGGTTGGACCGCGTAACGTGACTTCCTTTGAAATGGAGGTTGCTAGGTCTGCTCTCCGGCCGCGTACGCAACATGCAGGTGTGCTCAGGGCGATGGGCCCAGACCCCTGCGCGCTTAGGTTTAGACCGGCATGCTGACCTCTCTGTTGTGCCTAGGTGGGGCTGCGATGTGTTGATCTTCCGAGGCCGGGCATGACCCAGGAAAGTGTGTCCGGCCAAATAGGATCAAGCGTGTTGGGCTATGTGGTGCACCCCTGCAGGGAAGTTTATCTATTCGAATAGCCGTGTCCCTCGGTAAAAGGACGACCCGGAGTTGTACTTGACCTTATGACAACTAGAACCGGATAATTAATAAAATACACCCTTCCAAGTGCCACATATAACTCGGTGATCGCTCTCTAACAGGGCAACAAGGAGGGGATCGCCGGGTAGGATTATGCTATGCGATGCTACTTGGAGGACTTCAGTCTACTCTCTTCTACCTGCTGCAAGACGGAGGCGACCAGAAGCGTAGTCTTCGATAAGACTAGCTATCCCCCCTCTTATTCTGGCATTCTGCAGTTCAGTCCACTGATATGGCCCTTTACACATATATCTATGCATATGTAGTGTAGCTCCTTGCTTGCGAGTACTTTGGATGAGTACTCACGGTTGCTTTTCTCCCCCTTTTCCCCCTTTCCCTTCTACCCGGTTGTCGCAACCAGATGCTGGAGCCCAGGATCCAGACGCCACCTTCGACGACGACTCCTACTACTCTGGAGGTGCCTACTACTACGTGCAGCCCGCTGACGACGACCAGGAGTAGTTAGGAGGATCCCAGGCAGGAGGCCTGCGCCTCGTTCGATCTGTATCCCAGTTTGTGCTAGCCTTCTTAAGGCAAACTTGTTTAACTTATGTCTGTACTCAGATATTGTTGCTTCCGCTGACTCGTCTATGATCGAGCACTTGTATTCGAGCCCTCGAGGCCCCTGGCTTGTATTATGATGCTTGTATGACTTATTTTATTTGTAGAGTTGTGTTGTGATATCTTCCCGTGAGTCCTTGATCTTGATCGTACACATTTGCGTGCATGATTAGTGTACGATTGAATCGGGGGCGTCACAAGTTGGTATCAGAGCCGACTGCCTGTAGGAATCCCCCTTCCACACTCCTTGGCCGAAGTCGAGTCTAGACATTGCAAAAACTTTTACTAACATGCCTGTGTGCCTTACGGGCCCACGTCGCCATTGGGTGGTAGTAGGATCTTTTACTCCTCGACCTTTACTCTGGGACTCTGAACTCTCTTATACTCGGGTTAAACGAATTTACTAACTCTGACACTAGGACCCCATGACGACATTCACCCCAAAGTTGGATAAAAGCCATAGTTATTCCTTGGTATAGAGTTTTGCACAATTTCCACACTGTCACTTGACTCCTTTGAAACATCTTTGTTTTCAGATGGAACCCACGAGGCAGGTCGTGCGCCACACGGCGGCCGTTGGCGCCTCGGGATCACCGGCCGTGCTAGCTGAGATGATGACCTATCTGGGTTATCGCTGGCACCCCGAGTACACCGTCACCGAGGAGTACCAGGACTTTAACCAGGAGCAGTACCGTGCCACCGTCCACCTCTACTCTCGGGAGTATGACTCCACTACTGTGCTGCACACCGCTTATGGTGTTGGAGTGACCATCGATATGGCAGTTCACGATGCTGCCTATGCTGCACTGACACGCCTTCGTAGGGAGTACCGGGAGTTGCACACCTCCCCCTTCAGGCACATTGCTATCGCATCTGATATTGGTGCGGAGGGTTACTACACTGCTGCCTACTCCACTGTCACCCGCGAGCCCTTCCACCATTAGAACTTTGTTCTGCATGCTGATGGGCTAGATCGAGCTAACTGAGCTCTTCGCCACGAGTTGTACACCACTCGCCAGCACCTCTACCGTGCCTTGACGATGTTGCACCCCTTTGTTGGATCTGGGGAGCTGCCGCGTTCTGCTATCTACCCAGCCAGGACCGTGATGCCTTAGGGTGTCGGTTGGCCAGAGGTGGGAGGCTACTCTCCCGCACTTGGTCCACTTCTGCCGCCAGAACGTCGGGTTCAGCACCAGAGCACCCGCGGACCCCAGGTTGCCGACGTGGTGTACCCGTTGCCACACTACCAGCTTTCAGGCTACACCTACCTCCGCAGTGTCGTGTGGGACTGATGTAGACTTGCTTGCTTATGTTAGATGCATTCCCCGCGAACCTGCGTGCCGCCTATGATGTCTTAGTCTATGTACTGAACTTTGTGTACCGAACACTTTGCATGATCTCTTTTGTAAGACGTGCCGTCTATTATGTGGTATCTATCGTGCTACTTTCATTATGCATGTTTCGTCTTGAATAATTCTTGTCTTTGCAAATATTCTCAAATGCTGAACTACCCCTGTTATATATTAGCAGGATGGTTAGACCAGTTGGTCGTGGTCGGGGTGGCAACTTCCCACTACCGCCTGAGTACATGGCTGGTATGATCCAACAGCTTGAGATGAATCGCCAGTTCATGGAGAACATGATGGCTCAGTTTCCTCGCCCCAATATGAACCAGCAGCCAAACACAGTAACTCTGCAAGATTTCATACGCCTGAACCCAACTGTGTACCGCAGCTCAACTCAGCCTCTGGATGCTGATGACTGGCTCCGTGACATCACCTATGAGATGGAGTCTGCTGATGTAGCCCCTGCCAGCTATGTCACGTTTGCTTCCTTCTTCCTGAAGGTACCCGCAGCTCAATGGTGGGACAGCCACAGGCGTACTCTGCCAGCTAGAACAATCATCACCTGGCCAGACTTCCAAGCTGCTTTCCGTGCCCGCTTCATTCCTCAGGGAGTCATGGACCGGAAGAAGCGTGAGTTCCGCAACCTCATCCAAGGCAACAAAACTGTTGAAGCTTATCAGCGGGAGTTTCTGGACTTGTCCCGCTATGCTGAAGAGGACATTGCTACTGATTCACGCAGACAGGAGAAGTTCTGTGACGGCCTTCAAGCTGACATCAAGTTCGCACTTCTAGTGCACGACTTTGCTGATTTCGCCACCTTGGTGAACAAAGCCATCAACGTCGAAACTGGTCTGCAGGAATACCAGAGCTCTCACAGGCGCAGCCGTGACACGGGCTCATCTTCGGGCCTGTCCTCGCAGAAGCGCAGGATATGGATTCCCAACAGCATGTACCAGCCGAATGCACCTGCCCCAAGGCAGTCCTATGCTACACCTCGTCTGCCTAATGCTCCTGCTAGGCAGCCAAAACTTCCAGCTCCACCACCCCAAGCTCCGGTCCCCACTCCCAATAATGGTCTGTGCTACAAGTGTGGTCAACCAGGTCACCTTGCCAGGAACTGCTATCAGAATCAGAATCAGAATCAGCTGGCCCTTCCTGCAGCTGGTCGTGGGAACAACCAGAACCGCAACAACAATGCCAAGTCTTATGGTCGTGTTCATGCCAACCACGTTGATCTGAACGAAGCTCAAGACCAGTCTGCTACTGTGATGGGTACACTCCTCGTAAATTCAGTACCTGCATCTGTTTTATTCGATACAGGAGCATCGCATTCATTCATGTCAGAAGAATTTGCATACAAGCACGACGTTAAGTGTGAGAAGATGAACACTTCGGTAGTGGTAAAAACCCCCGTGGGACAATGTCAAACCTCCATGGTTGGCGTCGATGTCCCCGTGGAAATCGAAGGGCTGGAATTCTATGTCGCGCCCATTATCCTGAAGACGTCTAACATCGACCTCATTCTGGGGATGGATTGGTTGAAAGCGCATACTGCTTCCATAGTTTGTGCCACTAAGACCGTCCATCTGCTACATCCTTCAGATGAAATAGTTACATACCACGCTCGCCTCGTGCAAAATACCGAGGCAAGGCTTTATGCCTTGAATGCATTGAACGCTGCACCACTCGAGGGCATCGAAAACATCCCCGTCGTGCGTGACTTCCTCGACGTCTTTCCTGAAGAACTTCCAGGGATTCCCCCTGCTAGAGCTGTCGAATTCGTCATCGAATTGAAACCAGGCACCACTCCTATTGCCAAGCGACCCTACAAGATGCCACCACATGAACTCCTTGAGCTTAAGGAGGAAATCGACAAATCTCTTCAAAATGGTTTCATTCGCCCAAGTTGCTCTCCTTGGTGAGCACCTTCTCTCTTTGTCAAGAAGAAGGATGGGACAAACCGACTGGTCCAAGACTACCGTCCTATTAACCAAGCTACCATTCAGAACAAGTATCCTCTTCCTCGGATCAATGATCTGTATGATCAACTGGCTGGTTCATCAGTGTTCTCTAAACTCGACTTGAGATTGGGTTACCACCAGATCCGTGTTCGTGAAGAGGATATCCCAAAGACCGCCTTTGTGACTCGTTATGGTTCATACGAGTACACTGTCATGTCCTTCGGCTTAACCAATGCCCCAGCCACCTTCTCTCGCCTGATGAACTATATATTCATGGATTACCTCGACAAGTTCGTCATGGTTTATCTGGATGATATCCTGGTATTTTCCAAGAACGAAGAAGAACATGCTGAACATCTTCGACTTGTGCTGGAAAAGCTACGAGAACATCAGCTGTATGCCAAGTTCTCTAAATGTGAATTCTGGCTACCTGAAGTAACCTATCTTGGACATGTCATCTCTAAGGATGGTATTGCCGTTAACCCTGAACGAGTTCAGGCTATTCTTGATTGGACTCCTCCTAAGAATGTCAAGCAAGTCAGAAGTTTTCTCGGTCTCGCCAGCTATTGTCGTCGATTCGTCGAGAACTTCTCCAAGATTGCCAGGCCTCTGACTAACTTGCTGCATAAGGGCGTCAAGTTCCAATGGACAGACAAATGTCAGGAAAGCTTCCAGGCACTTAAAGACAAGTTGACTTCTGCCCCAGTGCTAGCTCCACCTGATACAAAGAAGGACATCGTCATTTACTGCGACGCTTCCCATCAAGGATTAGGCTGTGTCCTAATGCAAGAGCGCAGAGTGATTGCCTATGCCTCTCGTCAATTGCGCCCTCATGAAGAGAACTACCCAGTTCACGATCTCGAGCTTGCTGCTGTCATTCATGCACTGAAGCAGTGGCGGCATTACCTTCTCGGTAATCGTTGCGAGATATTCACTGACCATCAAAGTCTGAAGTATCTGTTTACTCAGCCAGACCTGAACCTCCGTCAGCAGAGATGGATGGAGACCGTAGCAGATTTTGACTTGGGTATTTCCTATACACCAGGCAAGGCTAATGTAATGGTAGATGCCTTGAGCCGCAAGTCTTACTGCAACCACCTCCAGGTTCATAAAGTTCAGCCCTCGCTCGTTGAAGAATTCAGAAAGCTGAACCTCCATATTGTTCCTCCGGGTGCACTCGCTCCCCCTCCTGAGGAGTTTCAGAAGATGAACCTCCGTGTTATTCCCCAGGGTTCCCTCTATACCCTGGCTGTCGAACCCGATCTCGTGAGCTCCATCAAGACAATACAAGGATACGACTCTGAAGTCCACAAGATTAAGCGCAACCTCAAGGAAGGAAAGCCCTCATACTTCACTATTGCTGGTGATGGCGCCTTGTACTTCAAAGGCCGCCTAGTGGTGCCGTGTAAGAGGGAAAATCTGGATATGACTCGGAAGGTTATGAAAGAAGCTCATGATACGCCTCTATGTATCCATCCTGGTAGTACTAAGATGTACCAGGACATTCGTCAAAGATTCTGGTGGTCTAATATGAAGCAAGACATTGCTTGCTATGTTGCCGAGTGTGACGTTTGCCGTTGTATCAAAGCAGAACATCAAAGGCCTGCTGGAACTCTGCAACCTATCTCTATTCCTGAATGGAAATGGGACCATGTTGAAATGGACTTCGTCACTGGATTTCCCAAATCGCAGAAAGGTAATGATGCTATTCTTGTCATCATTGACCGGCTTTCTAAAGTTGCACATTTTCTGGCGGTCAAGGAAACGATCACTGCTAGCCAGCTTGCAACTCTCTACATGTCCAGAATTGTTTCACTTCACGGTATTCCACTGGTTATCAGTTCGGACCGTGGCAGCTTATTCACTTCAAGATTCTGGGCAAGTTTCCAAGAAGCTATGGGAACTCATCTATCGTTCAGTACTGCTTTTCATCCGCAGTCTCAAGGGCAAGTTGAATGTGTCAACCAAGTTCTCGAAGACATGCTTCGAGCTTGTGTTATTTCCTTTGGCAAGAAATGGGAGGAATCTCTCCCGTATGCCGAGTTCTCTTATAATAATAGCTATCAAGCTAGTCTGAAGATGGCCCCCTTCGAAGTGTTATATGGACGAAAGTGCCGAACCCCTCTGAACTGGTCAGAAACTGGGGAACGTCCACTCTTTGGTCCGGATATTATCCAACATGCCGAAGAACAAGTCCGCATTATTCGCGAGAATCTCAAGACTGCTCAGTCACGCCAAAAGAGTATCTATGACCGTCATCATAAGGACATGGTCTATCAACCTGGCGAAAAGGCCTATCTTCGAGTTACACCAATGAAGGGTGCACACCGCTTCGGGATCAAAGGAAAGCTAGCTCCCCGCTATATTGGTCCTTTCACTATTCTCGGGAGGCGTGGAAAAGTGGCTTATCAACTGGAGCTTCCGCCGAACCTTTCTCAGGTTCACGATGTGTTCCACGTGTCACAACTCCGTCGCTGCTTCAAGGACCCAATCCGAGCTGTGGACCATGAAGTGCTCGAATTGCAACAGGACCTCTCCTATAAAGAGCATCCGGTCCGCATTCTCGACCAAGCTGAACGCCGCACACGCCAGAAGGCGATCAAGTTCCTCAAGGTCCAGTGGTCGAATCACTCTGAAGACGAGTCCACCTGGGAACGCGAGGATCGCCTACGTGAAGAATACCCCGCACTGTTTCCTTCTACCTCCTAAAATCTCGGGACGAGATTTCTTGTAGTGGAGGAGATTTGTAACGCCCGGATAATTTGGCTACAGTAAAACTTTTCTCATGATGCCATGTCATCTGTGTTACTGTTGCTAACCTCGCAATAATCCGAAACCGTTCGAAACTCAGATTCAAATTACTGATAACAATAAAAGTTTTCAAAAATTAAAACAAAATTGTTCGGTGGTTGTAGAATATTACAAAGGTAATTGTGGTGAAGTAAATACATTTTTATAAAATGGCTAAATGGATTAAACAATTTAAACAGAAAAGAAAATACAAAAAAAGAGGGAAACAAACATAAAAAAAAGGAAAGCAACCCCCCCTCCCCCATTGGGCTTCGGCCTAACTGGCCTCTGGCCCAGCCGGCCGCCCCCCCACTCCCTTATCTCCACTTCCCCCTCCCGAAACCCTAGCCGCCTCCCCCACTCGCCCACGTTTCCCCCCACTCGCTCTCTCCCCCTCCCCCGATCCAGTTCTGGATCGAGATCGGGGCGACGCTCGAAGCCGCCCCCGATGCCATCGTCGCTTTCCTCCTCGCCGGCGCCGTCGACCGGAGCCTTCCCCACCGGCCTGCTCCTCCACGACGACGCCGTCCTCGTCCCCCTCTACGACGGCCCTCCCCGACCTCCACCGAGCACACTGCCCCGTTCCCTGCTCCTCGATGTGAGCTCCGCCTCGCCCCAACCTCTTCTCTCTCCCCCGCCCTGCGCTTCCTGTGTCGACGGTCGCACCCCGCCGCCCCTGGACGCGCCCTGGCCGTGCGCGCGCACGCGTCCGCGCACCCGCGCTGGTCTTGCCCCGCCCATGGCCGCGCCCCCGCGCTCCCTCTCGTCCTCTTCCCACCCCCGGCCACGCCCGATGCATGCTCGTCGCGCGGGCACAAGCCCGTGCCGCCCGTGTGCCTGTCGCGGCCACCACACTCGCCATCCGCCACCGCTGCTAACCGCCGCCCTTCGTCCCTCTGCGTCACGGCCTTCGCCTGGACGCTGCCCCTCGCCTGCATCCGCGGTCGCGCGCCCGCGCCGCCGTGCGCTCGCGCACCCCGCCGGCCACATCCCCTTCGTCCTGCTGCCCTGTTCCGGCCGGCGCCGGCGCGGCCCCTGGCCGCCGGAGCTCGCGCCCGGCTCCCCCGTTGCCTGGGCATGATAGCCTCGGGCATGGGCGCCCGCAACCACAGCGCCCGCAATGCCCGCTATGGCCTCTGTGCCACTGGACAGAGGGGCCCACGCCCTGGAACGCTTTAAAAAAAATGAAAAAGAAAAGAATTAAATAATAATAATAATAGTAATAAATAAATAAATAAATAATGGAAATAGTTAATTAATCAATTAATTAATTAACTAATTAATTAACTTAATTAATTAACTTAATTAATTCTGATTAAATTACTAATTAAGGTTAATTAACCTAAGGATTAATTAACTACTGCTAATTAGCTAATTAATTAGCATGGCAGTGGGGCCCACCCCATTAATTAATTATGATTAGCTTAATTAATGTGTTAATTAAAATGTGTCACTGACTAGTGGGACCCACTGGTCAGGTTGACCAGTCAACTCTGTTGACTGCTGATGTCAGCATGACATCATGCTGATGTCATTAATTCATTTTCGAATTAATTAAATAATTACTTAAATTTCAGAAATTAATATAATCTTTAGAAAATCATATCTTTTAACCCGTAACTCGGATTAAAATATTTTCAACATGAAAGTTGCTCAGAACGACGAGGCGAACCCGGCTACACAGCCCGTTCGTCCACCACGCATCCCTAACCTATCCAACTTGCAACTTTCCCCCTCCGGCTCCTTTGCCAGAAAACGCGAAACACCGGGGATATTTTCCCGGATGTTTCCCCCCTTCACCGGTATCATCCCATACCGCGTTAGGGCACCTCTAACGCCGTTACTTGTCATGTCATGCATCACTATGCATCTGCTTGCTTAAATATTTATTGTTTCTCCCCCCTCTTCTCTCGTTAGACACCGAGACCGACGCTGCTGCTGCCCCGTTCGACTACGGAGTTGACGATCCCTCTCTCTTGCCAGAGCAACCAGGCAAGCCCCCCCCCCTTGATCACCAGATATCGCCTACTCTTCTCTATACTGCTTGCATTAGAGTAGTGTAGCATGTTACTGCTTTCGCTATTCCTATCCTGATGCATAGCCTGTCTTTGATACTGCTGTTGATACCTTTACCTGCACTCCTACTGCTTAGTATAGGATGCTAGTGTTCCATCAGTGCCCCTACACTCTTGTTCGTCTGCCATGCTATACTATCGGGCCGTGATCACTCGGGGGTGATCACGGGCATATACTATATACTTTACACTATTAAATTACATGTGATACTGTTCGGAGATGGGGGCTGAAGGGGCAGGTGGCTCCATCCCGGTAGAGGTGGGCCTGGGTTCCCGACGGCCCCCGACTGTTACTTTGTGGCGGAGCGACAGGGCAGGTTCAGACCACCTAGGAGAGAGGTGGGCCTGGCCCTAGCCGGCGTTCGCGATACTTAACACACTTAACGAGATCTGGGTATTTGATCTGAGTCTGGCCATTTGGTCTATACGCACTAACCACCTACGCAGGAGTAGTTATGGGTATCCCGACGTCGTGGTATCAGCCAAGCACTTCGTGACGTCAGCGACCGAGCGGCGCGCGCCGGGTTGGACCGCGTAACGTGACTTCCTTTGAAATGGAGGTTGCTAGGTCTGCTCTCCGGCCGCGTACGCAACGTGCAGGTGTGCTCAGGGCGATGGGCCCAGACCCCTGCGCGCTTAGGTTTAGACCGGCGTGCTGACCTCTCTGTTGTACCTTGACCTTATGACAACTAGAACCGAATAATTAATAAAATACACCCTTCCAAGTGCCACATATAACTTGGTGATCGCTCTCTAACAGGGCAACGAGGAGGGGATCGCCGGGTAGGATTATGCTATGCGATGCTACTTGGAGGACTTCAGTCTACTCTCTTCTACCTGCTGCAAGACGGAGGCGACCAGAAGCGTAGTCTTCGATAAGACTAGCTATCCCCCCTCTTATTCTGGCATTCTGCAGTTCAGTCCACTGATATGGCCCTTTACACATATATCTATGCATATGTAGTGTAGCTCCTTGCTTGCGAGTACTTTGGATGAGTACTCACGGTTGCTTTTCTCCCCCTTTTCCCCCTTTCCCTTCTACCCGGTTGTCGCAACCAGATGCTGGAGCCCAGGATCCAGACACCACCTTCGACGACGACTCCTACTACTCTGGAGGTGCCTACTACTACGTGCAGCCCACTGACGACGACCAGGAGTAGTTAGGAGGATCCCAGGCAGGAGGCCTGCGCCTCGTTCGATCTGTATCCCAGTTTGTGCTAGCCTTCTTAAGGCAAACTTGTTTAACTTATGTCTGTACTCAGATATTGTTGCTTCCGCTGACTCGTCTATGATCGAGCACTTGTATTCGAGCCCTCGAGGCCCCTGGCTTGTATTATGATGCTTGTATGACTTATTTTATTTGTAGAGTTGTGTTGTGATATCTTCCCGTGAGTCCTTGATCTTGATCGTACACATTTGCGTGCATGATTAGTGTACGATTGAATCGGGGGCGTCACATTAACAATCTCACATCTGTCATGGATTTCACTCAAACCCGAACCACGTCTACGAGCATAGCATAGCATAGTAATATAAGCAAGCGTAGAAGTAACTCCCAAGGGTTTGAATATAACAGGGCAATAGGTTCTACCTCATCAACTACTCCCCAACCCACAATTTAATGACATCCTAATCATGCAATGCTTGAGGATTGAAACTAATCCATAAAAACTGGGTATTGAAAGAGTATGATCAATGTGTTACTTGCCTTGCTCACGATCCACGAATCCTAGAGACTCGTAGTAACACGCTTCGCACTCCGGGAATTCTATCGCAAGCAAACAAAAGCATACATAAGTAACAAGCAAAGATGCACAAGCAAAACTCAAATAAAAGAGGTTGACCAGAAAGTTCAACTTAAGAACTCCGGTTTGCAAAAAGAATCAAATCAAACGGAGCAACGAAACTCAAACGGCAAAAGAAAGAAGCTTCGTTTACTAATCTGAAACTAGGTCAAATTTTACAGTAGCAAAAACTTGTTTGAGTTGGTTAAATGGAAAGAGGGTTTCGAGATGAAACTCTAGGCGCTTGAATTGCGTGATTCCGATAAACGAGCGAAAAGATAAACAGAAACTAAGATCGGATCAGAAATCACGATCAGAGAAATCGCGGAATAAATCCGATAAAAGAAAACTGACGAACATACTAATGAACGAGCGTTCGTTAGCTGTAACTAACGGGCGAAAAACATTCGTTAAAACAAACATTCAGACGAACGTCCGCTAACTAGAAGAACCGAGAAAAACCGGCAATCCAAAAAAAATGAATCTAGGTTTTCGGAAAAAATAAACCAAACGGTTTTTTTAAAAAGAAAAACCGTCGGTCGGATCCAGCGGATACCTTCGGCGAGGGGTCTGGCTAGGAGAGGCTGCGAGGCGGCGGCGGCGGCGCGAGGCGCAGCAAGCGGCGGCGGCGGCGGCTAGCGCGGGCGGCTGCGCGAGGCGCGGGCGGCGGGGCTGCGGTGGTGGTGGGTTTGGCGGCGGGGGTGGCAGCTTATAAGAGAGGGGGGGCTGCTTGGAGGAGGGGCAAGCGACGGCGGCGGAGTCCGGCTCGGACTCCAATTCCGAGCGGCAGCAGGGGCGGTGCGCACGCGCGAGGAGGCGGCGGCGGCTGCGGGCCGGCCTGGCTCGGCTGGGCCTTAGGCCCAGTAGGGCGCGGGATTTTGTTAAATAATTTCGCCGATTGTCAGTGTACTAAAGTAGGGGTACCTTAGTACCCCAGACTTGTGCACGGGCAGTTGTAGCACCCTGCGGCGAGGCCCGCCCAGGAAGCGCCAAGAGAAGACCAAGCATTCAAGACAAGGCCCCCGGCAAGAGGAGCTTGCCGGGCCAAGAAGACAAGGCCCCGGCAAGAGGAGCTCGCCGGGCCAAGAAGACAAGACCCCGGCGAGAGGAGCTTGCCGGGACGACTGAGCCCATGTAATGCCATCCAAGAACAAAGTATACGAGACAGAAGATCGAGACCCTGACAAGAGGAGCTTGTCGGGAAGGCCGAACCCAGGCACCACAAGAGAAGCCCGCCACGGCGCGCCATGCGCCCCGGCAAGGCCTGATAGCCGGCAAGCTATCAGGCACAGGAAGACGACCCCCGCGGCAAGCCACTTGCCGCGGCAAATCGCCACCTCAGGACTGTGCTCCAGCTCGCCCGCCCACGCGTCGCTCCGGGGCTTCCCCCAAGGGCACGTGGCGGGGCACCGCGCGGCCTGAGGTACGCGGTGGCATGCAGCCACCATCGTGGCGAACGGTGGCGCACCTAACGGTCCGCCTCGGTGCTATCCGGGCGACCGTGACGGGCATTTAATGCCCTTGTCCCCTACCGTCAGAAGTAGGTATGATAACACTGTGCCGCACTGTAGCGCCACCGTTCCCGCACTATTACAACTACCACCCCTTTTACACTTCTACCCCTTTCTCTTACGTTGACACCTGTCGGTGACCCCTTTGCGCTATAAAAGGAGGCCCGTGTGCAACGTAGGGGGGGTTCCGGGTTCCGGGGTTCCGGGTTCCGGGGTTCGGAGATTGGGCATCCAGACAGCCATACGCTCGGTGCAGCTAGCTCTCCAAGCTCCCGAGCTCCCCAGTTGAATACAACCAAGCAGGAGTAGGGTTTTACGCGTCCATCGCGGCCCGAACCTGGGTAAACCGCCCGTGTGCTCGCCTCGATCTGCTCTCTGTGCTCCCTCCGCCCCCCTCACCGGACAACGAAAGGGGCACCGGCCCCATAGGTGCTCGCGGGGGACACAGTCCACCCCGACATCTTTGGCGCGCCAGGTAGGGGGTGCGTCGAGGTTGTGCGGATCAGATCCGGCGTTCGCGCGAGCGCGCTCTTCGTCAGCTTCTTCAAATTGGCTAGCTTCATCAACACCATGGCCCCGAAGAAGAAGGCTTCGGAGGTCGCGGGCCCGTCCGCGTCACTCCCACCGCTACCGGAGCCAACGGTGGGCGGGGGAGACGCCGTCGGAGGGGTGGCCGCCGGCGAGAACACTCGCGGTGCCACCAAATCCAAGAACAGGGCGGACGACCGAGCCTCGGCCTCCGAGGACGCGCCGCATCCGTCCCTACAAACGACGACCCAGCAGCGCCATGCCACGGGAGGTGGCATCCGCTTGCTGGAACAAGGGCAAACTGGAGGTTCACGGGACGCCACGGGCCCCCGTCCGGACACGGGCAAGGCGAAGGCGCCGGGGAGGGACCCCGCTCTTTCTAACATTGTTAGGAGTCCGAGCGTATCCCGCTCCTCGCGCCACTCGCCCCCGCTCCCCTCCACTCCGGCAGAAGCGCTCGCGAGAGCGCAACTGCTCCTCGACTACCCTCCACCGGCTGGCAAGGCCGAAAGCTGGAGGGCCACCATCCAGAGCCTGATCGCCTTCGCCAACAACGACACGCCGCAGCAGCCGGCGACCTCACGGCCCCGGCAGGTCGAGAAGACGAAGGCCGACGGCGACAAGACCGCCGGAGGTGCTACCACCATGCACTCCCCGGCGCAGAAGCAGAAGACGCCGCCCCGCTGGAGCAACGCCGACGACGGCTCTACAGCGTCGTCGGACCCGCGGACTCGCCGGGACCAGCGCCAAGTCCTCGACGAGCGGCAGCAAGAAGACGCTCGAACAAGGATTGAGCGCCGCCGAGAAACTCGACGGCAATCAGACCAGCGGGCTGGGAACGCTGTCGACGCGCACGCGCCCGGTGAACCAGGTGACTTACCGTACGCGGCAGGTTGCCCTGCGTTCACCCGTGAGCTGCGGCGCGTCCGGTGGCCCAGCACGAAGAACTTCAAGCCCGACGTACCAGAGAAGTACGACGGCAGGACGCACCCCTCGGAGTTTCTCAGCATCTACACGATCGCTGTACAAGCTGCCGGGGGGCGCGACGAGAGGATATTGCACAATCCCGAGGCAACAGGCAGGATCGTCGAGTGGGCACTGGAGCTGTCGAGCTTTGGACTCAAGTTTGAAAGTACTTCAACCATACAGAGCCGAGCTTTGGCAGAATTCATAGCTGAGTGGACCCCGACGCCAGATGGAGAAGCCCAAGAAACAAGCGCGCCCGTACAAGAAGCAACAAGCGAGTGGGTAATGTACTTCGATGGTGCCTTCTCGCTGCAAGGCGCCGGTGCTGGCGTGGTACTCATCGCGCCCACCGGAGAGCACCTCAAGTATGTTATCCAGATGCACTTCCCAAGAGAGCAAGCAACCAACAATACTGCTGAGTATGAAGGCTTGCTCGCCGGCCTCAGGATTGCGGCCGAACTTGGGATCAGAAAGCTGATTGTGCGGGGAGATTCTCAACTGGTGGTCCGGCAAGTCAACAAGAGCTACCAGAGCCCTCTGATGGAAGCTTGTGTAGATGAAGTGAGAAAGCTGGAAGGACACTTTGAAGGGCTGCAAATGGAGCACGTCCCGAGAGCTCAGAATGAGATAGCAGACGGCCTTTCGAAGTGTGCTTCGTTGAAGTTACCTGTGGAACCAGGGACCTTCTTACTCAAGCTGACTCAACCATCCGTTACACCATCAGTTGGGCAGTCCAAGAAAAGGAAGTTGGTCTCCGGCGACTACTTGCAGGCGGACCTTCCTGAGACCGCCGCCAAGGTCCCCAAGATCAACAACCAGAACGCCGAGGGACAGCCCGCTCCTGCGGATCCCAGGATCCGTCCAGTCGAAGTAGGTGCCCCCGATAAGCCTTGCTCCGGCAAGCAGATCAGCAGTCTGAACGACGAGGGACAGCCCGCTCCTGCGGATCCAAGGATCCGTCCAGTCGAAGCAGGTGTCCCCGACAAGCCTTGCTCCGGCAAGCGGATCAGCAGTCTGAACGCTGAGGAACAGTCCGCTCCTGCGGATCCGAGGATCCGTCCAGTTGAAGCGGGGGTTCCCGACAAGCTTTGCCCCGGCAAGCTTGCCGGGGGATCACCGGCTCCGGCGGAACCAGAGGTTCTCGCCGTAGAAGCCGGGGTCCCCGCAGCGGCCTTCATGCCTTTAGTCCTTGCTGTCGAGCCCCGGGCTCCGGCATGGGCGCAGCAGATCGTCCGTTTTCTGCAAACTGGAGAACTTCCCGACGACCCAGAAGAGATGGAGAAGATCACCAGGCAGTCAAGTATGTACCAGTTCGTGGACAACGAGCTGTACAGAAGGAGACTCAACGGTGTCAGATTGAAGTGCATCTCCAGGGAAGACGGACAGAAGCTGTTGGCAGAGATACACGGAGGCATATGCAGCCATCACATTGGCGCAAGAGCACTTGTCGGGAAAGCCTTCCGGCAAGGGTTCTTCTGGCAAGAAGCCCTCCAAGATGCAACTGCACTAGTAACCAAGTGTGAAGCGTGCCAGTTCCATGCAAAACAGATTCATCAGCCAGCTCAAGCTCTCCAAACAATCCCTTTATCCTGGCCCTTCTCGGTCTGGGGGCTCGATATCCTCGGCCCTTTTCCCCGAGCCGTCGGGGGCTTCGAGTACTTGTACGTTGCAATCGACAAGTTCACGAAGTGGCCAGAAGTGGAGCCGGTGAGGAAGGTGACCGCGCAGTCAGCAGTCAAGTTCTTCCGGTCGATCGTCTGCCGTTTCGGAATCCCCAACAGAATCATCACCGACAACGGGACACAATTCACAAGTCGCGCCTTCATGCAATACGCCCAGGATCTCGGCGCCAAGGTCTGTTTCGCTTCGGTTGCTCACCCCAGGAGCAACGGTCAAGCAGAAAGGGCCAACGCTGAAGTGCTGCGCGGACTCAAGACCAGGACCTTCGACAGGCTGCACAAGTGCGGAAGAAATTGGATTGAGGAGCTGCCGGCGGCTCTTTGGTCAATCAGAACGACACCGAGTCGAGCCACCGGACAGACACCCTTTGCTCTAGTCTATGGAGCGGAAGCAGTTATCCCCACGGAACTCGTATACGGATCTCCTCGGGTGCTCGCTTATGACGAGCTCGAGCAAGAGCGGCTGCGCCAAGATGACGCGCTGCTCCTTGAGGAAGGACGTCTCCAGGCTGCGGTACGAGCTGCTCGATACCAGCAAGCCTTGCGTCGCTACCATAGCCGCAAGGTCAAGGCCAGGAGTCTCGAAGAGGGCGACCTTGTTCTTCGGCGCACTCAGTCGGCCAAGAATTCCAACAAGTTGACGCCAAAGTGGGAAGGACCTTATCGGGTGCGACAAGTCACGAGGCCTGGCGCTATCCGCCTCGAGACCGAAGAAGGCGTACCAGTGAGCAACTCCTGGAACATAGAGCATCTTCGCAAGTTCCACCCATAAGGCGCGGTTGCCGTGATCCGCTCCGGCAACCATCGGTTTGTACAGGCCTTGCCGCTGCTGCATTAAACCCCTTGTACAAAGCCAGGCGAAGCCCCTGGCACCAGATAAAGTTGCCCTGTTAGGCGACCTTGTTCTTAGGCACGTTCAGTCGGCCAAGAATTATAACAAGTCGACGCCGAAGCAGGAAGGCCCTTGTCGGGTGAAACGAGTCGCGAGGCCCGGCGCTGTCCGCCTCAAGACCGAAGAGGGCCTACCAGTGAGCAACTCCTGGGAATATAGAGCATCTTCGCAAGTTTTGCCCATAAGGCGCGGTTGCCGTGATCCGCTCCGGCAACCATCGGTTTGTACAGGCCTTGCCGCTGCTGCATGTAACCCCTTGTACAAAGCCAGGCGAAGCCCCTGGCATCAGATAAAGTTGCCCTGTTAGGCGACCTTGTTCTTAGGCACGTTCAGTCGGCCAAGAATTATAACAAGTCGACGCCGAAGCAGGAAGGCCCTTATCGGGTGAGACGAGTCGCGAGGCCCGGCGCTGTCCGCCTCAAGACCGAAGAGGGCCTACCAGTGAGCAACTCCTGGGAACATAGAGCATCTTCGCAAGTTTCGCCCATAAGGCGCGGTTGCCGTGATCCGCTCCGGCAACCACCGGTTTGTGCAGGCCTTGCCGATGTTGCATTTAAGCCCTCGTACAAAGCCAGGCGAAGCCCCTGGCCGAAGATAAAGAAGCGCTGGCGCCCTAGATTTTAGCATGCATGCTGAGTCAGAGTCTCGTCCTTGGTTAGGGTTGTCAGTTCCTAACTATCGCTAACCCCTAACTTAGAGGTCGAGTCCGCGTCTTTTTCCCGTCCTTTCCCTTTGGCTCGCAGGAATTGAATGTCCTTGCCGGGCCGCTCAAGGACAAGGAAGAGGAGAAGGACGAGCCAACACCTACGCCCCGGCGAGCCAGAGTCGCCGGGGGCTGCAACCTCAGATAAGTTTTTGCATCCCTCATCATGCATTCTCTTACGGACTGTGGAATTTGAAAGCCTCCTTTCCTCCTGGAAAGCTACCGTGCTCTCTTAGCGGCAAGCCCCAGAGCGCGTTCCTGGGGCCCGTTTCGATAGCAGCCGCGGCAGCAAGAGGGAGGGAAGCGAGGGGCCGGAACCCGCCTGCTCCCCGCCTCCGCCAAGGGCGTGAGAAAGGTTGAGCAGTGCGGGGGAGCGGCTGGGCCTGTTGCCGGACGAGAAACTGTCTATCTTAACGATGTAAGGGATTCTTTCCTTACCGCGGTTTTCCACCCGCGAGACAAATGATCCGGCAAACACCCCCTTTTCATTAAAAACATTCCACTCAGGTACAGTTCCGAGAGAATGAAAAACATGAAAAGAGGGATTACAAGGCTTAAACGCAACTAAGGCCCGAAGGCTTAAAAGCTGAAAAGAGATAAGGTGCCCGTAACCCCTTTCTTGTCTCTCTCCTCAGGAGGTAGGGCAAGTAGGCGAAGAGGGCGAAAGGAGCACCTAGATGAGCTACGGGTGGCAGAAGACACCAAGAGAAGATCCGGGGGCTCCGCCCGGGGGTCTCTGGAGGCTGAAGAAGACGGAGGCGCCGGAGGCAGAGCTGGAAGATGAGGCAGCGGCCTTGCCGCCAGCCTCTTCCTCTTCCCCAGCCTCGCCACTCCGGCCGCCCGAGGAGACCAAGCCCCCGGCAAGAGGAGCTTGCCGGGCCGAAGAGAAGACCCCGGTGGTCGTCACCGAGAGCAAGGGTGATGACGGCGTCTGGGGCGCATCTGGAACACGAGGCACCGGAGCGTCAGCCAGCTGTCGAAGTCGGCCCGTACTCCGACTTCGCGGCCTTCGACGTCCGCCCTCTGTCCTCCTCAGCAGCCCCCCTACGCCAGTCGCCCAAGGAGACGACCCCGGGGAGTTCACGGAGCCCGGCGCGGTCGGTGGGGCCGCCGGTGCCACACGGAGCTGCGGCCGACGCCTAGTCGTACCCGTCATCCCGGCGGCTGCTCCCCTCGTCGTCGCTGTCGCTCCCCTCCTCGTCACTCTCGCTCGAGGGGGAGCCTTCGCTGTCGGAGGAGCTATCTTCGCAGCACCGGGCCCGGATGCCGAAGCCCCAGAAGGCCTTGACGGAGAGGAGGTCCTCCCCCACTAGCTTAAAGTGGAGGGTGAACCCCTCCGTCAAGCTGTGGATCCGGGCGAACGTCTTCCACCCGCGGCCCAGACACGCCACGCCGGGGGCTCGGGACTCGACGTGGACTCGCGTCCCACTGATCCCGCAGCCCCTCATGCGCAGGTTTAGTGTCTCGGGCTGCTCCACCTCCAACACGTTCGCGAATGGGGCGGGAAGCCGGAGGCGGCGACGAGGCGCCCGGCGCAGCCTGATAATGAACTCACGGGGGTCGTCCCCGAGATGGACCGCGGGAAGGAACGGAGCCGCTGGCGGAGGCAAGGACGGCGCACCGACCCGTCCGCCCCGAGCGCCTCGGCCCCGTCCACGACCTCGTCCGCGACCTCGCCCTCTCCCTCTTCCCCCGACGACCGGCTCCGCCGCCGCGGGCGCAAGGGGAGGAGGGGCGCGTTGCCTAGCAGACACCCTCGCGGCAACCGAAGAAGAACCAGGGTTCCCCCCCTCCATCACGGACGGGGGAAGGAAACCAGAAGCAGAAGGAGGAAGGAGATGGAGTGCGGATTTCCGTCGCCCCCTTTCGCTCCTTATAAAGAAGCGGAGTGGGACCGCGGCCGCCTCGCTCCTCCAATAGAAGCGGAGGAAGGGCAGGCGACTGGGGCCGACCCACTGCATCGACCCGCGCCGGCCCGACTCCCTGCCTCCGCCGCCGCGACTCCGAGTGCATGAGGACCGCGTGGTGGGCGCGCAGAACCAAGGCGACGGGTGGGACGACCTCTCCCCATCCCGTGATTATGGGGAACGGACGCCTCGAAAGCCGCGCCTCACCCCCGTTCATTTATCGAGCCGCGCCTCCGCACCTCCCTCCACTTAAAGAGGGAACGGGCGTTTCGCCCCCACGACGCCGCGATAAGCGCGCGCCGCCTGGGGAAGGTACGACGGGTGCGGAGTTAAGGAGCAGCGCGACCAAGGCCATGCGTGCCCGTGCACTGTTAGGGCCTGGCCCAACGACGCTCGGCACCGTGTGTGGCCCAGGCCCGGGGGCTCCTGTCGGTGTACTAAAGTAGGGGTACCTTAGTACCCCAGACTTGTGCACGGGCAGTTGTAGCACCCTGCGGCGAGGCCCGCCCAGGAAGCGCCAAGAGAAGACCAAGCATTCAAGACAAGGCCCCCGGCAAGAGGAGCTTGCCGGGCCAAGAAGACAAGGCCCCGGCAAGAGGAGCTCGCCGGGCCAAGAAGACAAGACCCCGGCGAGAGGAGCTTGCCGGGACGACTGAGCCCATGTAATGCCATCCAAGAACAAAGTATACGAGACAGAAGATCGAGACCCCGACAAGAGGAGCTTGTCGGGAAGGCCGAACCCAGGCACCACAAGAGAAGCCCGCCACGGCGCGCCATGCGCCCCGGCAAGGCCTGATAGCCGGCAAGCTATCAGGCACAGGAAGACGACCCCCGCGGCAAGCCACTTGCCGCGGCAAATCGCCACCTCAGGACTGCGCTCCAGCTCGCCCGCCCACGCGTCGCTCCGGGGCTTCCCCCAAGGGCACGTGGCGGGGCACCGCGCGGCCTGAGGTACGCGGTGGCATGCAGCCACCATCGTGGCGAACGGTGGCGCACCTAACGGTCCGCCTCGGTGCTATCCGAGCGACCGTGACGGGCATTTAATGCCCTTGTCCCCTACCGTCAGAAGTAGGTATGATAACACTGTGCCGCACTGTAGCGCCACCGTTCCCGCACTATTACAACTACCACCCCTTTTACACTTCTACCCCTTTCTCTTACGTTGACACCTGTCGGTGACCCCTTTGCGCTATAAAAGGAGGCCCGTGTGCAACGTAGGGGGGGTTCCGGGTTCCGGGGTTCCGGGTTCCGGGGTTCGGAGATTGGGCATCCAGACAGCCATACGCTCGGTGCAGCTAGCTCTCCAAGCTCCCGAGCTCCCCAGTTGAATACAACCAAGCAGGAGTAGGGTTTTACGCGTCCATCGCGGCCCGAACCTGGGTAAACCGCCCGTGTGCTCGCCTCGATCTGCTCTCTGTGCTCCCTCCGCCCCCCTCACCGGACAACGAAAGGGGCTCCGGCCCCATAGGTGCTCGCGGGGGACACAGTCCACCCCGACACCGATAGAAAATAAATCCCAGAAAAATAAATATAAATCTAAAAATGCCAAAACAAAATTTCATCGTCTAAATAAAATATGTAGAACATGATGAACATTTTCTTGGCCCTAAAATGCAATTTTTGAAAACATGCAATTTTTCTATTGCAAATAAAATCCAAATAAAATCAAATAAATGACTTTAATTTTTTTCCTCCAATATTTCAATTATTTCGGAGAAGTCATATTATCTCCTCTCATTTAATTTAATGTGAAATATTTTTTGGAGAGAAAAATGATTAAAATCAAATCCTCGTCCCATATTTGATAAAATCAAATATGAAAACCGGGGAAATCCCCAACTCTCTCTATGGGTCCTTGAGTTCCTTAGGATTTCGAGGATTCGGAACGGAAATGCAATAAAACCTGATATGCATGAATGACCTATGTATAACATTCCAAATTGAAAATTTGGGATGTTACAAACCTACCCCCCTTAAGATGAATCTTGCCCTCGAGATTCGGGTTGGCTAGAAAATAGGTGTGGGTGGTTTTTGCGGAGATCATCCTCTCGTTCCCAGGTGGCTTCATCCTCGGTATGGTGGCTCCACTGATCTTTGCAAAACTTGATAACCTTACTGCGGGTGACTCTGCTGGCAAACTCAAGAATCTTAACTGGCTTCTCCTCATAAGTCAAATCACTTTCCAACTGAATCGCCTCCAAGGGTATTGTATCTCTTAACGGTATATCGACCATCTCGGCATGACACTTCTTCAATTGTGAGACGGGAAACACATCATGAACTCCTGACAATCCCTTATGTAATTCCAACTTGTAGGCAACTTCTCTCATCCGTTCTGAAACACGATACGGTCCTACAAATCTCGGGGCTAGGTTCCCTTTAACTCCAAAATGTTTCACTCCTCGCAAGAGTGATACTTGCAGATATGCTCTATCTCCAATTTCGTAGGTTACCTCCTTGCGTTTTGAATCTGCATAACTCTTTTGTTTGGACTGAGCAATCTTCGGTCTATCACGAATCAGTTTGACCTTCTCCTCAGACTCCTTGATCAAGTCTGGTCCAAACAACTGTCGGTCTCCTACCTCATCCCACATCAACGGTGTTCTGCACCTGCGTCCATACAGGGCTTCAAACGGTGCCATCTTCAAACTGGCTTGGTAGCTATTGTTGTATGAGAACTCTGCGTAAGGTAAATTGTCATCCCAACTAGATCCATAATATAGCGCACAGGCTCTCAACATGTCCTCCAAAATTTGGTTGACTCTCTCGGTCTGTCCATCTGTCTGCGAGTGAAATGTTGTACTGAACTCCAATCTCGTCCCCAAATTCTGGTGTAACTGATGCCAAAACTTTGAAGTGAACTGTGTTCCTTGATCTGATACGATGGTCCTCGGAACTCCATGCAGACACACGATCCTGGACATATAAATCTTGGCCAACTTCGCACTTGTATAAGTGGTTTTCACTGGGATGAAGTGAGCCACTTTGGGTAAGCGATCAACTACTACCCATATGGAATCATATCATGCTTTGGTCCTGGGCAATCCGGTGATAAAGTCCATGCCAAGTTTATCCCACTTCCATTCGGGTATCGGAATAGGCTGTAACAGTCCTACTAGCTTCTGATGTTCTGCCTTCACTCTCTGACATACATCACATACGGCTACATACTCGGCAATATCCTTCTTCATACCGGTCCACCAGAGACGTTCCTTCAAATCCAAATACATCTTGGTGTTTCCGGGGTGTATCGAGTATGGTGAGTCATGTGCCTCTTGAAGTATTAACTTCCTGATCTCCTGGTTATTGGGCACATAAATTCGGTCCTCAAACCATAAGGTATCATGCTCATCCTCACGAAAACTTTTGGCCTTTCCTTTGCCCATCTTCTCCTTTATCTCGACAATCTCTTTGTCATCCTTCTGAGCTTTCCGAATCTTGTCTATCAATGTCGACTGGACCTCCATTGTCGCAACAAAACCTCTAGTAACAATGTCTAATCGAAGTTCCATGATATCCTCTGCTAACTCCTCCGGCAGTCCTTTACTTTCAAGGATATTAGCATAACTCTTCCGGCTCAAGGCGTCTGCTATGACATTGGCCTTTCCTGGGTGATAGTGTAGTTTCATGTCATAATCCTTTATAAGCTCCAACCATCTCCTCTGTCGAAGGTTTAGCTCCTTCTGGGTGAAAATGTACTTCAAGCTCTTATGGTCCGTGCACACATCGCAACGGTCGCCAATAAGGTAATGTTTCCAGGTCTTCAATTCATGCACTACGACTGCTAACTCCAAATCATGCGTGGCATAGTTCAACTCATGAGGTTTTAGTTGTCGTGAGGCATACGAAACAACTCTTCCGTCCTGCATAAGCACACATCCAAGTCCTAAGCGAGAGGCGTCGCAATACACTTGGAACTCCTTATGTATATCTGGCAATGTTAGCACTGGCGTTGTAGTCAAACGTTTCTTCAACTCCTGGAAACTTGCCTCGCAATCTTCTGTCCATTTAAACTTAGTATCCTTCTTCAACAGTTCAGTCATTGGCTTCACAATCTTGGAAAAGTTCTCAATGAATCTCCGATAGTATCCTGCGAGTCCAAGAAAACTGCGGATCTCGCTAACTAAAGTGGGTGCCAACCATTCAGTGACTGACTGAACCCTGCTGGGGTCTACTGCTATACCCTCTCCTGATATAACATGTCCAAGGAACCCGACTTCCTTCAACCAAAACTCGCATTTGCTGAACTTAGCATACAACTGGTGTTCCCTGAGCTTCTCGAGAACTAAACGCAAATGCTCTTTGTGCTCCTCTTCGTTCTTAGAGTATACCATAATATCATCAATAAACACCACAACGAACTTGTCCAAATACTCCATGAACACCTTGTTCATCATGCTCATGAAATATGCAGGGGCGTTAGTCAGTCCAAACGACATGACCGTATACTCGTATAATCCATACCGCATGGTGAACGCTGTCTTCGGTATGTCCTTCTCTCGTATCTTCAACTGATGGTATCCCGACCTTAAATCGATCTTTGAAAACACTTTAGCTCCTTGCAAATGATCAAACAAATCATTGATCATCAACAGTGGGTACTTGTTCTTAATCGTCACTTCATTCAAAGCTCGATAATCAACAACCATCCTTAGGTATTTATCCTTCTTCTCAACCAAAAGTACTGGGGCTCCCCAAGGTGATGAACTTCTTCAGATGTATCCTTTCTCCAATAACTCCTTGATCTGTTTCTTAATTTCCTCCAGATCATTCACGGGCATCCGATAGGGTCTCTTGGATATTGGTCCTGTACCTGGCAACACCTCTATCAAAAACTCAATGTCTCTATCCGGTGGCATGCCTGGTAACTCCTTTGGAAAAACATCCGAGTAATCCTTCACTACAGGCACTTCCTCCTAAACAATTCACGTAAGGGCATTCACTTGGCTCCTCCTAGGCACATGCCTAGACACATACTTAATCCTTTTTCCCTCCGGGGTGGTGAGATAAATCGACTTACTAGCACAGTCAATACTTCCTCCAAACTTTGACATCCAGTCCATACCCAATATCACATCCAATCCTTGTGACTCCAAGATAATTAGGTCGGACGGAAAAACATGCGTGCCAATGGTTAGGGGTATCTGGTCGCACCATCGGCTAGCCATGTATTCTGCTCCAGGTGAACTTACTAAGAAAGGTGTCCTAAGGGTTTGGGTTGGTAGTTTAAACTTATCCACAAATCCCCTTGATATGTATGAATGCGATGCACCAGTATCGAAAAGAACAAGAGCGGTAAATGACTTAACCAAAAACTTACCTATTACCACGTCCGGCTGCTCTTCAACCTCCTCCACGTTAACGTGGTTCACTTGTCCTTTGTTGAATGGGTTAGGCTTCCTCCCAGCGCTCCCATTTCCATTTCCATTCCTTCCTTCAGGGCAATCATTGGCATAGTGCCCTGTCTTCCCGCACTTAAAGCAAGTAACTTGACTTAGATCTCTTTTGGCGGGTGTGGATGGGTTGGAGCGGTTCGGATTATTGTTAGCTCCGTTCCCATTCCCATTCTTAGCACCATTATGGTTGTGCGATCCTCCTCCAGTGTGGTTATGGCCTCCATGATTATGAACAAGTCCTCCCGAGTTCGGGGTTAGGCGAGGCTTCTTCTAAGCTCCTGAGTTATACTTCTCTTGTCTATACTTCCTCTTACGGCTCTCAATCTTTTGTTGCTTTCCTTCAATCATAAGAGCCTTATCTACCAAGTCCTGGTAGTTCTTGAAGGTTGCTACCATCAACTGCATGCTCATCTCATCGTTCGGCCCTTCCATAAACTTCTCCTGCTTCGCGGCATCCATGGCTACATCATCAGGAGCATAGCGTGATAACTTGCTAAAATCATCCACGTACCGAGCCACAGTACGGTTCCCCTGGCATAAGTTGCGAAACTCCCGCTTCTTCATCTGCATAGCTCCAGTTGAGACATGGGCCGCGCAGAAAGCTTGCTAAAACTGGTCCCAAGTAATGTTGGCTATAGGAAAGGTGGCCGTGTAATTCTCCCACCATGAGGCTGCTGGTCCATCCAATTGATGTGCGGTAAAGCGCACCCTCTCAGCATCTGTGCAACCTGCGGTGGTCAAGTCTCTTCCAATACGGTGTAGCCAATCATCAGCAACTATTGGCTCGGTGCTACAGGAAAACACCGGCGGCTGTAACCTTAGAAAACGGGCTAGGTTGTCCACGGGCGGTGGGTTGTTGTTGTTGTTGTTGTTGTTGTTGTTGTTGTTGTTGTTGTTGTTGTTGTTGTTGTTGTTGTTGTTGTTGTTGTTGTTGTTGTTGTTGTTGTTGTTGTTGTTGTTGTTGTTGTTGTTGTTGTTGTTGTTGTTGTTGTTGTTGTTGTTGTTGTTGTTGTTGTTGTTGTTGTTGTTGTTGTTGTTGTTGTTGTTGTTGTTGTTGTTGTTGTTGTTGTTGTTGTTGTTGTTGTTGTTGTTGTTGTTGTTGTTGTTGTTGTTGTTGTTGTTGTTGTTGTTGTTGTTGTTGTTGTTGTTGTTGTTGGTGCTGCTGCTGCTGCTGTTGCTGCTGCTGCTGCTGCTGCTGCTGTTGTTGTTGCTGTTGCTGTTGTTGCTGTTGCTGTTGCTGCTGCTGCTGCTGTTGCTGTTGCTATTGCTGTTGCTGTTGCTGTTGTTGTTGCTGTTGCTGGTGTTGCTGTTGCTGCTGCTGTTGCTGTTGCTGCTGTTGCTGTTGCTGCTGTTGCTGTTGCTGCTGTTGCTGTTGCTGTTGTTGCTGTTGCTGTTGCTGTTGCTGTTGATGTTGCTGTTGATGTTGCTGTTGATGTTGATGTTGCTGTTGCTGTTGCTGTTGTTGTTGATGTTGTTGTTGTTGTTGTTGTTGTTGTTGTTGTTGTTGTTGTTGTTGTTGTTGTTGTTGTTGTTGTTGTTGTTGTTGTTGTTGTTGTTGTTGTTGTTGTTGTTGTTGTTGTTGTTGTTGTTGTTGTTGTTGTTGTTGTTGTTGTTGTTGTTGTTGTTGTTGTTGTTGTTGTTGGTGGTGGTGGTGGTGGTGGTGGTGGTGGTGGTGGTGTGTTGTAACGCCCCCGATGTAACTTGCCTTATTTGTAATCCAACTCTTGCCATTTTCGGCTATGTGTTATGATATTTCCCCGTGGTTGGGTTCTCTTCGTTTTGCATTTTGGTCATGTCATGCATTCCATATCATGTCATCATGTGCATCGCATTTGCATACGTGTTCGTCTCACAAATCCGAGCTTCTTTCCCGTTGTCCGTTTTGCAATCCGGCGCTCCTATGTCTCCCGGCGTCCCCCTTTACATTTCTTCGTGAGCGGGTATTTAACTTTCTCGGAATGGACCGAGGTTTGACATGTGGCCTCGGTGTAGCACCGGTAGACCGCCTGTCAAGTTTCGGGTCAATCGGAGTTCGTTTGGTACTCCAACGGTTAACCGGGTAACCGTGAAGGCCTCGTGTGTGTTGCAGCCCAACACCCCTTCAAAACAGCCCAATAACCCATCTAAGTCACTCCCATGTCCTCCGCCGTTCGATCACGATCGCGTGGGCGAAAACCGCACTCCATTTGGAGCTCCCTAGCTCCTTCTATCTATAAAAACGTCCTCCCCTTCCAAATCTGGGAGAGAAACACCCCCCCTAACCCTAGCTTCGCCTCAAAAACCGTGCCGCCGCTCCGCCGCACTGTTCCGCGCGCGCCGCCGCCAGCCGGGCCAACCGGGGCACGCCACGTGGCGGGCGTCGCCGCCGGCCTGCCCGGCCCGCCGAGCCCGTCCCCGGCCCTCCGGGCCCATCGCCTCCGCCCGCGCGCGCCTCCGACCGCGCCGGCCGGAGCTCCGCCGTCGCCGCCATCACCGCCGCCCGCGGACTCGCCGTCCCGCGCCTCGGCGCCCGTGCCCCGCCGCCCGGACCTCCCCATCGCCCCTGCCTGCCTCCACCGCCCCGATCCGGGCCGGATCCGGCGAGATCCGGCCGGAGAGGCCCAGATCCGGCCTTCCCCCGCCTCCTCCGGCGCTCCTCCGGCGACCCGCGCCGGCGAACCTCGAATCCCGCGCACCGTTGACCTCTCTCCTCTCTCTTAATATTTCTAAGTCCCCAAGTTTGCATATTATCATCGCATCTTCGACATGCCATAACTTTGCATCTGTAGCTCCGATTCGCGCGTATAATATGTCATTTTGTTCGTCTCGAAGAGTACATCACTTTGTCCCATTGAATCATTTTCATTTGAAGCCATCTTGATGCCCGAAATACTGTTAGAAGAGGGCTAGTTGATGTTAGTTGCTGAATCTTATCTGAACATGCACTTTTGTCATTTTTGCCATGATTGATGTGTACCTCCTATGAGGTTGAGCTATATATGTGTTTTGTAATATGCCATGTTACCTATCCATAGGTTTTTGCTATGTATTTTTGTGATGCTTGAGGTGGCTAGAAATTGCATGCAAAGTAGGGATGATGATATTGCTGTTTTCAGAGACTTAGTGAATTCACTAAGTCCCTGACTTTTGTTATTATCATGCCATGTGTTCTTGTTGTTTCCAAGAGATCCATGCATAATTTGAGTATGGTCAGTAAGGGAGTTTTGAGCTTGAGTATTTGCTTAATCCATCCATGCCTTTGTTTGCATTTATGGAGTGCCATAGCTTGAGTCAATCGAGCTCTACTTTTGCTTCAAAATGTTGCTGGCAGATTGTTTACATGTTATTCGATTTTGTCAAGCTTGATGTAGTTGGTACTTACATGATATGATGTTGTTCTTGCCATGTATAGTTACTATGCTATGTCTTATTGATGTATGTATGCTTAGTTTATTATTATATGCTCTGTAGTGAGTGCATCGAGCTCACGAACATGCCTAGTCGTTAACAGTTTCCTGCCATGTCCAGTTTTCTGCCAAGTCTGAAACCTGTAACGAAACTTGCTTAATTGTCATGGGTGTAATCTTATTTTATGTTCCTTTTTGGCTTATGGTCAGTAAGGGACTTTTGTCAAGTGCTATGAGTAGATTCATGCCATGCCTTTCTTTGCTATGTTCTGAACCTGTAGCATGTTCTTTCGTTGCTCTGAACACGTCATCCTGATGTTGTTTTTCCTGACTTGCTGTTATTTCACTAAGTCTGTGAATCTGTTATAAGTTGCACTTTTGTCATGCTTGTTTGGACCTGTTATGATGGGATTGAGCCGTAGCTCAGTGTTCATCTTTTGTCGTGCATCTTGAGTAGATTACTTTCATATGCCTTGTTGCCATGTTTGGGTGCAGTAGCTTAATTATTTGTTGCTTGCTAAGTAGCATCATGCTGTTTATGGCAGATTCATGTCATTCTTGTATCGCTTGCCATTTGCGAACCGTGCATCCGATTCCGGTGATCTTTATATCGATTTCAACCGAAATCACCTCATCTATCCAGCGGCATGCTTGGTTTGCCAAGATTATGCCCTGTTCATCCTTATCTTTCCGGAGCATGCATACGCATTGCATATCACCTCTCGCATATCATGCCATGTTTTGCATCATGTTGCTTGCGCATTGCATCGTGGTTGATATTGGTTCCTTTGCTTGTTCTCTTGTCTTGGGTAGAGCCGGGAGACGAGTACGTGACCGAGGATTCCGTTGAGAACGTTTACGAGGACCAAGCTTTCGACAACTCTGAGAACCTTGCAGGCAAGATGACCATACCCTCGATATCACTTCTATCTTTGCTTGCTAGATTGCTCGCTCTTTTGCTATGCCTATGCTGCGATACCTACCACTTGCTATATCATGCCTCCTATATTGCCATGTCAGCCCCTAACCATCCATGTCCTAGCAAACCGTTGTTTGGCTATGTTACTGCTTTGCTCAGCCCCTCTTATAGCGTTGTTAGTTGCAGGTGAAGATGAAGTTTGTTCCTTGTTGGAACATGGACTTGTTGTTCCTTGTTGGAACATGTTTACTTGTTGGGATATCACAATATCTCTTATTTAATTAATGCATCTATATACTTGGTAAAGCGGTGGAAGGCTCGGCCTTATGCCTGGTGTTTTGTTCCACTCTTGCCACCCTAGTTTCCGTCATACCGGTGTTATGTTCCCGGAGTTTGCGTTCCTTACACGGTTGGGTGATTTATGGGACCCCCTTGACAGTTCGCTTTGAATGAGACTTTTCCAGCAAGGCCCAACATTGGTTTTACCTTTTGCCACCACCTACCTTTCTCCAACGGGTTTTCGCGAGCCCGAGGGTCATCTTTATTTTAGCCCCCCCCCCGGACCAATGCTTCTCTAAGTGCTGGCCCGAACCGAGCAACCTGCGGGGCCACCTCGTGGCAACTCGAGGGCTGGTTTTACTCGTAGCTTGACTTATCCGGATGTGCCCTGAGACCGAGATATGTGCAGCTCCTATCAGGATTTGTCGGCACAATCGGGCGGCTTTGCTGGACTTGTTTTATTGCTGTTGAAATGTCTTGTAGTCCGGGATTCCGAGATTGATCGGGTCTTCCCGGTAGAAGGAATATCCTTCGTTGACCGTGAGAGCTTATCATGGGCTAAGTTGGGACACCCCTGCAGGGTATTATCTTTCGAAAGCCGTGCCCGCGGTTATGAGGCAGATGGGAATTTGTTGATGTCCGGTTGTAGAAAACCCGAAGTTGACCTTAACTAAAACACATCAACCGCGTGTGTAACCGTGATGGTCTCTTCTCGGCGGGGTCCGGGAAGTGAACACGGTTGTTGGAGTTATGCCTGACATAGGTTGTTTCAGGATCACTTCTTGATCACTTCTAGTTTCTCGACCGTGCTTTGCCTTCTCTTCTCGCTCTTTTTGCGCTATAGCCACCATATGCTAGTCGCTTGCTGCAGTTCCACCTCATAAACCCCTTTCCCACCTTTAAGCTTAAATAGTCTTGATCTCGCGGGTGTGAGATTGCTGAGTCCCCGTGACTCACAGATATTATCACCTCAGTTGCAGGTACCAACGATGTCAGTGCAGATGACGCGACCGAGCTCACTTGGGAGTTCGATGAGGAACGTGGCCGTTACTATGTTTCTTTTCCAGATGATCAGTAGTGGAGCCCAGTTGGGTGATCCGGGGATTTGTTAGCATTTGGGGTAGTCTTCTTTCATTTTGGTACCGTAGTCGGACCTTGAGTGTAATCTGTTTGATGGATGTTATTTATGTACTTGTGTGAAGTGGCGATTGTAAGCCAACTATGTATCTTTCCCCTTTATTTATTACATGGATTGTGTGAAGATACCTCACTTGCGACATTGCTTTCAATGCGGTTATGCCTCTAAGTCGTGCCTCGACACGTGGGAGATATAGCCGCATCGAGGGCGTTACAAGTTGGTATCAGAGCCTTTCCCGACCTTAGGAGCCCCACTGTTTGATCGTCTTTAGTGGCCGAGTTGTGTCTAGAAAAATGTTTTGAGTCATTTAGGAATTATATATCGGAGAGTTTAGGAATTCTTTTTACTTCCCAGTCCCTTCGACCTTCTGGTAAGGCATCCTGACGTAGAGTTTTGACTCTTCTCTTCTCAAATTTCACTAAAATTTTTTAGGATCACGCGGGTATATTACAATCGTTCCGATGGTTTTATGATGACAACATTGTCTTGGTTGCCTCCTGACATTTAGGGGTTGTGGCAGTGTCCCGGGGAGTTGAGCTCCGAGGTGTTGTCGTCATAATCTTATCGTTGCGGTTTTGAGATACCTGAGTTTAGTACGACCGACATCGAAAATCTCTTTTGTACAGTTGTTGGTGAGATAACCTGATAGCCCAGTACTGTGGCGAGTGCAGGGGTATTGCCATGACTTGTATAACAGATGTGTTTTCGAAGGTTGAGGTAGACGATTTCCGAAGGTTTCTTGGTTATGTGTTGAAGGATGGATACAGCTGGTTGTAGGATTTGCTAGTTTGGGTGAGATATTATGCTTCCCCTGTATCCCCAACACCTGATTGCATAACCGGAAAGTTTCGGGAGTTTATAAGTGGGAATTCATGTAGCTTTAGTATTTCTTCCGCAGATATTTGGTTTGTGATTGGGTAATCCTTACCAAGTATTTGTTCACTTCCGTACCTTGTTGATTTTATTCATTACCATGTTCTAAGTGGCTTCTCAGCTTTGGAAGTGTGATGATTTACATTGGAATTCATTCGTTCATTCTCGTTCGAATGCTAATTGTGAAGACTATATGTTGCAATTTCGTTCCTTTGATTCAGCTTCAATATATCTCTGTCAAGATGCTAATGGATGTCACCCTCTTCAGGATGGCTCCGCCTACTCGTCTGAATCCGGAACGCAATGATGGAGATCAGGCTAACCCTCCGCCACCGCCTCCACCTCCGGAAGCTTGGCAAGCCTTGATGACTGCTACAAATGCCAATGCTCAGATTCTGATTCAGCTCTTGCAAGATCGCAACCAGGGTCAAGCTAATCAAGAGAATCAAGGCCAAGGCAACAATCAGCCGCATTTCGCTTCACTGAACCAGTTCCTTGCTAATCAGCCAAAGACCTTCAGCTACTGTGTCGAGGCCACAGACGCAGATGATTGGCTCGTGGACATCAGCAAACATTTCGAGTGCAGCAATGTGAGACCTGAGGACTTTGTCAAGTTTGCCTCTTTTCAACTCAAAGATCAAGCTGCTGAGTGGTTCCAGCAATACAAAGATTCCAGAGGAGGTCGTGTGATCACTTGGGATGATTTCCGGCGTGATTTCAAAGCGCACCACATTCCAGAAAGTGTTGTTGAGCTTAAGCGTGAGGAATTCCGCAATCTCAAGCAAGGCAACATGACTGTCTATCAATACAACACTCAGTTCCAGAAGCTCTCTCGTTTTGCAAGGCAAGACATTCCTGATGAGAAGAGTATGATCTACCAGTTCAGGCGTGGTCTCAGAGAAGATCTGCAGCTTGCTCTCGTGCTTTTCGAGCCATTAAAGTATGATGAATTCTACAACATGGCACTGAAACAAGAAGCTGCTCAGCTCAAGTGTGAGGCATCTAAGAAGAGGGTCAGAGACGCAGTTCAGTCTTCTTCTTCCTCACTTGTGGCAGCTAAGCAACAGAAGTTCTGGTTGCCTCCTCCTCCTCCGTTCCGTCAGCCTTATCAACAGAAGAACTCAAGTGGTCGTGGATCTTCCCACCCACCCAACCCTGGTTATCAGAACAAGTCTCAGAACCAAGCTCCAAGGCCAAGTGCTCCTTATCATCGTCCGCTCTCAGAGGTGACTTGTAACAAATGCCAGCAGAAGGGTCACTATGCGAACAAGTGCTTCAACCAAAGGCGCCTTCCGCCTCCTCCTCCTGTGAAATCTTCCAGCAATGCAGTGGTCAAGCATAATCCTAAGCACGTCAAGGTGAACATGTTGAATGCAGCTCAAGCAGAGGAGTCTTCTGAAGTGATCATGGGTAATCTTCCTGTTAATGATATTCCTGCAAAAGTCTTATTTGATACTGGTGCATCGCATTGTTTCATGTCAAGACCATTTTTCGCCAAGCATGAGTTCACTTCTTCGAATTTGGATAGACCCATGCCTGTCATTTCTCCTGGTAAACGTTTGAGTTCAAGTTTGGTGGTTCCCAATGTTTCTATCAAGATGGGTGACTACAAATTCTTGTCTAAACCAATTGTTCTTGGTGATTCGGATATTGATCTCATTCTCGGGATGGACTGGCTTTCTAAGCACAAGGCTCAGCTCGAGTGTGCTGCCAGGGAAATCAAATTGACTCACACTTCGAACGATGTGATCATCTATGCTTCTCGTGATGATACCATTCGGTTGTTTTCTCTCAATGTGATGGGTGAAATGGAGGCTATCTCTCAGATTCCAGTTGTTTGTGAGTACCAAGATGTTTTTCCAGAAGAGCTTCCGGGTATGCCTCCCCGTCGGCCAGTTGAATTCGTTATTGAGCTTGAGCCTGGCACGGAACCCGTTTGCAAGCGTCCTTACAAGCTTGGACCAGATGAGCTCAAGGAATTGAAGATTCAACTCGATAAACAAGAACGTCTGGGTCTGATCAGACCAAGTTCTTCTCCTTGGGGTTGTGGTGTTCTTTTTGTCAAGAAGAAGGATGGCACGGACCGACTTTGCGTCGATTACCGTCCATTGAACAAGAAGACAATCAAGAACAAGTACCCACTTCCCAACATCAACGAGCTATTTGAGCAACTTAAAGGTGCTAAGGTGTTCTCCAAGCTGGACCTTCGTATGGGTTATCATCAGATTCGCATTCGTGAAGAAGATATTCCCAAGACAGCTTTCAGAACAAGCTTTGGTTCTTATGAATATACTGTCATGTCTTTCGGCCTCGTCAATGCTCCTCCGTATTTCACTCGCTTGATGAATTTCATCTTCAACCCCTACATCAACGAATTTGTCTTGGTCTATCTCGATGATATTTTGGTCTTCTCCAAGAATAAGAAGGATCATGCCGAACATTTGCGATTGGTACTCGACAAGCTCAGAGAGTATCAATTATATGCGAAGTTCTCCAAATGTGAATTTTGGCTGGATGAAGTTCTTTATCTTGGTCATATCATCTCTGCCAAGGGCATCGCTGTTAATCCAGAGAGGGTGTCTGCAGTTTTGAATTGGAATCCTCCTCAGAATGTCAAGCAGCTTCGCAGTTTTCTTGGACTTGCAAGCTATTGCAGAAGATTCGTTGAGAATTTCTCCAAGATAGCCAAGCCTCTTTCCAACCTCCTCCAGAAGCATGTGAAATATGTCTGGTCTCCTGAGTGTGACGTTGCTTTCAACACTCTCAAAGAGAAACTTGTCACTGCTCCAGTTCTGACACCTCCTGATGAATCCAAGCCTTATGAAGTATTCTGTGATGCTTCTCTCCAGGGTCTCGGTGCTGTCTTAATGCAAGAGAAGAAGGTTGTTGCCTATACCTCTCGCCAGTTGAAACCCAATGAAAGGAACTACCCCACTCACGATCTTGAGTTGGCGGCAGTTGTCCACGCACTAATAACATGGAGACATCTCCTGTTGGGAAGGAAAGTGGACATTTTCACAGATCACAAGAGTCTCAAGTATATCTTCACTCAGCCTCATCTCAACCTCAGGCAAACTCGATGGGTCGAAATGATTCAAGAGTATAATTCGAGTATTGAATACACTCCAGGCAAGGCTAATGTGGTTGCAGACGCTTTGAGCAGAAAGGCTTATTGCAACAGCTTAATCCTCAAGCCCTTTCAACCGGATCTTTGTGAAGCTTTCCGCAAGTTGAATCTCCAAGTTGTTCCTCAAGGTGTTCTTGCCAACCTAATTGTCTCTCCTACTTTGGAAGATCAGATTCGTGAGGCTCAATTGTTGGATACCATGGTGAAGAAGGTGAAACGTGGTATTGACAAGGGCATTTCCAAATACAAGTGCTATCGAGTTGATGACAGAGATACTCTTTTCTTTGAGGACAGGATCGTGGTTCCAAAGGGTGATCTTCGTAAAGTCATTATGAACGAAGCGCACAATTCTCTTCTGTCAATTCATCCTGGAAGTTCGAAGATGTACCATGACCTCAAGCAGTCGTATTGGTGGACTCGAATGAAGCGTGAGATCGCTCAATTCGTGAATGAGTGTGATGTCTGCAGAAGGGTGAAAGCAGAACACCAATGACCAGCTGGACTTCTCCAACCTCTTGCTATTCCAGAATGGAAGTTCGATCATATCGAAATGGACTTCGTGACTGGTTTTCCTAAGTCCAAGCGAGGAAATGATGCAATCTTCGTCGTCATCGACAAGCTCACCAAAGTGGCTCATTTTCTTCCTATCAAAGAGTCTATCACAGCAGCGCAGCTGGCAGAGCTCTACACCTCCAGAATTGTCTCTTTGCACGGCATTCCACAATTAATCTCTTCAGACCGTGGCAGCATCTTTACCTCCAAGTTTTGGGATTCTTTTCAGTCGGCCATGGGCACCAACATTCGCTTCAGCACAGCTTTCCACCCTCAGACTAGTGGACAAGTTGAGCGTGTCAATCAAATCCTTGAAGATATGCTCAGAGCCTGTGTTATCTCCTTCGGCATGAAGTGGGAGGATTGTCTTCCTTATGCTGAGTTCTCTTACAACAACAGCTTTCAAGCCAGCTCGGGCAAAGCCCCATTCGAGATTCTCTATGGCAGAAAGTGCCGTACTCCTCTCAACTGGTCTGAAACCGGTGAACGTCAATTGCTCGGAAATGATTTGATCTCAGAGGCTGAGGCCATGTGCAAGGTGATTCGTGAGAACCTCAAAGCAGCGCAGTCGCGCCAGAAGAGCTATTACGATAGCAAACACCGTGATGTGGCATTCGAGATCGGAGACCATGTTTACCTCCGCGTCTCTCCAATGAAAGAAACTCGTCGCTTCGGTATCAAGGGGAAACTTGCCCCGCGATACGTGGGTCCCTTCAAGATCATCGGCAAACGAGGCGATCTCGCCTATCAACTTGATCTTCCCTCCAATTTTGCAAATGTGCACGATGTCTTCCACGTGTCACAGCTTCGCAAGTGCTTCAAGACGCCTGAGCGCACCATCAACTTCGAGGAGATTGATCTTCAAGAAGATTTGTCCTATCATGAGCATCCAGTTGCTATTCTTGAGACAACTGAGCGCAAGACTCGCAACAAGTCAATCAAATTCCTCAAAGTGAAATGGTCACATCATTCAGACCGAGAGGCCACCTGGGAGCGTGAAGACCACCTACGTTCTGAGTATCCGGAGTTCTTTCAGTCCTAGATCTCGGGACGAGATCCTCTCGTAGTGGTGGTGTGTTGTAACGCCCCCGATGTAACTTGCCTTATTTGTAATCCAACTCTTGCCATTTTCGGCTATGTGTTATGATATTTCCCCGTGGTTGGGTTCTCTTCGTTTTGCATTTTGGTCATGTCATGCATTCCATATCATGTCATCATGTGCATCGCATTTGCATACGTGTTCATCTCACAAATCCGAGCTTCTTTCCCGTTGTCCGTTTTGCAATCCGGCGCTCCTATGTCTCCCGGCGTCCCCCTTTACATTTCTTCGTGAGAGGGTATTTAACTTTCTCGGAATGGACCGAGGTTTGACATGTGGCCTCGGTGTAGCACCGGTAGACCGCCTGTCAAGTTTCAGGTCAATCGGAGTTCGTTTGGTACTCCAACGGTTAAACGGGTAACCGTGAAGGCCTCGTGTGTGTTGCAGCCCAACACCCCTTCAAAACAGCCCAATAACCCATCTAAGTCACTCCCATGTCCTCCGCCGTTCGATCACGATCGCGTGGGCGAAAACCGCACTCCATTTGGAGCTCCCTAGCTCCTTCTATCTATAAAAACGTCCTCCCCTTCCAAATCTGGGAGAGAAACACCCCCCCTAACCCTAGCTTCGCCTCGAAAACCGTGCCGCCGCTCCGCCGCACTGTTCCGCGCGCGCCGCCGCCAGCCGGGCCAACCGAGGCACGCCACGTGGCGGGCGTCGCCGCCGGCCTGCCCGGCCCGCCGAGCCCGTCCCCGGCCCTCCGGGCCCATCGCCTCCGCCCGCTCCGCCTCGCGCATCGCCGCCCGCGCGCGCCTCCGACCGCGCCGGCCGGAGCTCCGCCGTCGCCGCCATCACCGCCGCCCGCGGACTCGCCGTCCCGCGCCTCGGCGCCCGTGCCCCGCCGCCCGGACCTCCCCATCGCCCCTGCCTGCCTCCACCGCCCCGATCCGGGCCGGATCCGGCGAGATCCGGCCGGAGAGGCCCAGATCCGGCCTTCCCCCGCCTCCTCCGGCGCTCCTCCGGCGACCCGCGCCGGCGAACCTCGAATCCCGCGCACCGTTGACCTCTCTCCTCTCTCTTAATATTTCTAAGTCCCCAAGTTTGCATATTATGATCGCATCTTCGACATGCCATAACTTTGCATCTGTAGCTCCGATTCGCGCGTATAATATGTCATTTTGTTCTTCTCGAAGAGTACATCACTTTGTTCCATTGCATCATTTTCATTTGAAGCCATCTTGATGCCCGAAATACTGTTAGAAGAGGGCTAGTTGATGTTAGTTGCTGAATCTTATCTGAACATGCACTTTTGTCATTTTTGCCATGATTGATGTGTACCTCCTATGAGGTTGAGCTATATATGTGTTTTGTAATATGCCAGGTTACCTATCCATAGGTTTTTGCTATGTATTTTTGTGATCCTTGAGGTGGCTAGAAATTGCATGCAAAGTAGGGATGATGATATTGCTGTTTCCAGAGACTTAGTGAATTCACTAAGTCCCTGACTTTTGTTATTATCATGCCATGTGTTCTTGTTGTTTCCAAGAGATCCATGCATAATTTGAGTATGGTCAGTAAGGGAGTTTTGAGCTTGAGTATTTGCTTAATCCATCCATGCCTTTGTTTGCATTTATGGAGTGCCATAGCTTGAGTCAATAGAGCTCTACTTTTGCTTCAAAATGTTGCTGGCAGATTGTTTACATGTTATTCGATTTTGTCAAGCTTGATGTAGTTGGTACTTACATGATATGATGTTGTTCTTGCCATGTATAGTTACTATGCTATGTCTTATTGATGTATGTATGCTTAGTTTATTATGATATGCTCTGTAGTGAGTGCATCGAGCTCACGAACATGCCTAGTCGTTAACAGTTTCCTGCCATGTCCAGTTTTCTGCTAAGTCTGAAACCTGTAACGAAACTTGCTTAATTGTCATGGGTGTAATCTTATTTTCTGGTCCTTTTTGGCTTATGGTCAGTAAGGGACTTTTGTCAAGTGCTATGAGTAGATTCATGCCATGCCTTTCTTTGCTATGTTCTGAACCTGTAGCATGTTGTTTCGTTGCTCTGAACACGTCATCCTGATGTTGTTTTTCCTGACTTGCTGTTATTTCACTAAGTCTGTGAATCTGTTATAAGTTGCACTTTTGTCATGCTTGTTTGGACCTGTTATGATGGGATTGAGCCGTAGCTCAGTGTTCATCTTTTGTCGTGCATCTTGAGTAGATTACTTTCATATGCCTTGTTGCCATGTTTGGGTGCAGTAGCTTAATTATTTGTTGCTTGCTAAGTAGCATCATGCTGTTTATGGCAGATTCATGTCATTCTTGTATCGCTTGCCATTTGCGAACCGTGCATCCGATTCCGGTGATCTTTATATCGATTTCAACCGAAATCACCTCATCTATCCAGCGGCATGCTTGGTTTGCCAAGATTATGCCCTGTTCATCCTTATCTTTCCGGAGCATGCATACGCATTGCATATCACCTCTCGCATATCATGCCATGTTTTGCATCATGTTGCTTGCGCATTGCATCGTGGTTGATATTGGTTCCTTTGCTTGTTCTCTTGTCTTGGGTAGAGCCGGGAGACGAGTACATGACCGAGGATTCCGTTGAGAACGTTTACGAGGACCAAGCTTTCGACAACTCTGAGAACCTTGCAGGCAAGATGACCATACCCTCGATACCACTTCTATCTTTGCTTGCTAGATTGCTCGCTCTTTTGCTATGCCTATGCTGCGATACCTACCACTTGCTATATCATGCCTCCTATATTGCCATGTCAGCCCCTAACCATCCATGTCCTAGCAAACCGTTGTTTGGCTATGTTACTGCTTTGCTCAGCCCCTCTTATAGCGTTGTTAGTTGCAGGTGAAGATGAAGTTTGTTCCTTGTTGGAACATGGACTTGTTGTTCCTTGTTGGAACATGTTTACTTGTTGGGATATCACAATATCTCTTATTTAATTAATGCATCTATATACTTGGTAAAGCGGTGGAAGGCTCGGCCTTATGCCTGGTGTTTTGTTCCACTCTTGCCACCCTAGTTTCCGTCATACCGGTGTTATGTTCCCGGAGTTTGCGTTCCTTACACGGTTGGGTGATTTATGGGACCCCCTTGACAGTTCGCTTTGAATGAGACTTTTCCAGCAAGGCCCAACATTGGTTTTACCTTTTGCCACCACCTACCTTTCTCCCCCGGGTTTTCGCGAGCCCGAGGGTCATCTTTATTTTAGCCCCCCCCCCCCCGGACCAATGCTTCTCTAAGTGCTGGCCCGAACCGAGCAACCTGCGGGGCCACCTCGTGGCAACTCGAGGGCTGGTTTTACTCGTAGCTTGACTTATCCGGATGTGCCCTGAGACCGAGATATGTGCAGCTCCTATCAGGATTTGTCGGCACAATCGGGCGGCTTTGCTGGACTTGTTTTATTGCTGTTGAAATGTCTTGTAGTCCGGGATTCCGAGATTGATCGGGTCTTCCCGGTAGAAGGAATATCCTTCGTTGACCGTGAGAGCTTATCATGGGCTAAGTTGGGACACCCCTGCAGGGTATTATCTTTCGAAAGCCGTGCCCGCGGTTATGAGGCAGATGGGAATTTGTTGATGTCCGGTTGTAGAAAACCCGAAGTTGACCTTAACTAAAACACATCAACCGCGTGTGTAACCGTGATGGTCTCTTCTCGGCGGGGTCCGGGAAGTGAACACGGTTGTTGGAGTTATGCCTGACATAGGTTGTTTCAGGATCACTTCTTGATCACTTCTAGTTTCTCGACCGTGCTTTGCCTTCTCTTCTCGCTCTTTTTGCGCTATAGCCACCATATGCTAGTCGCTTGCTGCAGTTCCACCTCATAAACCCCTTTCCCACCTTTAAGCTTAAATAGTCTTGATCTCGCGGGTGTGAGATTGCTGAGTCCCCGTGACTCACAGATATTATCACCTCAGTTGCAGGTACCAACGATGTCAGTGCAGATGACGCGACCGAGCTCACTTGGGAGTTCGATGAGGAACGTGGCCGTTACTATGTTTCTTTTCCAAATGATCAGTAGTGGAGCCCAGTTGGGTGATCCGGGGATTTGTTAGCATTTGGGGTAGTCTTCTTTCATTTTGGTACCGTAGTCGGACCTTGAGTGTAATCTGTTTGATGGATGTTATTTATGTACTTGTGTGAAGTGGCGATTGTAAGCCAACTATGTATCTTTCCCCTTTATTTATTACATGGATTGTGTGAAGATACCTCACTTGCGACATTGCTTTCAATGCGGTTATGCCTCTAAGTTGTGCCTCGACACGTGGGAGATATAGCCGCATCGAGGGCGTTACATGGTGGTGGTGTTGTTGGTGGTGTTGTTGGTGGTGTTGTTGGTGGTGTTGGTGTTGGTGTTGTTGGTGTTGTTGTTGGTGTTGTTGTTGCTGTTGTTGTTGCTGCTGTTGTTGTTGTTGTTGTTGCTGCTGCTGTTGCTGCTGCTGCTGCTGCTGCTGCTGCTGTTGCTGTTGCTGCTATTGCTGTTGCTGTTGCTGCTGTTGTTGTTGCTGTTGCTGTTGTTGCTGTTGCTGTTGCTGCTGCTGCTGCTGTTGCTGTTGCTATTGCTGTTGCTGTTGCTGTTGTTGTTGCTGTTGCTGTTGTTGCTGTTGCTGCTGCTGTTGCTGTTGCTGCTGTTGCTGTTGCTGCTGTTGCTGTTGCTGCTGTTGCTGTTGCTGTTGTTGCTGTTGCTGTTGCTGTTGCTGTTGATGTTGCTGTTGATGTTGATGTTGCTGTTGCTGTTGCTGTTGTTGTTGTTGTTGTTGTTGTTGTTGTTGTTGTTGTTGTTGTTGTTGTTGTTGTTGTTGTTGTTGTTGTTGTTGTTGTTGTTGTTGTTGTTGTTGTTGTTGTTGTTGTTGTTGTTGTTGTTGTTGTTGTTGTTGCCCTGGTTCTGAACTAGCAATTGCATCAAGGCATTCTGCTGCTGGATCAACTGGGTGAGCTCCGGTGGGAAAGCAAAACCGGTGTCACGTCTCGGAGGCATCTGATGGGTTTAGATGGAAGAGATTAGAATAGAAAAAAGGTCTAATGAGAAAGCACTACCCATATGCACATGAGACAAACACAATCGTTCGCTCAATCAATCAAGCAAGGGCATACAAACGGTCTAGAACTATCGCAGAAGTGATCAACTACTACTAAATACATGGGGGGAAATACTACTAATATATGGTGGTCATCTAGAAATTTTGATCGATGGAAGACTCCATGATGTCTGCTGCAGCTTCGTCTTCAAAGTCATCATCACTGGGATCGGAATCGGTGTCGTCGATGATGATGTAGTTGTCAGGGAAAACGGGATCGTCGTCTTCTTCTCCCGGTGCTGGTCCTCCCATGAATACTCCGATCTTCTTAATCAGGTCGTCATTCTTCTCCAGTAGTGTCTTGATTTCCTCCTCATATCCATCGCGTGTAAACTTGAGTTCTTCCTCCAGCTCCATGATCCTAGTCTTTGCCTTCTTCAAGTCCATCATGTCCGCGCACATCTGGTTCTCCTGACGTCGAATGTGCTGGTTTAACTCCTGGATGAAGGCTGCAATGGATCTATCCTTCCTGGTGTTGATTACTTCCCATTGCTCGTCTCGGCGCCCACATATTTGGTAGATAGTGTCCTTAAGCTCCCTATTGTAGACTTCTCCAATGCGTCCCATGGTAATGTGGGCTGCCATGCTCTTGCCTAGACTCCACGTGGGTCCTTCAAAAGAAAATTCTATGGGTTTAGAAGTTGGCGAGAACGTCCTTCCTGGAACTTGTACTTGAATCATCCAGCGCTCCTCTTCAGGTAAAGTGGCGTTGTACGTCCCGGTGAAGCTTGGTATTCCAATGTTCAAATATCTAGTGACTTCCTTCAAGTGCCATCCAAAAGGTGTGTCTTCATCCGGTTGTGCAAACTTGTTCTTCATCTCCGTCATCCTAAAGAGTAGAAAATGGAGAGGAGTCAGAAATGAGTAGAGAAGTGTGACCTATGGTTTATCTTAGTGGTCGTGTCCTACACTCAGCGCGTGCTCTGATACCATCTTATAGCAACCCGACCTCAGATGGTCAAGTCTCTGTGCTTCAGTGTCATGCCTGGATCTGTAATGCTGACACACACAATACTCGAAGGATTTATAACAGAGTAGCAATCACACACTTATTACATCGAATGTCTCAAAAGAGAACTTATTACAATAATATGGCTTAAGGCCATCTAATACGATAACAGCGGAAGACTTGGAAGATAAAGTGAGTCCATGAACTCCAACGGCATAGCTGAGCTGCACGGCAACGACCTAACGAACCTTACTCCTCGTATGAAAAGTCTGCAACATAATACGTTGCAGCCCGAAAACGGGTCAGCACATGGAATATGCTGGCAATATAACACAATGGAGCATAAACAAAATAATGCTATCACTACATGCATATTTGGCTGGTGGAAAGCTCTATGGTTATAGTTTTGTGAAAAGCCAAATTTTCCCTACAACAAAGGAATAGATTTTTAATTTAACTATCATGGTGGTTGAATAACATTGAGAAGGTACCCCCAACTCAATCCCAATTAAAGTGATTAACAGCCCAACAATATTAATTAAGCATGATGAGATACATGTGATAACCCAAGTACTAGATACTCAAAATTGTCCATAACCGGGGACATGGCTAACCATGATTAGATTGTACACTCTACAGAGGTTTGCGCACTTTTCCCCATAAGACTCGATCGCCTCCGTTGGATTTCTCGCACTGCATGGTGTTTGAGAAATGGATGACCGAGACACAGTCTTTCAGAAACATTAACTCTCTACTCCGGGTAGACCATACCAAACCTACAAAACCCACTACCTGCTGATACCTCCCCCACTACCTGCTGATCTACCTCTTCAAGAGCTTAACGTAACTTACTCAACTATGCTAGAGCCCATAATAGCTTGTGGCTGCACACGGGAGTGTCTAGCATGAATCATCTCAGTTCCCTTTGAGCCTGGGTGGCGGTCCATAGGAAGATCACACAGGTACCCCGGGATTTCCAAAGAAAAACAGACAACACTGGGTTCCCCAGGTGCCTCAATCCACCTAGATGTTAATTTAAGTTGCCACCTTAAGTTCAACCATTAATTAACAATCTCACATATGTCCTGGATTTCACTCAAACCCGAACCACGTCTACGAGCATAGCATAGCATAGTAATATAAGCAAGCATAGAAGTAACTCCCAAGGGTTTGAATATAACAGGGCAATAGGTTCTACCTCATCAACTACTCCCCAACCCACAAGTTAATGACATCCCAATCATGCAATGTTTGAGGATCGAAACTAATGCATAAAAACAGGGTATGGAAAGAGTATGATCAATGTGTTACTTGCCTTGCTGACGATCCGCGAATCCTAGAGACTCGTAGTAACACGTTTCGCACTCCGGGAATTCTATCGCAAGCAAACAAAATCATACATAAGTAACAAGCAAAGATGCACAAGCAAAACTCAAATAAAAGAGGTTGACTAGAAAGTTCAACTTAAGAACTCTGGTTCGCAAAAAGAATCAAATCAAACGGAGCAACGAAACTCAAACGGCGAAAGAAAGAAGCTTCGTTTACTAATCTGAAACTAGGTCAAATTTTACAGTAGCAAAAACTTGTTTGAGTTGGTTAAACGGAAAGAGGGCTTCGAGACGAAACTCCAGGCGCTTGAATCGCTTGATTCCGATAAACGAGCGAAAAGATAAACAGAAACTAAGATCGGATCAGAAATCGCGATCAGAGAAATCGTGGAATAAATCCGATAAAAGAAAACTGACGAACAGACTAACGAACAAGCATTCGTTAGCTATAACTAATGGGCGAAAAACATTCGTTAAAACGAACGTTCGGACGAACCTCCGCTAACTAGAAGAACCGAGAAAAACAGGCGATCCGAAAAAAATGAATCTAGGGTTTCGGAAAAAATAAACCAAACGGTTTTTTAAAAAGAAAAACCGGCGATCGGATCCGGCGGATACCTCCGGCGAGGGGTCTGGCGAGGCGGGGCTGCGGGGTGGCGGCTGCAAGCGGCGGCGGCGGCAAGTGGTGGTGGCAGCGGCTAGTGCGGGCGGCGGCGGCTGCGGGCGGCGGGGCTGCGGTGGTGGTGGGTTTGGCGGCGGGGGTGGCGGCTTATAAGAGAGGGGGGCTGCTTGGAGGAGGGGCAAGTGGCGGCGGCAGAGTCCGGCTCGGACTCCAAGTCCGAGCGGCGGCGGGGGCGGTGTGCGCGCGCGGGGAGGCGGCGGCGGCGGCGGCTGCGGGCCGGCCTGGCTCGGCTGGGCCTTAGGCCCAGTCGGGCGCAAGAACTTTTTTTTAAATAATTTCACCGACAGAATATAAATCCTAGAAAAATAAATAAAAATCTAAAAATGCCAAAACAAATTTTTGCCGTCTAAATAAAATATTTAGGACGTGATGAACATTTTCTTGGCCCTAAATGCAATTTTTGAAAACATGCAATTTTTCTATTGCAAATAAAATCCAAATAAAACCAAATAAAATCAAATAAATGATTTTAATATTTTTCCTCCAATATTTCAATTATTTCGGAGAAGTCATATTATCTCCTCTCATTTAATTTAATGTGAAATATTTTTTGGAGAGCAAAATTATTAAAATCAAATCCTCGTCCCATATTTGATAAAATCAAATATGAAAACCGGGGAAATCCCCAACTCTCTCCGTGGGTCCTTGAGTTGCTTAGGATTTCGAGGATTCGGAACGGAAATGCAATAAAACATGATATGCATGAATGACCTATGTATAACATTCCAAATTGAAAATTTGGGATGTTACAGCCATCACTTTGACCAACAACAAGAGAGAGGTTGTAAGACCAAGGTGGATTATTCTTGGTCCGTTTTACAATCCATGTTGGTGAGATATATGCCTCTCTGGCCCGTAGACTGAAAGTGTGTGTGTGTGTGTGGTGGTGGGGGGGGGGTTGCTACTTCGCACTTTGCTAGTTGAACTTCGGTTGGGGGGCATGCATTCATAGCTTAATTAGCTAGGATTCCCTTCATGGCGACACGAGGGGGGGTGGGAGCTGCTAGCTACTTAGCACTTTGGTAGGTGAACCTCGGTTGGGGGAGAGGGCATGCATTCATAGCTTAGGATTCCCTTCGTGCCGACACGAGGGGGGCCGCTAGCTAATTCGCACTTTGCTAGGTGAAACTCGGTTGGGGGGGGGGGAATGTGCATTCATAGCTTAGGATTCCCTTCGTGCTGACACGGGGGAGGGGTGGCTGCTAGCTACTTCGCACTTTGCTAGCTAGGGTGAACCTCGGTTGGGGGGGGGAGGGCATGCATTCATAGATTAGGATTCCCTTCATGACGACATGAGGGAGGGGGTCTGCTAGCTACTTCGCACTTTGCTAGGTGAACCTCAGTTGGGGGGGCATGTGCATTCATAGCTTAGGATTCCCTTCGTGCCGACACGAGGGAGGGGGACTGTTAGCTACTTCGCACTTTGCTAGGGTGAACCTCGGTTAGGGGCGCATGATTAATAGATTAGGATTCCCTTCGTGCCGACACGAGGGAGGGGGCTGCTAGCTACTTCAAACTTTGCTAGGGTAAACCTCGGTTGGGGGGGCATGCATTCATAACTTAGGATTCCCTTCGTGCCGACATGAGGGAGGGGGGGCTGCTAGCTACTTCGCACTTTGCTAGGTGAATGAACCTCGGTTGGGGGGCATGCATTCATAGCTTAGGATTCCCTTCGTGCTGACACGAGGGAGGAGGGGGGCTGCTAGCTACTTCACACTTTGCTCGGTGAACCTCGGTTGGGGGGAGGGGGCATGCAGTTATAGCTTAGGATTCCTTTGTGTCGACACGAGGGGGGCAAGCAATACCGCGCGCTTTGCGAGAGAGGTGCCACATCGAAGTTGCATTTGGTATTTGAAAACCAAACCACCCTTTTGATACATAAATTTGGTACACATGCAGTGTGCTCGTGTTCTGACCCTCTCCCGCGTCATTTTTCGCCAAATTTATGACCATTAGACAAGTCGGATGACGCAACAGACACAGTTCACTCAAACTAACTGTGTGCCATGCCGGTGCACCTGTCACGCACACATCCACACAATACATTGGGTTGCACGAGGCTCCCCCTCTCAAAAATATCTGCCCGCCTCGAGGGTTTTTCTGTTTCATAACACACGCTTGTTATCTCCGGACCGTGTGCGATGTTTCTTGTTCCCAGTCCCGCCTACATCCCTAGAAAATATCTGCCCGCCTCGAGGGTTTTTATGTTTCATAACACACGGTTGTTATCTCTAGACCGTGTGCGATGCACAATCATCAAAATTTTCAATAGCCCGGTATTTCACTCCCACGTAGTAAAATTTTCAGTACCCGCGTCATTTCCTCAAACACCCCGCGCCCCCCTCCACACACACACACACACACACACATACACACACCAAAACCTCCTCGGGCGTGCGCGCGCACACACACACACCCTCCCTCGCTTGAAACCCTAGTAAGGTCCCCGCCACCGCCGCAAGGCCTCCATTGTCAACATCTGCCGGTTTGCCCGTGCAACTTACCCACCGATCTTCATACCCTGACCGCCCTGAGTTTCTTAGATGATGCCTGCCAAACACCCCCTTTCCCACAGATCCCCATCCCCATCCCCCACTCCAGAGCGTCGCAGGTTAAGCTCGGCTACGCTTCCCGTGGAGCTCGAGGAGCCACTGGCCCAAAAGAGGTGTATGGCGGTCTCTTCGCCCGGCGTCATCGAGGATGCTGACGACCATTACTGGCGGCGGGCACTCAAGCAGTGGGCTAGAGTATGCGGGCATGTCTCGTCCGCCGGCTACGACATCGAGGTCATCGACAGCGATGCCCTGAGACAGGCTGTGTCACAGGTTAAGTGGCCCACCCGCAACCCCTCGGGTTCAACCGCCGTTGATCTCATCCATGGACCCGCCGCTGATCTCCTCTGGCTCGCTGTTAACAATTTGCCATTCTACATCGCCATCGAGCCCTTTTGTCATTTCTGAAGGACATGTTCTGCGACGCTGGCTTGGGATCCACAGCTTCCAAGTCATGCCTCATCGATGATGACCACGAGGAGGGCACCCTCTCCGGCTCTTCCAAGGGGAAAGATCCCATCTGCTCTTCCAAGGGGAAAGCACCCCGTCTGCGACATCAGGGAGGGCACCCTACAGCCATGCTCTTCTAAGGGGAAGGAGCCCATCTGCGACAACATGGAGCGCATCCAGGGCCCGTGCTCTTCCCATGGGAATGAGCCCATCTGTGACAAGTGAGGAAACCCATGATCTGTTTTGTCGTGCTTCTTCACAGGAGGAAACCCATGATTTGTTTTGTCGAGTCCCTTTTGTAGTGTAGTGAGAATATGTCTAGTTTTATTTGCTATATCTGGTTGTTTGCAGTATGCCCTGTTTATTTCAGTTGTTCACAATACAATGCTCTATATGTGCAATTGTTTACTGTGCAATACATTTCATCAATCCAGTTTTAAACATACCGATAGGAATGCATATATTTGCTTGCTGTTAAGCTTGTTATAGCTAGCATATGCCTCTTTTAAAGTTTTTTGATTGTTCGGTTGTTTGTAGTTAGCATATGTTCAGTTTCAAATGCTATCTTTGGTTGTTCGTAGTATGCCTTGTTTATTCCAGTTACTCATAATGTGATGTTCTATATGTGCAAGTATGAATTGTGCAGTTCAATTTCATCAGTACCAGTTTCAACAATACCACTATGAATGACTACATTTGGTTGCTGCATCTTGTAGTTAACACACCTTTCCATTTTTATTTAACCATAACCAATGTACTTAGACCGGCACAATACCAGTTTGAATGACTATGTTTGCTTGTTGTTAAATGTCAGGCCTGTTGTAGTTAGCACACCTTTCCACTTGTTTTGCTTTACTAGCGTGCTTAAACCTGCACACTGAAGCTATCTTTCGGAGATTATTTTGTCTGCAATGTGTAATTTTGGTTGATGTTTAGCCTGTTGTGCTTAACATGCTTCTTGATGTACCTACACAGGACAATTTTGGGAACAACTGTTGTTTTCCATCGAGGTTGGTTTCATAACATGGCTTATATCTGCTCACTGTTCAGGATATCGGTAGCTGGTACCATATAGGTCGGCGGCTGATAAGGGACTAATCGGTGAATCGGACTTTTAACTGAATATATCTGCATCCCATTTTTCCTTAGGTTAATTAGGGCCATATGTAATATATCTGAGGCTACATAGCAACATGCATTGTATTTAATGTCTAAATATGCAATCGTAGGCTACATAGCAACAAGGAAGAGTGTTACATTAATGTTTTAATGATGTCTAGATATACGTAGAAGAGCAGGATCAGCAACAGCAACAACACAGCCCTGTTTGGATACTCAACTTAGCTAGAGGTTAGAGTTAGTTTCTAGCTCATGACTAACCCTGAACTAACTCCATCCAAAGAGTTGTTTGGATGGCAGGGTTAGATTGATAATAAATGCACTAGGAGAACTAGCTCCAATTAGCACCTCTTGGGTTGGATAGTTTTTTTGGGTGGGTTATAGATGCAACTAGTTCAAACTAGCCCTCATGTTTAGATATACTTTATGGCTATTTGAGCTCGAACTAGCTCAAAATAACTGTAACCCATGGATACAGTAGTAGTTAATCAGCCGATAATTTGTCAGAATGAACTAAACTCTGTCAGGACCCCGATCCTAAGTCACAACGATCCAGCATGTAACACATCATATCACTTTGCGGCCTCACGCACGGTATTCCCACGGGTGCCACCTTACCTGGCCCGGGACCGTTTGCGCCTTTTGGATCACATATATGATAGTGTCGCTAGCATCCATATGACAAAGAACCCGGGCCGACATGGCTAGTCGTGAACCCAAGGCGGCACTAACCCATGAGGACAGGCATACATGAATCACATCGAGCATGTCGGTCAACAACGTATAAATCCGGGCTGTAGCACTGGGCTAACAGGACTCCGGTAACCCGGGCTATAGCAGGCTAGGCAGGACTCCGGATAACACCGCGTGACATTTCCCCGAAGGGACAGACACACGAACGACATGAATCACATGCCGACCAGTCAAGTGTTCCGAGCAGTAGTGCTGGGCTAGCAGGACTCCGGTGAACCGGGCTGTAGCGGACTACTATCGCTCAGAAGCACTAGACTACATTTCCCCATATGATAGGCTGCCAAGGATAACAACTAGATAGTCGGATCCCACTCACACCAAGCATTTCAATCATACACACAATATGCCCGATATGAGTAAATACAACATGGCATCACAACAAGACTCTACGACTCAAGTATTTATTCATTAGGCTCCGAGGAGCGAGATATTACAAACATGGGTCTCATGACCCAACATTCAGAGCATACAAGTCAAAACACATGCGGAAGCTTAATATGTCTGAGTACAGACATCTACAAATGAAAAAGGCTGAGAAGCCTGACTATCTACCAGATCCTGCCGAGGGCACAAGATCGTAGCTGAGGTAACAAGCTAAACGTCAAGTCCACGTGGGACTACTAGCGAGACTGACATCTCTCTGCAAAACATAAAATAGGCAAACGTGAGTACAAATGTACCCAGTAAGACTTACATCAGAACTAACTACATATGCATCAGTATCAACAAAGGGGGTAGTGGAGTTTAACTGCAGCAAGCCAGCTTTGACTCGGTGGCTATCCTGAACTACGACTGCAAGTAACTCTTTTGAGGTGGCGCACACGAGTCCACATAATCACCATATCAATACACCACTATGGATCCGCTCCCGTCTCCCTACGAGAAGGCCATCCATAGCACTCACGCTTATCTTGCGCATTTTAGAGTATCCATTTTCACTTGTCTATGAACTGTTGTAGGCAACCCAGAAGTCCATTACCGCGGACATGGCTATTCAATAGATGATGTTAACCCTGCAGGGGTGTACTTCTTCATACATGTTTCCACCACTTAGCGTCTGCACACGACATGTGCTCGGCAGACTTCAAGCGAAAGCCGACGTGGGTGTAGACCACGACCTACCTAAACACTCAAGTCTCTAGTCCAGGTTTATCGCTTATTCAGGTTCCATCCGTAGGGAGTCCGGCCGAGGTTTCCACATACGGCCCTGAACGATGTGTACAGGGTTCCGAGACGCCAAACGGGCGCCCGGCTGGCCCGGCCACGTGCCTACCGCAACACAGCCCACCCCTACGGTCAGCGCTGCGTGCGGCCCCCAACATACTACAAACACCAGAAACTACTTGCAACTCCTGGACAGAGGACAAGGGTGGTTAAGAAGTCGAGCGGGGTCATATTTCAGGGCCCAATGCATGGTAGTAGCTGTATCATGGATCACAAACACAGAACTCAGTTCCTGAGGACGGCTTCAATGAGACAACCCACCATGTACTCCTACATGTCCTCTCACCGCTACCTTTACCAAATCGTGTTCACACACTTAGCTCACACACAGTAGGACATGTTCACACACCTCCAATTCATCCCCGATGAATCAGACCCGACTCAACTCTAAGCAGTAGCAGGCATGACAACAAACATGAATGAGTAGGCACATCAGGTCTCAAACAACTCCTACTCATACTAGTGGGTTTCATCTATTTACTGTGGCACTGACAGGTCATGCAGAGGATAAGGGGTTCAACTACCGCAGCAAGTAACAGTTGAATCATTGTTGTCCTAATGCAGTAAAAGAGAGCAGGAGCGAGAGAGTGGGATTGTATCGAAATGAACAAGGGGGTTTTGCTTGCCTGGCACTTCTGAAGATAATATAGCTCTTCATCGGTGTCATCGAACTCTTCATTGGAACATCGTCTATCGAGAGGGGACAAACACCGGCAACTGAGAAAGAACACAATCAATGCAATGAAACAATATGATGCATGAATGTGACATGGTAATATGGGTGTGTTGGGCTAATGCAACTACAACAGATTGAAATGAGTCCATTTGAACCAAAGATTCAAATGCAACCCATTTTATGAAGTCATTTTAGTGCACTAACTTGTTTCACCTAAACAGCAAGGTTATTGTGTTCTAACATGCATGAAACCAGTACAGATGGATAGACTGGATTTTTCTGATAATTTTTCATATATAATTTGTTTGATTTGGAGTTATGGTTGAATTTCTATGAATTTTACAAGTTAGCTCTATTTTCTGGAATTTCTTAAATAAGAACAAATCCAGAAAAGGGCATTACTGCATCAGCACTGCGTCATTCTGACCTCAGCAGGTCAACAAAACCGGCTCAGGTCAAACCTGACCAGTGGGGTCCACTGGTCAGTGACCCAGGGCTGGTTAGTGCCGCTGACAAGTGGGGCTGGGTCAACAGACACGTCAGCAGGTCAACTCTGACGTGTGGGGCCGGTCAACGGGTGACGTGGCAAGGTCAAGCTAATGGGTGGGGTCCATCTTGTTAAATTAATACTAAGTATTTTGTTAGCCGGTTAATTAACCCTGTGGGACCCACTGTCAGTGAAACGGGGGTGTGATTAGTGCTTACTTAACCCGCGCCACGTCAGCGAACGGCGTTTAACCGCCGGCGACCTCAGATCACGGCGGCGGCCGCGTAGGGATTGCGCTGCAGGGCACGGTTTGGAGCATGGTTGGGTTCTATGGAGAGCTGGGGCTGAGCCTCATCTGTGGGTGGTGGAGCTGAACCAGATGGTCGCCGGAATCAACGCCGGCGACGAGGTTTGCGGCGGCCGTGGTTCGACCGTGCTCGAGTTCCTCGCTAGGGTGTTCGGGAGGAGGAGCTGGTGGTGGCTACGGGTGCGCGGAGAGGTTCTGAGCACACTGGTGTGCTCGGGCACGGGCTGCAGTTACCGTGGCCGTGGCGGCGACATGACCGGCGGGCGGAAGCTCACGGCTCCGGCGGATTCGACAGCTACGCGATGCAAACGAGGCAGGGGAGATGGGGGATCGGGTGAGGGGCTCATGACGGTTGCAGCGGCGGCCTCTCTGAGCTTGGGGAAGGGCTGAAGACGACGGAAGGACGCCAATGATCTCGGCGGCCGTGGTTAAAGAAGACGACGGGGAGAGCGCTCGGGGCGTCCGGCGATGTGTAGCTCGTCGAGGATGAATAAGAGGTCGTAGAGGAGCTCTAGGGCACGGAGATAGGTCGGGGGGAGGCTCTGGGTGCGGTGGTGCTCGTCGGCGCTCTCAGACACGCTCGGACCCGGGCGAGAGAGAGAGCAGAGTAGGGGGAAGAGGTCCAGGGAGAGAGAGGAAAGTGAGAGGGGATCGAGGGGGGGTCGCGTGGCGTCTCCAGCCAGCCTCCTGTGTCGGCAGAAGCAGGAGGTGGCTCGGGCGCGTGGAGCACGCGACTCTCGTCCTTCTGGCGAGAGGAGGGAGATGACTGGCATCGGCCACCTGGGCTGGGCCGTGCTGGGCTAGGCCAGGTGAGCGCCAGGTAAGTGGCTGCACAGGTAAGCCTCTGCTCTGTTTTATTTTCTGTGTTGTTTTCTTTTCCTTTATTCATTTTGCCACTGTTTCAAATTCAAAGGTAAATCAAAGTAGGGCAAAACCTTCTGAATATTTGTATGTTGCCATTATGGACTTTTCCAAAGGCACATAAATAATTTCAGGGCCTTTTGAAATATATTCTATATAAAATGAATATAATCCAAAAGTCAAATACTTAGTTATTTATTTTCAAAGGCCCAAAATAAATATCCCTGAGAATCCAAAAATATTGGTTTGAATTTTACCTCTTGCCAATATTTTTTTTAGCTTAACAGGAACATTTTTCTTGGGTTTATTTGAAGCAATTTTTAATGTTGATCATTTTTTTTGAAATGACCTCTGAGGCTTTACACTTTCCCCAATTCACATTTAAATGGAATTTAAACATGATGCATGGATGCTTGATGCAACTAATACACTCAGGTAATCTAGGGCTGTGACAACTCACCCCCACTAAACAAGAATCTCGTCCCGAGATTCAAGACGTGAGGTAAGAAGACAGAGGGGCACAAAACTATCACAATCTTCTCGATCCAATTGCCCTTCTCGAAGATGTTGATTCATTCCATCATCTTGGTCTTGACATCTTTGCCTTCGTGATCTTCACTCGACACGACAACAGAAAGAGAGGGAAACTCTACAGGATTTGATCTTCTTGAAGATCGAGCAACTCAAGATCAGTTCATGGAGTGAGACGTAAGAACATCTCTTGAGTTGAGACAGAAAACACACATCAGGGATGATGGAAAAGAAACAGATGACGAAGGTTCAAATTGGTAGGCAACCATTCCACGCTTAAGTAAAATGGTGCATGGTTTCAAAGTAGCAAGGAGATGATTGCCATGATTCCATAACGGGACACCTTAGGAAAGGTGACTCGTAGAGTTATTACCTTAAGTGGCAAAAAGAATTACTTTTGATACAAAGATCATGGAAACTCTTCATACCAGCCTAAGGCAATCACAAACGATCATTTCAAGGAGTTCAAAAGAATGACATACTCAAACCAGAATGGATGATGTGGACTACCTTGTTGAAGACAACGCAATGAGTGATTTTTGCTTATCATTGGAGATGGATGGACCCATGGTAAGTCCACTTTTGAAGATGATATTGGACAGCAACTACCGAGAAGGGCAGCCTATGGGGAATTGGCACAATGGCGGTGCAAGCTGGGAACAACATGCAACTATTGGGAATGTTCCAACCATCATATCTGCCTGAGATTTAGATCGGATTGGAAACAGGATATTTTAGACAGCATGTCTGAAAAAGAAAGTTTGCAACACAATTCGACGAGATAACGTTGCGAGATTCTCGGGAGATGAACTACGATAGCAAGCTCCAAAACATGAGCTGGTTCTGCTACACACCTGTGAACACACTGTCCTAGACAAGCATGACCACGTAGTAGTCTTATAATAAAACACTACCGGGTTCAGGTGGGGAACCATCATCGAGGATATCAAGTCAATCAGTGGCTTTGTGTGCTAGGAATACATATGGAATGGAGATGATCAGTCTATCAAACCATAGAATACTTCGCACATGCGTGACTGACTTGGGACGATTCCAAGGAAGCAAAAACAAACTTTCTCGAATTCATGGCGGCAACTTGCACCAAGTGCACATGAATTCGAGCAAGTCACTTCTTCCATCCAAGCATAAGATTCATGAGTGGAACACGAAGGCATTGCTTACAAAGTTTTCAACACTAGGTTGATGTTCAACATGAATCATGGGGGAGACAAAATGCTGGTGATGGGCTCAACAGAAACTCATCGGAATTTCCATATCACTGGACTTCCACCATCATGTGAACATGGTGATAGCATTAGTCAGACCAAAAGATGTAATGGTGTATGCTCGAGGGATCAACCACAAGTAAGACAACATTACGAACATCATTGGTTCTGATTTGACTTGACGATAGCCCATACTCAAGTCAAAGTTTTGACGAGGCAATAGATCCAACAACTGATCACGAGGACCAATCGATGGAGATATCATCTCTCTTCAACACACACACACACAAAAAAGATATCCTTTAACATGAACTAAGTCAGACAAGCTTTTATCTTCCAACTCTCCAAGTTGTTGTTTAGCTTAACCAACCAGCTCAGGGATATCCAACACGGATTCTTGGAGAAGGGGTGATTTACAAGAAAACCAACTTGATCACGAACTCAACATAGCGGTCAGGTGACAACCAGGTAATACTTCCGAGAAGATCTTCGAAAAATCACGAACCACCGATATGTTACTAAGCTCGAGATCAATCTTGCTTTTCAGGGCAAGACGATGTGATCAAGAGAGTGATGGATTGACACAATCCTATCCCATTAACCGAGGAGTGCACCATAAATAAGGACTAGGTAGCACGATCAATCTTAGGATGATGATTTAATAACCAACATGCTAAGAATGAGAATATTGTCCATTTACTACCAAGCAACGGAGTTGTTAGGAGTATAGATTTCACACATCACAATTCACTTGCCGCAATCCGGTTACAATAACACGGAGACTAAGGAATGAATGATGATGGCGAGAAGTATCACTGTATCAAGAGTTCATAGGGTGTTGTGCAATTCCTATGATATTCCTGACATAAAGAGGGCAATACCTCAGGGTAGAACAGAATCAAAACTGGATTGGCATTTTGATCTGCGGAATACAACTGTTTTGACCCATTCCTATATATGGATGAGGTACTGGAGTTTGTTTCTCCTAGTCATTCCGGAATAGAATGGCTTGACAGACCACAAGAATAATAGGCATCGATGAATGAATGCACATATACCCCTGACTATCAATTGATAGACGAAGGTCAGAAAACAACTAAAGAGGGACAACTCAAGGAACATATAACTTTCTGAGTTGTGTATGCATAGATTAGCATGTCGAACGAGTTCAACATATTTCTTTCGGATAACCCATGCAGACAGGAAGAACTGGTAGAATCACAATATGAATGGAGAACTCATCAAGAGCACTATGGTTGTGATCTTTTGGTTCATAGAACTTCTGCCATAAGCGGTTCGTAGTATTTGGAAGAAGGAACTACCACGGACCTCGAGGACTATCGCCAGGTTACTAATATCCTAAAGGAACTAGCAACACTATCAACATGAAGTAGGGTGAATCTCGGGTTCAAAACCCAGGGGTAGAATACCTACTGCTAAATGGCATCACGGGATGCTTTCAAGAATGGTGGCCAAAATCATCACACCGGGAACACAAAGCATTGCTAGATTACTAGGTGACTCCCTAAAACACCTAGGGTCATAATAATAGCTCCAACACATATGTCGAGGCAACAGAGTACCTCAACTCACCGATTAGTGTGATTAATCTGGCCCAAATGGACGTCAGGAACGTGAAGAAGGGATTTGCAAATGCATCAGACTATTTAGAAACATGGGATCACTCGGACAGCATAACGGCTGTAAATGCTCAAAATGATTTGAGACATCCTGCAAAATGGTGGCATAACCCCTCAACATCACAATATCAAGGTTCCGAGGCCAGCTATAGACATATGGAAGTAGTAGGAACTGAACTGAGGCTTGAACTCAACAATCCTAGGCAACTACGGTTTAGTAACACGTCATCCTGAGAGATAGATGAGAAGACCTAGTTCTTAATCCCCGTAGAAGAGAAGAGGTTGACTCAGATCAGAAGGGCATAAGATAAAGGAGTAAGAAGAGCCTTACGTTCCCTTCCACAATCAATTCCCTTATATAACTAAAGCATTTCTAGACTCAACTTCGACCAGTTTGGCTTGGTAATCCTACAGGCAGTCAGGCTCTGATACCAAAGCTGTCAGGACCCCGATCCTAAGTCACAACGATCCAGCATGTAACACATCATATCACTTTGCGGCCTCACGCACGGTATTCCCACGGGTGCCACCTTACCTGGCCCGGGACCGTTTGCGCCTTTTGGCTCACGTATATGATAGTGTCGCTAGCATCCATATGACAAAGAACCCGGGCCGACATGGCTAGTCGTGAACCCAAGGCGGCACTAACCCATGAGGACAGGCATACATGAATCACATCGAGCATGTCGGTCAACAACGTATAAATCCGGGCTGTAGCACTGGGCTAACAGGACTCCGGTAACCCGGGCTGTAGCAGGCTAGGCAGGACTCCGGATAACACCGGGTGACATTTCCTCGAAGGGACAGACACAGGAACGACATGAATCACATGCCGGCCAGTCAAGTGTTCTGAGCAGTAGTGCTGGGCTAGCAGGACTCCGGTGAACCGGGCTGTAGCGGACTACTATCGCTTAGAAGCACTAGACTACATTTCCCCATATGATAGGCTGCCAAGGATAACAACTAGATAGTCGGATCCCACTCACACCAAGCATTTCAATCATACACACAATATGCCCGATATGAGTAAATACAACATGGCATCACAACAAGACTCTACGACTCAAGTATTTATTCATTAGGCTCCAAGGAGCGAGATATTACAAACATGGGTCTCATGACCCAACATTCAGAGCATACAAGTCAAAACACATGCGGAAGCTTAATATGTCTGAGTACAGACATCTACAAATGAAAAAGGCTGAGAAGCCTGACTATCTACCAGATCCTGCCGAGGGCACAAGATCGTAGCTGAGGTAACAAGCTAAACGTCGAAGTCCACGCGGGACTACTAGAGAGACTGACATCTCTCTGCAAAACATAAAATAGGCAAACGTGAGTACAAATGTACCCAACAAGACTTACATCAGAACTAATTACATATGCATCGGTATCAACAAAGGGGGTAGTGGAGTTTAACTGCGGCAAGCCAGCTTTGACTCCGTGGCTATCCTGAACTACGACTGCAAGTAACTCTTTTGAGGTGGCGCACACAAGTCCACATATTCACCATATCAATACACCACTATGGATCCGCTCCCGTCTCCCTACGAGAAGGCCATCCATAGCACTCACGCTTATCTTGCGCATTTTAGAGTATCCACTTTCACTTGTGTATGAACTGTTGTAGGCAACCCAGAAGTCCATTACCGCGGACACGGCTATTCGAATAGATGATGTTAACCCTGCAGGGGTGTACTTCTTCATACATGTTTCCACCACTTAGCGTCTGCACATGACATGTGCTCGGCAGACTTCAAGCGAAAGCCGACGTGGGTGTAGACCACGACCTACCTAAACACTCAAGTCTCTAGTCCAGGTTTATCGCCTATTCAGGTTCCATCCGCAGGGAGTCCGGCCGAGGTTTCCACATACGGCCCTGAACGATGTGTACAGGGTTCCGAGACGCCAAACGGGCGCCCGGCTGGCCCGGCCACGTGCCTACCGCAACACAGCCCACCCCTACGGTCAGCGCCGCGTGCGGCCCCCAACATACTACAAACACCAGAAACTACTTGCAACTCCTGGACAGAGGACAAGGGTGGTTAAGAATTCGAGCGGGGTCATATTTCAGGGCCCAATGCATGGTAGTAGCTGTATCATGGATCACAAACACAGAACTCAGTTCCTGAGGACGGTTTCAATGAGACAACCCACCATGTACTCCTACATGGCCTCTCACAGCTACCTTTACCAAATCGTGTTCACACACTTAGCTCACACACAGTAGGACATGTTCACACACCTCCAATTCATCCCCGATGAATCAGACCCGACTCAACTCTAAGCAGTAGCAGGCATGACAACAAACATGAATGAGTAGGCACATCAGGGCTCAAACAACTCCTACTCATACTAGTGGGTTTCATCTATTTACTGTGGCAATGACAGGTCATGCAGAGGATAAGGGGTTCAACTACCGCAGCAAGTAACAGTTGAATCATTGTTGTCCTAATGCAGTAAAAGAGAGCAGGAGCGAGAGAGTGGGATTGTATCGAAATGAACAAGGGGGTTTTGCTTGCCTGGCACTTCTGAAGATAATATAGCTCTTCATCGGTGTCATCGAACTCTTCGTTGGAACATCGTCTATCGAGAGGGGACAAACACCGGCAACTGAGAAAGAACACAATCAATGCAATGAAACAATATGATGCATGAATGTTACATGGTAATATGGGTGTGTTGGGCTAATGCAACTACAACAGATTGAAATGAGTCCATTTGAACCAAAGATTCAAATGCAACCCATTTTATGAAGTCATTTTAGTGCACTAACTTGTTTCACCTAAACAGCAAGGTTATTGTGTTCTAACATGCATGAAACCAGTATAGATGGATAGATTGGATTTTTCTGATAATTTTACATATATAATTTGTTTGATTTGGAGTTAGAGTTGAATTTCTATGAATTTTACAAGTTAGCTCTATTTTCTGGAATTTCCTAAATAAGAATAAATCCAGAAAAGGGCATTACTGCATCAGCACTGCGTCATTCTGACCTCAGCAGGTCAACAAAACCGGCTCAGGTCAAACCTGACCAGTGGGGTCCACTAGTCAGTGACCCAGGGCTGGTTAGTGCCGCTGACAGGTGGGGCTGGGTCAACAGACACGTCAGCAGGTCAACTCTGACGTGTGGGGCCGGTCAACGGGTGACGTGGCAAGGTCAAGCTAATGGGTGGGGTCCATCTTGTTAAATTAATACTAAGTATTTTGTTAGCCGGTTAATTAACCCTGTGGGACCCACTGTCAGTGAAATGGGGGTGTGATTAGTGCTTACTTAACCCGCGCCACGTCAGCGAACGGCGTTTAACCGCCGGCGACCTCAGATCACGGCGGCGGCCACGTCGGGATTGCGCTGCAGGGCACGGTTTGGAGCGTGGTTGGGTTCTATGGAGAGCTGGGGCTGAGCCTCATCTGTGGGTGGTGGAGCTGAACCAGATGGTCGCCGGAATCAACGCCGGCGACGAGGTTTGCGGCGGTCGTGGTTCGGCCGTGCTCGAGTTCCTCGCTAGGGTGTTCGGGAGGAGGAGCTGGTGGTGGCTACGGGTGCGCGGAGAGGTTCTGAGCACACTGGTGTGCTCGGGCACGGGCTGCAGTTACCGTGGCCGCGGCGGCGACATGACCGGCGGGCGGAAGCTCACGGCTCCGGCGGATTCGACAGCTACGCGGTGCAAACGAGGCAGGGGAGAGGGGGGATCGGGTGAGGGGCTCACGGCGGTTGCAGTGGCGGCCTCTTTGAGCTCGGGGAAGGGCTGAAGAGAGGAAACGTGTGCAAGCATGCACACAATTGCCATTTGCAAAGCGTGTGCGATGTCAGACAATATCACAAATGGTGCGGGCAAACTAAACGTTTGTGTTAGTTGCCTTATCATACACGATTCACAACCATGAACTGTTTCTCATGAAGTATGCATCGTAAACGTTGCACCACAAAATAGCGTGTTCGATAGTTGTCGTGTACGAAGATGTTACGACTGTCCGATGTTTCATAATCCTGTCCGACACTCGTACGCTGATTAGCTAATCTTCTTAACTGTGAACCGTTTTTGATGGGCCACGCATCATACACGTTCTATAATAGTGAACCGTTTGTGATGGGCCGTGCATCATAAACATAGCACCACAGAATACCGACTGTGGTGGCAATGCGAGCAGAAATGAGTAGGAGTTCTGTAGGGGCCCTATCCCTGATGGTTTCTGGGTCGTGTGGGGAGGACCCCCTATCGCCCACACTCACTTGGCGACGGTTCCAAATGCTATCGCGGAAAGGGGTTAAAAACTGTTTCTTTAGGACCGACGTGCACCAGTGGGAGGCCAGATTTGGAGTCCGTTCAGGGCTCCGGAGAGGGAGATCTTCGATCTTCGTCATCACCAACCCTCCTTCATCGCCAATTGCATGATGCTCCCCACCGGGAGTGAGTAATTCCTTCGTAGGCTTGCTGGCCATGAGGAGTTGGATGAGATTCATCATGTAATCAAGTTAGTTTTGTTAGGGCTTGATCCCTAATATCCATTATGTTCTGAGATTGATGTTTTTATGACTTTGCCATGCTTAATCCTTGTCACTTTGGGCCCGGGTGCCATGATTTCAGATCTGAACCATTTATGTTATCACCATTATATCTATGTTCTAGATCCGATCTTGCAAGTCATATTCACCTATTACGAGTTATGATCCATAAACTCCGGAGTGACAAGAGTTGGGATACTTTTCGGTGATGACCGTAGTTTGAGGAGTTCATGTATTCACTATGTGCTAATCTTTATTCCGGTTCTCTATTAAAAGAAGGCCTTAATATCCCTTAGTTTCCTTATGGACCTCGCTGCCATGGGAGGGTAGGACAAAAGATGCAATGGAAGTTCTTTCCATAAGCACGTATGCCTATTTACAGAATACATGCCTACATTATATTTATGAACTGGAGGTAGTTTTGTATCACCCTAGGTTATGACTGCTATATGATGAATATCGTCCAACGAATTCACCGATCCAATGCCTACAAATTTCCTACATATTGCTCTAGCTAAGTTACTACTACAACTGTTACTATTTCACTTGCTACATAATCATTGCTATCACTATTACCGTTACCATTATTGTTACAACTATTATCAAAACTATCATACTACTTTGCTACTGATCATTATGCTGCAGATATTTAATCTCCAGGTCTGGCTGAATTGACAACTCAGTTGCTAATACTTGCAAATATTCTTCGGCTCCCCTTATGTCGAATCTATAAATTTGGGTTGAATACTCTACCCTCGAACACTGTTGCGATCCCCTATACTTGTGGGTTATCAAGACCTTTTTCTGGCACCATTGCCAGGGAGCATAGCTATATTTGTTCAGTCACTTGGGATTATTATCTATTTATCACTATGAAGAATCTGAAGGATACAAAGACTAAGATATTTCCCTCTAAGATGAGAGGAGGTAAGGAACTGCCATGTAGCTCTGCACTTGATTCACCTTCTATTTTGAGTAAACTTGCACCACCACCACATGCTATTAATCTTGATATGTCGCAAGTTATTGATGCTCCTACTTATGCTATGGATAATGCTTATTATGATGCTAGTACCTTGCTTGATGATAATGTGCCACGAGGTGAATTTCTTGATGAACAACTTGCTAGAGCTAAAGATATTGAAAATACTGAAACTGATGAATTTATTGAAACTGATGAAGTACTTGAAACTGAAAATCTTGAAACACCTATTATACCTAGCTCTCCTAGATATGAATGGCCTAAGATACCTGAGGGTTATGTTATGGATGAGGAGACAACTAGAGACTTTCTTGCTTGCAATGATAGGGATGATCTCAAGAAATTACTATGCAAACTGAAAGAAAAATCTTTGAATGCTAGAATGAAATGTGATCCTAAGTTTGCTACTTCACCTATGTTTGTTGATGATAATGATTATGAATTCTTTGTTGACCTAGAGTTAATTACTTTGGTTGAATATGATCCTTTCCATGGTTATGAAACTGAAACTGTTGTGGCACACCTTACTAAGTTGAATGATATAGCCACCCTATTTGCTCACGATGAGAAAATTCACTAGCATTATATTCTCAAGTTACTTCCATTCTCATTAAAGGGTGATGCTAAGACTTGGTACAATACTCTTGCTCCTGGTTGTGTGCGTAGTCCCCATGAAATGATTTATTACTTCTCTGAAAAGAAAATTCCTGCTCATAAAAACAAGCTGTCTTACAGGAAATATTTAATTTTGTGCAAATTGAAGAAGAGAGTCTCCCACAAGCTTGGGGGAGTCTTCTCCAATTGCTTAATGCTTTTCCTGATCATCCTCTTAAGAAAAATGAAATACTTGATATCTTCTATAATGGACTAACCGATGCTTATAGGGACTTCCTAGATAGTTGTGCTGGTTGTGTTTTCAGGGAACGAACTATTGAAAAAGCTACGGAATTATTGAATAATATATTGAAAAATTATGATGATTGGACTCTTCCTGAACCACCTCCTAAACCTACTCCGAAGAAGAGGGGTATCTTATACCTCAGCCCTGAAGATATGCAAGAGGAAAAGAAATCTATGACGAAAAAAGGTATTAAAGCAGATGATGTTAAAAACTTACGTCCTATTGAAGAAATACATGGACTTGACACACCACCACCAATGGTAGTCGAGGTAAATTCCTTAATGAAATTTGATGAAAATGACAATCCTTATAATATGCATCCTAGTCAATGCATTTATGAGTTTGATAACCACATTAGAAAATAAGATCACTTCAATGCAAATGTTATGAACCAATTGAAATACAACTCTGATATGATTGCTCGCTTGAGCGACTTGTTATTTAGAATCACCAATGATGTTAGAGGTGTAGGAAAACATGCCTCTATGGTTCTTACCCAGTTAGAACAAGTTGATATGGTTGATGCAATGAACAATAATATAAACGACTTTGCTGTTAGAGTAGTAACTAGATGAGGTAAAATGACTCAAGAACCACTTTATCCTGAGGGACACCCTAAAAGAATTGAACAAGACTCTCAAAGAATTAACACTGATGCACCTAGTCATTTTAAAAACAAAAAGAAAAATAAAAATGATAGGACTTTGCATGCTTCTAGTGAACCTGAAGTAGAAAAACCTCCTGATAATAATGATGTTTCTATTTCTGATGCTGAAAAACTCAATCTTGTAATGAACATTCACCTAGAGATAATGAAAAACATAATGATGATGTTCATGAAGACACTCAACTAGACAAATATAAAGAACCAGATAATGATGTTCAAATAGAACCAACTATTGATCTTGATAACCCACAACCTAAAAATAAAAGATATGATAAAAGATACTTTGTTGCTCAAAAACATGGAAGGGAAAGAGAACCATGGGTTCAAAAACCTATGCCCTTTCCACCTAAATCAATTAAGAAGAAAGATGATGAAGAATTTAAACGGTTTGCTGAAATGATTAGGCCAGTCTTTTTGTGCACTCGCTTGACTGATATTTTAAAGATGGCCCCTTATGCAAAATACATGAAAGACATCATCACCAATAAGAGAAAAATACTGGAAGCTAAAATCTCCACCATGCTTGCTAATTATACTTATAAAGGTGGAGTACCTAAAAAACTTGGAGATCCGGGAATACCAACTATACCTTGCTCCATCAAAAGAAACTATGTGAAAACTGCTTTATGTGATTTAGGAGCTGGTGTTAGTATTATGCCTTTCTCTTTATACAAAAGACTTGATTTGAATAAACTCACACCTACTGAAATATCTTTGCAAATGGCCGACAAATCAAATGCCATACCTATCGGTATTTGTGAGGATGTGCCCATTGTCGTTTCTAATGTTACTATCTTAACTGACTTTGTTATACTTGAGATGCCCGAGGACGACAACAAGTCGATTATCCTTGGTAGACCCTTTTTGAATATTGCATGGGCTGTTATTGATTGCAATAAAAGCAAGGTGAGTTTTCATATCAATGGTAATGAACATACGGTGCACTTTCCGAAGAAACATTTCCAAGTGAATGGTATTAATGTTATTGAAAAATCTCCGACACTTACTATTGGAAGTTTTTGTCGGGGCGGACGGCGTCCCCCGCGAGCACCTATGGGGCCGGAGCCCCTTTCGTTGTCCGGTGAGGGGGGCGGAGGGAGCGCGGAGAGCAGATCGAGGCGAGCACACGGGCGGTTTACCCAGGTTCGGGCCGCGATGGACGCATAAAACCCTACTCCTGCTTGGTTGTATTGAACTGGGGAGCTCGGGAGCTAGGAGAGCTAGCTGCACCGAGCGTATGGCTGTCTGGATTCCCAATCTCCGAACCCCGAACCCCCTCTACGTTGCACACGGGCCTCCTTTTATAGCGCAAAGGGGTCACCGACAGGTGTCAACGTAAGAGAAAGGGGTAAAAGTGTAAAAGGGGTGGAAGTTGTAACAGTGCGGGAACAGTGGCGCTGCAGCGCGGCACAGTGTTATCATACCTACTTCTGACAGTAGGGGACAAGGGCATTAAATGCCCGTCACGGTCGCCCGGACAGCACCGAGGCGGACCGTTAGGTGCGCCACCGCTCGCCACGATGGTGGCTGCATGCCACCGCATACCCCAGGCTGCGCAGTGCCCCGCCACGTGCCCTTGGGGGAAGCCCCGGAGCGACGCGTGGGCGGGCGAGCTGGAGCGCAGTCCTGAGGTGGCGATTTGCCGCGGCAAGTGGCTTGCCGCGGGGGTCGTCTTCCTGTGCCAGATAGCTTGCCGGCTATCAGGCCTTGCCGGGGCGCATGGCGCGCCGTGGCGGGCTTCTCTTGTGGTGCCTGGGTTCGGCCTTCCCGACAAGCTCCTCTTGTCGGGGTCTCGATCTTCTGTCTCGTATACTTTGTTCTTGGATGGTATTACATGGGCTTAGTCGTCCCGGCAAGCTCCTCTTGCCAGGGGCCTTGTCTTGAATGCTTGGTCTTCTCTTGGCGCTTCCTGGGCGGGCCTCGCCGCAGGGTGCTACAACTGCCCGTGCCCGAGTCTGGGGTACTAAGGTACCCCTACTTTAGTACACCGACAGGAGCCCCCGGGCCTGGGCCACACACGGTGCCGAGCGTCGTTGGGCCAGGCCCTAACAGTGCACGGGCACGCGTGGCCTTGGTCGCGCTGCTCCTTAACTCCGCATCCGTCGCACCTTCCCCAGGCGGCGCGCGCTTATCGCGGCGTCGTGGGGGCGAAACGCCCGTTCCCTCTTTAAGTGGAGGGAGGTGCGGAGGCGCGGCTCGATAAATGAACGGGGGTGAGGCGCGGCTTTCGAGGCGTCCGTTCCCCATAATCACGGGATGGGGAGAGGTCGTCCCACCCGTCGCCTCGGTTCTGCGCGCCCACCACGCAGTCCTCATGCACTCGGAGTCGCGGCGGCGGAGGCAGGGAGTCGGGCCGGCGTGGGTCGATGCAGTGGGTCGGCCCCAGTCGCCTGCCCTTCCTCCGCTTCTATTGGAGGAGCGAGGCGGCCGCGTTCCCACTCCGCCCCTTTATAAGGAGCGAAAGGGGGCGACGGAAATCCGCACTCCATCTCCTTCCTCCTTCTGCTTCTGGTTTCCTTCCCCCATCTACGATGGAGGGGGGGAACCCTGGTTCTTCCTCGGTTGCCGCGAGAGTGTCTGCTAGGCAACGCGCCCCTCCTCCCCTTGCGCCCGCGGCGGCGGAGCCGGTCGTCAGGGGAAGAGGGAGAGGGCGAGGTCGCGGACGAGGCCGTGGACGGGGCCGAGGCGCTCGGGGCGGACGGATCGGTGCGCCGTCCTTGCCTCCGCCAGCGGCTCCGTTCCTTCCCGCGGTCCATCTCGGGGACGACCCCCGTGAGTTCATTATCAGGCTGCGCCGGGCGCCTCGTCGCCGCCTCCGGCTCCCCGCTCCATTCGCGAACGTGTTGGAGGTGGAGCAGCCTGAGACGCTAAACCTGCGCATGAGGGGCTGCGGGATCAGTGGGACGCGAGTCCACGTCGAGTCCCGAGCCCCCGGCGCGGTGCGTCTGGGCCGCGGGTGGAAGACGTTCGCCTGGATCCACAGCTTGACGGAGGGGTTCACCCTCCACTTTAAGCTAGTGGGGGAGGACCTCCTCTCCGTCAAGGCCTTCTGGGGCTTCGGCATCCGGGCCCGGTGCTGCGAAGATAGCTCCTCCGACAGCGAAGGCTCCTCCTCGAGCGAGAGTGACGAGGAGGGGAGCGACAGCGACGACGAGGGGAGCAGCCGCCGGGATGACGGGTCCGACTAGGCGTCGGTCGCAGCTCCGTGTGGCACCGGCGGCCCCATGGTCCGCGCCGGGCTCCGTGAACTCCCCGGGGTCGTCTCCTTGGGCGACTGGCGTAGGGGGGCTGCTGAGGAGGACAGAGGGCGGACGTCGAAGGCCGCGAAGTCGGAGTACGGGCCGACTTCGACAGCTGGCTGACGCTCCGGTGCCTCGTGTTCCAGATGCGCCCCAGACGCCGTCATCACCCTTGCTCTCGGTGACGACCACCGGGGTCTTCTCTTCGGTCCGGCAAGCTCCTCTTGCCGGGGGGCTTGATCTCCTCGGGCGGCCGGAGTGGCGAGGCTGGGGAAGAGGAAGAGGCTGGCGGCAAGGCCGCTGCCTCATCTTCCAGCTCTGCCTCCGGCGCCTCCGTCTTCTTCAGCCTCCGGAGACCCCCGGGCGGAGCCCCCGGATCTTCTCTTGGTGCCTTCTGCCACCCGTAGCTCGCCTAGGCGCCCCCTTCGCCCTCTTCGCCTACTTGCCCTACCTCCTGAGGAGAGAGACAAGAAAGGGATTACGGGCACCTTATCTCTTTTCAGCTTGTAAGCCTTCGGGCCTTAGTTGCGTTTAAGCCTTGTAATCCCTCCTTTCATGTTTTTCATTCTCTCTGAACTGTACCTGAGTGGAATGTTTTCAATGAAAAGGGGATGTTTGCCGGATCATTTGTCTCGCGGGTGGAAACCGCGGTAAGGAACGAATCCTTTACATCGTTAAGATAGACAGTTTCTCGCCCGGCAACAGGCCCAGCCGCTCCCCCGCACTGCTCGACCTTTCTCACGCCCTTGGCGGAGGCGGGGAGCAGGCGGGTTCCGGCCCCTCGCTTCCCTCCCCCTTGCGGCCGCGGCTGCTATCGAAACGGGCCCCAGGAACGCGCTCTGGGGCTTGCCGCCAAGAGAGCACGGTAGCTTTTCAGGAGGAAAGGAGGCTTTCAAATTCCACAGTCCATAAGAGAATGCATGATGAGGGATGCAAAAACTTATCTGAGGTTGCAGCCCCCGGCGACTCTGGCTCGCCGGGGCGTAGGTGTTGGCTCGTCCTTCTCCTCTTCCTTGTCCTTGAGCGGCCCGGTAAGGACATTCAATTCCTGCGAGCCAAAGGGAAAGGACGGGAAAAAGACGCGGACTCGACCTCTAAGTTAGGGGTTAGCGACAGTTAGGAACTGACAACCCTAACCAAGGACGAGACTCTGACTCAGCATGCATGCTAAAATCTAGGGCGCCAGCGCTTCTTTATCTTCGGCCAGGGGCTTCGCCTGGCTTTGTACGAGGGCTTACATGCAACATCGGCAAGGCCTGCACAAACCGGTGGTTGCCGGAGCGGATCACGGCAACCGCGCCTTATGGGCGAAACTTGCGAAGATGCTCTATGTTCCCAGGAGTTGCTCACTGGTAGGCCCTCTTCGGTCTTGAGGCGGACAGCGCCGGGCCTCGCGACTCGTCTCACCCGATAAGGGCCTTCCTGTTTCGGCGTCGACTTGTTATAATTCTTGGCCGACTGAACGTGCCTAAGAACAAGGTCGCCTAACAGGGCCACTTTATCTGATGCCAGGGGCTTCGCGTGGCTTTGTACAAGGGGTTACATGCAGCAGCGGCAAGGCCTGTACAAACCGATGGTTGCCGGAGTGGATCACGGCAACCGCGCCTTATGGGCGAAACTTGCGAAGATGCTCTATGTTCCCAGGAGTTGCTCACTGGTAGGCCCTCTTCGGTCTTGAGGCGGACAGCGCCGGGCCTCGCGACTCGTCTCACCCGATAAGGGCCTTCCTGCTTCGGCGTCGACTTGTTATAATTCTTGGCCGACTGAACGTGCCTAAGAACAAGGTCGCCTAACAGGGCCACTTTATCTGGTGCCAGGGGCTTCGCCTGGCTTTGTACAAGGGGTTACATGCAACAGCGGCAAGGCCTGTACAAACCGATGGTTGCCGGAGCGGGTCGCGGCAACCGCGCCTTATGGGTGAAACTTGCGAAGATGCTCTATGTTCCAGGAGTTGCTCACTGGTACGCCTTCTTCGGTCTCGAGGCGGACAGCGCCAGGCCTCGTGACTTGTCTCACCCGATAAGGTCCTTCCCACTTTGGCGTCAACTTGTTGGAATCCTTGGCCGACTGAGTGCGCCGAAGAACAAGGTCGCCCTCTTCGAGACTCCTGGCCTTGACCTTGCGGCTATGGTAGCGACGCAAGGCTTGCTGGTATCGAGCAGCTCGTACCGCAGCCTGGAGACGTCCTTCCTCAAGGAGCAGCGCGTCATCTTGGCGCCGCTGCTCTTGCTCGAGCTCGTCATAAGCGAGCACCCGAGGAGATCCGTATACGAGTTCCGTGGGGATAACTGCTTCCGCTCCATAGACTAGAGCAAAGGGTGTCTGTCCGGTGGCTCGACTCGGTGTCGTTCTGATTGACCAAAGAGCCGCCGGCAGCTCCTCAATCCAATTTCTTCCGCACTTGCGCAGCCTGTCGAAGGTCCTGGTCTTGAGTCCGCGCAGCACTTCAGCGTTGGCCCTTTCTGCTTGACCGTTGCTCCTGGGGTGAGCAACCGAAGCGAAACAGACCTTGGCGCCGAGATCCTGGGCGTATTGCATGAAGGCGCGACTTGTGAATTGTGTCCCGTTGTCGGTGATGATTCTGTTGGGGATTCCGAAACGGCAGACGATCGACCGGAAGAACTTGACTGCTGACTGCGCGGTCACCTTCCTCACTGGCTCCACTTCTGGCCACTTCGTGAACTTGTCGATTGCAACGTACAAGTACTCGAAGCCCCCGATGGCTCGGGGAAAAGGGCCGAGGATATCGAGCCCCCAGACCGAGAAGGGCCAGGATAAAGGGATTGTTTGGAGAGCATGAGCTGGCTGATGAATCTGTTTTGCATGGAACTGGCACGCTTCACACTTGGTTACTAGTGCAGTTGCATCTTGGAGGGCTTCTTGCCAGAAGAACCCTTGCCGGAAGGCTTTCCCGACAAGTGCTCTTGCGCCAATGTGATGGCCGCATATGCCTCCGTGTATCTCTGCCAACAGCTTCTGTCCGTCTTCCCTGGAGATGCACTTCAATCTGACACCGTTGAGTCTCCTTCTGTACAGCTCGTTGTCCACGAACTGGTACATACTTGACTGCCTGGTGATCTTCTCCATCTCTTCTGGGTCGTCGGGAAGTTCTCCAGTTTGTAGAAAACGGACGATCTGCTGCGCCCATGCCGGAGCCCGGGGCTCGACGGCAAGGACTAAAGGCATGAAAGCCGCTGCGGGGACCCCGGCTTCTACGGCAAGAACCTCTGGTTCCGCCGGAGCCGGTGATCCCCCGGCAAGCTTGCCGGGGCAAAGCTTGTCGGGAACCCCCGCTTCAACTGGACAGATCCTCGGATCCGCAGGAGCGGACTGTTCCTCAGCGTTCAGACTGCTGATCTGCTTGCCGGAGCAAGGTTTATCGGGGACACCTGCTTCGACTGGACGGATCCTGGGGTCCGCAGGAGCGGGCTGTCCCCCGACGTTCTGGTTGTTGATCTTGGGGACCTTGGCGGCGGTCTCAGGAAGGTTCGCCTGCAAGTAGTCGCCGGAGACCAACTTCCTTTTCTTGGACTGCCCAACTGATGGTGTAACGGATGGTTGAGTCAGCTTGAGTAAGAAGGTCCCTGGTCCCACAGGTAACTTCAACGAAGCACACTTCGAAAGGCCGTCTGCTATCTCATTCTGAGCTCTCGGGACGTGCTCCATTTGCAGCCCTTCAAAGTGTTCTTCCAGCTTCCTCACTTCATCCACATAAGCTTCCATCAGAGGGCTCTGGTAGCTCTTGTTGACTTGCCGGACCACCAGTTGAGAATCTCCCCGCACAATCAGCTTTCTGATCCCAAGTTCGGCCGCAATCCTGAGGCCGGCGAGCAAGCCTTCATACTCAGCAGTATTGTTGGTTGCTTGCTCTCTTGGGAAGTGCATCTGGATAACATACTTGAGGTGCTCTCCGGTGGGTGCGATGAGTACCACGCCAGCACCGGCGCCTTGCAGCGAGAAGGCACCATCGAAGTACATTACCCACTCGCTTGTTGCTTCTTGTACGGGCGCGCTTGTTTCTTGGGCTTCTCCATCCGGCGTCGGGGTCCACTCAGCTATGAATTCTGCCAAAGCTCGGCTCTGTATGGTTGAAGTACTTTCAAACTTGAGTCCAAAGCTCGACAGCTCCAGTGCCCACTCGACGATCCTGCCTGTTGCCTCGGGATTGTGCAATATCCTCTTCAGCGGGAAGCGAGTGACTACTGTTATCTCATGTGCTTGGAAGTAATGGCGCAGCTTTCTCGAGGCCATGAGGAGGCCGAAAAGCAACTTCTGCACCCCAGAGTATCTTGATCTAGCCCCCTGCAAGAGGGAACTCACAAAATACACCGGGCGCTGCACCATCTTCTTCCGCGCTCCATCCTGTTCCTGCGCAGGGTTGTCCTTGTCGGGGCCAAAGCTTGCCGGAGCAGCCCCCCGCTTGTCGCTGGACTCGCTTGCAGGTGGTATAGACTCCTCGTCGGCCTCCCTCTCCGCCACTAACGCAGCACTAACCACCTGGTTGGTTGCCGCTAGGTATAGCAACAACTTCTCCTGTGGTCTAGGTGCGACAAGTATTGGAGTGGAGGATAGGTACCTTTTCAAATCTTGCAGCGCCGCCTCCGCTTCTGGAGTCCACTGCATGGGGCCTGCCTTCTTCAAGATTTTAAAGAAGGGCAGGGCGCGTTCTGCAGACCTTGAAATGAACCGACTGAGGGCGGCCACACAACCTGCAAGCTTTCTGACGTCCTTGACGCGCTCTGGGGCTTTGATCTGCTCGACGGCTTTGATCTTGTCGGTATTAGCTTCAATCCCCCTCTGTGACACAAAGAACCCGAGAAGCTTGCCGGAGGGGACTCCGAAAACGCACTTCTCGGGGTTCAGCTTGAGCTGTATCTTGCGCAGGTTCTGAAATGTCTCTTCCAGATCTTGGACCAGGGTTTCCTTGCTCCTGCTCTTCACCACGAGGTCATCCATGTAGGCCTCCACGTTCCTATGGATCTGTGGCTCGAAAGCAGTGTGCACTACCCTTGCAAACGTTGATCCCGCATTCTTCAGTCCAAACGGCATGCGTATGAGCAATAGGTGCCGCACGGAGTGATAAATGCGGTCTTCTCTTCATCTTCTTTGGCCATAAAGACTTGGTGGTAGCCTGAATATGCATCAAGAAAAGAGAGTAGCTCACATCCGGCGGTGGAGTCAACAATCTGGTCAATGCGCGGCAAGGGAAATGGATCCTTGGGACATGCTTTATTCACATCGGTGAAGTCTATGCACAGTCTCCACTTCCCATTGGCTTTGCGCACGACGACCGGATTGGCCAGCCACGTTGGATGGATCACACCTCTCACTAGGCCTGCTGCCTCTAGCTTCTTGATCTCTTCGCTGATGAATTCTTGGCGCTCCACGGCTTGCTTTCTCACTTTCTGCTTGACGGGTCGCGCGTGAGGACAGACAGCGAGCTTGTGCTCAATCACCCTCCTGGGAACACCGGGGATGTCGGACGGTTGCCATGCAAACACGTCGACATTCGCCCGCAGGAAGGCAACGAGCGCGCTTTCCTATTTGCTGTCAAGCGTGGCACTGATGGTGAAGGTACCGCCAGTGCCGTCCTCCTTGGCGGACACCTTCTTGGTTGCCGGAGGAGCGGTCATTCCCTTCTTGTACTTGCCGGTGGAGCTCGATGGAACGTCCTCGACGGCGGCGCAGCACTCCGAAGAGGTGCAGTTGCCGGAGTGGGCCCCAGAGCACTTACCGGGCTTGGTCCTTATCTTCTTCCCCCCGGGGGCTTCAGCGGCAAGTGTGTCCTTCTCTGCCGCGGCTGCTACATCCCGGTAGATCTTGTCGGCGCAGATAAGCGCGTCCTTTTTGTCGCCATGGACAGTGATGACGCTTATCGGCCCCGGCATCTTGAGTACGTTGTAGGCGTGGTGGGAAGCTGCCATGAACTTGGCGAGAGCGGGACGGCCGAGGATCCCATTGTATGGTAACGGGATATCAGCGACGTCGAACGTGATGCGCTCAGTCCTGAAGTTGAGCTCGCCGCCGAAGGTCACAGGCAGAGTAATCTTCCCCTTGGGCTTGCTCCTCCCCGGGTTGATTCCTTGGAAAGAACCGGTCTCTTCGAGCTCGCCGTCTGGGATCTGGAGTTTCTTGATCACAGCGGAGGAGATCAAGTTCAGCCCGGCCCCGCCGTCTACCAACATTTTGGTGACCTTGAGGTTGCGGATGGTGGGTGAGACCAGCATCGGCAAGCACCCGACCGCGGTTGTGTGGTCGGGGTGATCCTCAAGATCGAAAATGATGGGCGTGCCGGACCATTTGAGGAGCCTGCGCGACTCCACGGGCGGCTCTGCTGCGTTCACCTCTCGCACCCACTGCTTAAGCTGGCGGTGGGAGGTGTGCAGAGAGGCGCCGCCGTCAACGCATAGGACCTCCGTGGCCTTCTGGAACTCCTGCTCGCTGTTATCTTCGTCTTCCATGTCTTCGTCGTCGTCTTCTTCATCCCTGTCGCGGCCCCGGGGAGGCCGATCGCCTTGCCGCTGCTTGGCCTTGCCGCGGCGTCCTCCCCGGCCGATGGGCGGCCGCTTCTTGCTTGGTTCGCCACCTCCACCCTGGGCCTTCCCCTTGTCGCGCCTCTCGTACTCAGCCTTCTGCTGCACGACGAGGTACTCGACGCTTTTGCAGTTGGAGAGATCGTGGCCCTTGGTGCGGTGGATCTTGCAGTATTGCTTGTCGGAGCCGTCCTGCTTGTCGGCTGCCGCCACGGGGGCAGGCTCCTTGCCGGAGCCGCCAGCCTGCGTTTGCTTGGCGGGAGCCTCCTTGCCGGACTCCTCGACGGCAAGCACCTCTTTCCTGTTCTTCCGCCTATTATTCCGCCGCTGGCTTCTCTTCGCCGGGGCGGTGTCGTCACTGTCGCTTTCTCCTGCGCCAGCATCCTCCCCGGGGAGTTTCCTCCCCTCCTCCGCACGCGCGCACTTGTCAGCCAGGGCATATAGCTCGCTGACGTCCCGGATCTTGGTCATGGCCATCTCTTCACGCATGCGGCGGTTACGCACGTTCTGGTGGAACGCACTGATAACCGCGGCAGGGTGAACATCGGGGATGTTGCGATGCACGCGGCTGAAGCGCTGGATGTACTTGCGCAGGGGTTCTCCTTCCTTCTGGGCTAGGATGTGGAGGTCGCTATCCTGGCCATGAGGTTTGTGGCCCCCTGTGAAGGCGCCAACAAACTGATGGCAAAGATCCGCCCAGGAAGAAATGGAGCCTTCCGGCAAGTGCATAAGCCACGAACGAACGTTCGGCTTAAGCACGAGCGGGAAGTAGTTCGCCAATATCCTCTCGTCGCGCCCCCCGGCAGCTTGCACAGCGATCGTGTAGATGCTGAGAAACTCCGAGGGGTGCGTCCTGCCGTCGTACTTCTCCGATACGTCGGGCTTGAAGTTCTTCGTGCTGGGCCACCGGACGCGCCGCAGCTCACGGGTGAACGCAGGGCAACCTGCCGCGTACGGTAAGTCACCTGGTTCACCGGGCGCGTGCGCGTCGACAGTGTTCCCAGCCCGCTGGTCTGATTGCCGCCTAGTTTCTCGGCGGCGCTCAATCCTTGTTCGAGCGTCTTCTTGCTGCCGCTCGTCGAGGACTCGGCGCTGGTCCCGGCGAGTCCGCGGGTCTGACGACGCTGTAGAGCCGTCGTCGGCGTTGCTCCAGCGGGGCGGCGTCTTCTGCTTCTGCGCCGGGGAGTGCATGGTGGTTGCACCCCCGGCGGTCTTGTCGCCGTCGGCCTTCGTCCTCTCGACCTGCCGTGGCCGTGAGGTCGCCGGCTGCTGCGGCGTGTCGTTGTTGGCGAAGGCGATCAGGCTCTGGATGGTGGCCCTCCAGCCTTCGGCCTTGTCAGCCGCTGGAGGGTAGTCGAGGAGCAGTTGCGCTCTCGCGAGCGCTTCTGCCGGAGTGGAGCGGAGCGGGGGCGAGTGGCGCGAGGAGCGGGATACGCTCGGACTCCTAACAATGTTAGAAAGAGCGGGGTCCCTCCCCGGCGCCTTCGCCTTGCCCGTGTCCGGACGGGGGCCCGTGGCGTCCCGTGAACCTCCAGTTTGCCCTTGGTCCAGCAAGCGGATGCCACCCCCTGTGGCATGGCGCTGCTGGGTCGTCGTTTGTCGGGTCGGATGCGACGCGCCCTCGGAGGCCGAGGCTCGGTCGTCCGCCCTGTTCTTGGATTTGGTGGCGCCGCGAGTGTTCTCGCCGGTGGCCACCCCTCCGACGGCGTCTCCCCCGCCCACCGTTGGCTCCGGTAGCGGTGGAAGAGACGCGGACGGGCCCGCGACCTCCGAAGCCTTCTTCTTCGGGGCCATGGTGTTGATGAAGCTAGCGAATTCGGAGAAGCTAATGAAGAGCGCGCTCGCGCGAACGCCGGATCTGATCCGCACAATCTCGACGCACCCCCTACCTGGCGCGCCAAAGATGTCGGGGCGGACGGCGTCCCCCGCGAGCACCTATGGGGCCGGAGCCCCTTTCGTTGTCCGGTGAGGGGGGCGGAGGGAGCGCGGAGAGCAGATCGAGGCGAGCACACGGGCGGTTTACCCAGGTTCGGGCCGCGATGGACGCGTAAAACCCTACTCCTGCTTGGTTGTATTGAACTGGGGAGCTCGGGAGCTAGGAGAGCTAGCTGCACCGAGCGTATGGCTGTCTGGATTCCTAATCTCCGAACCCCGAACCCCCTCTACGTTGCACACGGGCCTCCTTTTATAGCGCAAAGGGGTCACCGACAGGTGTCAACGTAAGAGAAAGGGGTAAAAGTGTAAAAGGGGTGGAAGTTGTAACAGTGCGGGAACAGTGGCGCTGCAGCGCGGCACAGTGTTATCATACCTACTTCTGACGGTAGGGGACAAGGGCATTAAATGCCCGTCACGGTCGCCCGGACAGCACCGAGGCGGACCGTTAGGTGGGCCACCGCTCGCCACGATGGTGGCTGCATGCCACCGCATACCCCAGGCTGCGCAGTGCCCCGCCACGTGCCCTTGGGGGAAGCCCCGGAGCGACGCGTGGGCGGGCGAGCTGGAGCGCAGTCCTGAGGTGGCGATTTGCCGCGGCAAGTGGCTTGCCGCGGGGGTCGTCTTCCTGTGCCAGATAGCTTGCCGGCTATCAGGCCTTGCCGGGGCGCATGGCGCGCCGTGGCGGGCTTCTCTTGTGGTGCCTGGGTTCGGCCTTCCCGACAAGCTCCTCTTGTCGGGGTCTCGATCTTCTGTCTCGTATACTTTGTTCTTGGATGGTATTACATGGGCTTAGTCGTCCCGGCAAGCTCCTCTTGCCGGGGGCCTTGTCTTGAATGCTTGGTCTTCTCTTGGCGCTTCCTGGGCGGGCCTCGCCGCAGGGTGCTACAACTGCCCGTGCCCGAGTCTGGGGTACTAAGGTACCCCTACTTTAGTACACCGACAGTTTTCAACTACCTTTACCTACTGCCTAAAAGAAATATGATATACTTATTGTTGGGGACATGCATATCCCCATTGAGGTAACTTAGTGTTTCACGAAAGTTCTTCGGTTTCATGCTAATCGAAGGTGGTTGTTAATAAGACTTGATCAACCTTATTAATGGATCATTTTGGGAGGTATGAAGTTGATGAATTTAGTAGGCACTACCTTCTGTCCTTACCTTTTGTTCTCTGATTTTCTTAGTTAAATAAAATAAAATGCTATGTTTATCCTATTTTCAGGATTTTTCGTGCAATTAAAAAATGACCCAAAAATAAAAGTTCTCATAATCCCTTGAAAATTTAATACGATTTTTTCTGAATATTTCTGAATTTTTAGTACAAATAACATCAGAGGGGGGGTGCACCAGGTGGGCACACCCACCTGGGCGCGCCAGCAGCCCCAGACGCGCCCTGGTGGGTTGTGGTCCCCACGTAGGCCCCTCAATTATCTATTTAGCCCATGTCATCTCCTACCTCCAGAAAAAAATCACCATTGCTCTCTCTGTCTCTCTCTCTCTCTCTCTCTCTCTCTCTCTCTCTCTCTCTCTCGTGTTCTTGCTCTCAAACCCACAGATTTTGATCTCTTTGCTTGAAGCTCTATTTCCAAAACTGTTTTGGGGGATTGCTACTTGGTATGTGACTCCTCCATTGCCCCAATTAGTTTTTGCTTTAGTGGATTATATTTGGAATAATTAGCTACTCTTGGTGCTGCTGTAGATGAGCTTGCATGTTGAATTCTTAGAGTTCTAAGTAGTTTGAATGCTTGATATAGCCTCTATGCATGCTTATGAGTAGTTGCTATCAATCTTGTGAAGTTTTGTTGACAAAACTTTTGTGGTTTCAGAATTTTATTTATAGGAATAAGATTAGTTTCTTTAGGAGTTCCTCGAGGAGGAGGTCTTTGGAGGCATCATCTAGTAGTGGCTCAGTGCGTTGGTCTTATGTTGAACCAAGTGCAAGTTCAATACGGGAGGCTGCTATCAAATCCTGCTTATGGCCGTGCAACGATTTTATGGTGAGTGCAGGTATTAAAGAAGAATTTGAGCAATATGTTCACAATGCCGAGCTCGGTCCCTACATTGAAGATAAGTGCAACCAGCATCTCAGCCTCATAAAATCGTTTACTATAGAATTTTAATTTCATCCTCGTGAGTCTAGAGTGTCATTTAAAATGTATGACCGTCCATTTACCTTGCCTCTTGAGACCTTTTCTAATTTCTGCAAAATTCCATTTTTGGGTTCGCTAGACGAACTACTAAGGTCTGAGTATGAGACATTCCTGACTAGCCTTTGTTATGGAGAGGATAGAGGAGTGACACAAGGTAGAATAAAAAGTATTCACTTCCATCAATCCAATACTTTGCACTGTTTAATGGTAAATGCATCATAGGCAAACAAGACTGTAGCACGCTATGTGCTCCTGACTTGAGCCTCATACACACTGCCCTCACCGGTATCCAATGTTATAACCTCAGAGCAATTGTTGCACGCAGATTGCAACACAACGCTGGTAGTGGATATTTTTATGGTGGGATTTATGCTTCATGTGCAGAAAAGGAGCTGGGTGTTTCACTAATGTTTACTACGCAACCTTCTTCTTGTAGACTCGTGTTGGGCCTCCAAGCATAGAGTTTTGTAGGACAGTAGCAAATTTCCCTCAAGTGGATGGCCTAAGGTTTATCAATCTGTGGGAGGCGTAGAATGAAGATGGTCTCTCTCAAACAACCCTGCAAGTAAATAACAAAGAGTCTCTTGTGTCCCCAACACACCCAATACAATGGTATATTGTATAGGTGCACTAGTTCGGCGAAGAGATGGTGATACAAGTGTAATATGGATGGTACATGTAGGTTTTTGTAATATGAAAATATAAAAACAGCAAGGTAACTAGTAACAGAAGTGGGCAAAAATGGCATTGCAATGTTTGGAAACAAGGCCTAGGGTTCATACTTTCACTAGTGCAAGTTCTCTCAACAATGATAACATAATTAGATCATATGGCAATCCCTCAACGTGCAAAAAAAGTCACTCCAAAGTTCCTATCGCGGAGAACATGAGATGAAATTTGTTGTAGGGTACAAAACTACCTCAAAGTTATCCTTTCCGATCAATCCATTGAGCTATTCCTATAAGTGTTACAAACAGCCCTAGAGTTCGTAGTAAAATAACACCATATGACACACATCAATCAACCCTAATGTCACCTAGATACTCCAATGTCACCACAAGTATCCCTGGGTCAATTATACGATATGCATCAAACAAGTTTTAGATTCATAATATTCAATCCAACACAAAGAACCTCAAAGAGTGCCCCAAGATTCCTACCAGAGAAACAAGGACGAAAACGTGCATCAACACCTATGCATAGATTACCCTAATGTCACCTCAGGAATTCGCGAGTTGAGTGCCAAAACATAGTGAATCAATAGAACTCACCATTGTCACCACGGGCATCCACACAAGACATACATCAAGTGTTCTCAAATCCATAATAGTATTCAATCCGATAATAGTGAAACCTCAAAGGTGAAACTCAATTCATCACAAGAAGATAGAGGGGGAGAACCACCAGATGATCCAACCATAGCAACAAAGCTCGCGGTACATCAAGATCGTGCCAAATCAAGAACACAAGAGAGAGAGAGAGAGAGAGAGAGAGAGAGATCAAGCACATAGCTACTCAACATACCCTCAACCCCGAGGGTGAACTACTCCCTCCTCATCATGGAGAGCGCCGGGATGATGAAGATGGCCACCGGTGATGGTTCCCCCTCCGGCAGGGTGCTGGAACGGGCTCCCAATTGATTTTTCGTGGCTGTAGAGGCTTGCGGCGGCGGAACTCCTGATCTAGGTTTATTTCTAGGGGTTTCTATATTTATAGGAATTTTGGCATCAGGAACAAGTCAGGGGGGTCCATGAGGCGACGACAAGACAGAGCGACGCGCCTTAGGGGGGGCAACACCCTTGTGGAGGCCTCGTGGCGTTTCTGGCTCAACTCTTTTGCTTTGGGGGCTTCTTTTGGTCCATAAAAAATCACCGTAAATTTTCAGCTCATTTGGGCTCCATTTGATATTCCTTTTCTGCGAAACTCAAAAACAAGGAAACACAGAAACTGGCACCGGGCTCTAGGTTAATAGGTTAGTCCCAAAAATCGTATAAAATAGCATATAAATGCATATAAAACATCCAAGATAGATAATATAATATCATGGGACAGTAAAAAAATTATAGATACGTTGGAGACATATCATTCACCTTGGCCTAATGACCCTATCTTACCTACTCAGTACTTAGCTTTGAGGCATGAAGGCCATAAGTTCCTCAAGGGAAACATCAATGATTATACCTATAACATGCGGTTCAATAAGGAATCCATTGTGTATACCTTTTTGCCTGCGTCTTCTCTCTTTGATTTTCATAGCAAAGGAAGATATTATGTTTCTGAGAGTGAGGCTCGCGCGCACAACGCGGAGGTCGCAGCTGCTCGGCGGGCTGAGGTGGTTGCACCAAGAGCGTCCATGAGCTACCATTCTGACTACTATGCAGGCCGCGGATGGTGATTACCAAGCTAGGACAAAAGCCTAAGCTTGGGCGAGTACGTATTCCCACCGACATTACATTCATGTTCATACATTTCATTCCAGTTGTCGGTGTTCACACTTTTTCATTGTATTATCCATGCTAGATTTATTTTCTCGCTTTCTTCTTGTGTGTTTGAAAAACTTTGAGAAAACACCAAAATATTTCCTGCTTCTTTTCAGTTTTCTTTCTAGTTTAATTAGTTGTAGTATTAATTGAATACCCAAAAAGATTTCTCAATTCTTCTTTTAATTGTTGAGAGCTTTTCTGTGTAAATAGTTTTTCTCATTTTTGTTTTTGTTTCTTTAGTTTGCTTTCTCTGAGGAAAACTAAAAACTCCAAAAATATTTCAGTGCGTTTCTCTGAAATTCTTTTCTTTTTTATTGAGTCATACTGAGAAGAAGACCACGATGAAAATGTTGAGTGGCTCTCATATGTATTATTGTTGATCTAACAAGAGAGCAAATTGCTTTGTCTTCTCCTTTTGAATAAAATGTTCGCAGATTCTAGCTTAGCCCATGACACTCTTGCACCATTATTACTTTCATATCATTCGGTCGTGCAAGTGAAAGGCAATAATGGCGATTTGATGAACTAGATGTGGCAGAGAGAAACGGGTATGAACTCAACTTGTTCTGTTTTTGTAAATATGTTTAACCTAGTATCCATGATTCAACATATTATGATCAAACATGTTTGCAATGACAATTAGAGATTATAGTTTCTCATGCCATGCTTAATTAGCTAGGAGTGGATAATGATTCATCTTGGGTGTCAACATTGCGTTAAAATGATTGTGATGTATTATGATGATATGGTACCCTCCTCTGAATGTTTCGAGTGGCATGACTTGGCACATGTTCATACATGTAGTTGAATCAAAACCAACATAGCCTCTATGATATTTATGTTCATGGTGTTCATATCCTACTCATGCTAGTATCCAATGTTCATTATGCATAATGCATGTTCATCTACTCATGCTAGTATCCAATGTTCATTATGCATAATGCATGTTCATGGCCGTTTTCGCTCTCTAGTTGGCTGCTTCCTAACCTATTTGCTAGCCTTCACCTGTACTGAGTGGGATTACTACTTGTGCATCAAAATCCTAAAACCCAAGTTATTCCAGATGAGTCCACCATATCTACCTATATGCGCTATTACCCTGCCGTTCCAACTAAATTTGCATGTGCCACCTCTAAAAACTTCAAATAAATATCTGTTTTTGTGTGTCTGGATTGTTCATAGAGCGACAGGTGGTAGTCGGTATCTTCCATGCTAAGCGGGTTATTCTCATGATGAGTGTTTATTCACTCGTCCTTGCATGATAGGGGCGGTAATAGGGATTCCTAGTCCCGAAATAAACAATTGCAAATAATTAAACAAAACTCCCCCATGATTGTTGTTGGTATGGACGGTACCTGTGGATTCGGCTAGCCGGGGAGTGTGATTGTTGGTGGAGGGGGTGTAAACCTTTACTTTTATCACTTGGGAAGCACCACTAATGTGTTTAGCATGGAAGATATTGATAACTTTCGGTCGTGACGTAAACAGGAAGGGTGCATTTCCCAAAACTTCATTTACCTCTGTTTTAAAAACTGAGCTCTGGCACTGTTGCAAATCACTGCTTCCCTCTGCGAAGGTGATATGTCTCCAACGTATCTATAATTTTTGATTGCTCCATGCTATATTATCTACTGTTTTGGACCATATTGGGCTTTATTTTCCACTTTCATATTACTTTTGGGACTAACCTATTAACCGGAGGCCCAGCCCAGAATTGCTGGTTTTTGCCTATTTCAGTGTTTCAAAGAAACGGAATATCAAACGGAGTCCAAACGGAATGAAACCTTCGGGAACGTGATTTTCTCAACAGATATGATCCAGGAGACTTGGACCCTCCGTCAAGAAAGGAGGGAGGCGGTCACGAGGGTGGAGGGCGTGCCCCTACCTCGTGGGCCCCCCAAAGCTCCACCGACGTACTCCTTCCTCCTATATATACCTACGTACCCCCAAACGATCAGATACGGAGCCAAAAACCTAATTCCACCACCGCAACCTTCTGTCCCACGAGATCCCATCTTGGGGCCTGTTCTGGAGCTTCGCCGGAAGGGGAATCCACCACGGAGGGCTTCTACATCATCACCATAGACCCTCCGATGAAGTGTGAGTAGTTTACCTCGGACCTTCGGGTCCACAGTTAGTAGCTAGATGGCTTCTTCTCTCTTTTTGGATCTCAATACAATGTTCTCCCCCTCTCTCGTGGAGATCTATTCGATGTAATCTTATTTTTGCAGTGTGTTTGTTGAGACCGATGAATTGTGGGTTTATGATCAAGATTATCTATGAACAACATTTGAATCTTCTCTGAATTCATTTATGTATGATTGGTTATCTTTGCAAGTCTCTTCGAATTATCAGTTTGGTTTGGCCTACTAGATTGGTTTTTCTTGCAATGGGAGAAGTGCTTAGCTTTGGGTTCAATCTTGCGGTGTCCTTTCCCAGTGATAGTAGGGGCAGCAATGCATGTATTGTATTGTTGCCATCGAGGATAACAAGATGGGGTATTTATCATATTGCATGAATTTATTCCTCTACATCATGTCATCTTGCTTAAGGCGTTACTCTGTTTCTTGAACTTAATACTCTAGATGCATGCTGGATAGCGGTCGATGATTGGAGTAATAGTAGTAGATGCAGGCAGGAGTCGGTCTACTTGTCTCGAACGTGATGCCTATATACATGATCATACCTAGATACTCTCATAAGTATGCTCAATTCTGTCAATTGCTCAACAATAATTTGTTCACCCACCGTAGAATACTTATGCTCTTGAGAGAAGCCACTAGTGAAATCTATGGCCCCCGGGTCTATTCCCATCATATCAATCTTCCATCACTTTATTATTGCTTTGCTTTTTTACTTTGCCTTTTATTTTACTTTGCATCTCTATACCAAAAATACCAAAAATATTATCTATCATCTCTATCAGATCTCACTCTCGTAAGTGACCGTGAAGGGCTTGACAACCCCTAATCGCGTTGGTTGCGTTGAGCTATTTGTTTTGTGTAGGTACGAGGGACTCGCGCGTAGCCTCCTACTGGATTGATACCTTGGTTCTCAAAAACTGAGGGAAATACTTACTCTACTCTGCCGCATCACCCTTTCCTCTTCAAGGAAATCCAACGCAGTGCTCAAGAGGTAGCAGGAAGATTTCTGGCGCCGTTGTCGGGGAGGTATACGCGAAAGTCAACATACCAAGTACCCATCACAATCCCTTATCTCTCGCATTACATTATTTGCCATTTGCCTCTCGTTTTCCTCTCCCCCACTTCACCCTTGCCGTTTTATTCGCCCTCTCTTTTCCGTTTGCCTTTTTCTCGCTTGCTTTTGTTTGCTCGTGTGTTGGATTGTTTGTTTGTCGCGAGGGCTCAAGATAATACCAAATTGTGTGACTTTACCAGTACCAACAATAATGATTTCCTTAGCACTCCGATTGCTCCTCTTACCAATACTGAATCTTGTGAAATCAATACTGCTTTGTTGAATCTTGTTATGAAAAATCAATTCGCTGTCCTTCCTAGTGAAGATGCCGCTACTCATCTGAATGGCTTCGTTGATTTATGTGATATGCAAAAGAAGAAAGATGTCGATAATGATATTGATTGGTTTAGAGATCATGCTAAAGCTTGGTTTTCGTCTTTGCCTAAAAATAGTATTGATTCTTGGAACAAGTGCAAAGATGCTTTTATCTCTAAGTATTTTCCTCCCGCTAAGATCATCTCTCTTAGAAACGATATTATGAATTTTAAGCAACTTGATCATGAACATGTTTCACAAGCTTGGGAGAGAATGAAATTAATGATATGTAATTGTCCTACTCATGGTTTGAATTTATGGATGATTATACAAAAAATTTATGCCGGATTGAATTTTCCTTCTGGAAATCTTTTAGATTCTGCCGCGGGAGGCACTTTTATGGAAATCACTTTAGGAGATGCTATTAAACTCCTGGATAATATTATGGTTAATTATTCTCAATGGCACACTGAAAGATCTACTAATAAAAAAGTGCATGCGATAGAAGAAATCAATGTTTTGAGTGGAAAGCTGGATGAACTTATGAAATTATTTGCTACTAAGAGTGTTTCTTCTGATCCTAATGATATGCCTTTGTCTACTTTGATTGAGAATAATAATGAATTTATGGATGTGAATTTTCTTGGTAGGAATAATTTTGGTAACAACGCGTATAGAGGGAATTTTAATCCTAGGCCTTATCCTAGTAATCCTTCCAATAATTATGGAAATTCCTACAACAACTCTTATGGAATTTTTAATAAGATGCCCTCTGAATTTGAGAATAGTGTTAAAGAGTTTATGAATTCACAAAATAATTTTACTGCTTTGCTTGAAGAGAAATTGCCCAAGTGGGTTGTGCCCACCTGGTGGCCCCGCAAACCCTATCTCCGACTCCATAAATATCTATATTTGGAGAAAAATAAGGGAGGAAGAATTATCTTGTTTCATGATACAGAGCCACCACCACCTCCTGTTGTTCATCGGGAGGCCAGATCTGGAGTCTGTTCAGGGGTCCGGATAGGGTGATCTTTGATCTTCATCATCACCAACCCTCCTCCTTCACTAAGTGCTAATGCTTTGTTCCGGTTCTCTATTAAAAGGAGGCCTTAATATCCCTTAGTTTCCAATAGGACCGCGCTGCCACGGGAGGGTAGGACAAAAGATGTCATGCAAGTTCTTTTCCATAAGCACGTATGACTATATTCGAAATACATACCTACATTACATTGATGAATTGGAACTAGTTCTGTGTCACCCTATGTTATCACTGTTACATGATGAACCGCATCCGGCATAATTATCCACCACCAATCCAATTCCTACGAGCTTTCCATATACTGGTTTACGCTTATTTACTTTCCGTTTCTACTGTTACAATCACTACAAAATACCAAAAATATTACTTTTGCTTTCTTTACTTTTGTTACCGTTACCACCACTATCATATTACTTTGCTACTAAACACTTTGCTGCAGATACTAAGTTTCCAGGTGTGGTTGAATTGACAACTCAGCTGCTAATACTTGAGAATATTCTTTGGCTCCCCTTGTGTCGAATCAATAAATTTGGGTTGAATACTCTACCCTCGAAAACTGTTACGATCCCCTATACTTGTGGGTTATCAAGACCTTTTTCTGGCGCCGTTGCCGGGGAGCATAGCTCTATTCTTTGAGTCACTTGGGATTTATTTCTGCTGGACACTATGAAGAACTTGAAAGACGAGAAAACAAAATTTATCCCTCAACTACGATGGGAGGTAAGGAACTGCCATCTAGCTCTGCACTTGATTCACCTTCTGTTATGAGTAAGCTTGCGACACCTAAGCCTGCTTCTGCTATTCGTTCTGATATGTCACATGTTATTGATGATGCCACTTTTGCTATGCATTATACTTATGATGAAACTACTTCTATGCTTGATACTACTGTACCCCTTAGTGAATTTCTTGATGAACAAATTGCTAGGGCTAGAGAGAAAGAAATTATTGAATCTGATAATATTGATCAAAATGATGATGAGGATAGGCCTGTTATTCCTGAAGGTTATATTTTTGATAGAGAGGCTTCTGCTCCTATTTTAGCTTGCAATGATAACGATGAGCTTAGAAGGTTAACAGCTAAATGGAACAAAGAATCACTTAGAGATAAAATGAGGCCTAACCCTGCTTTTGCTACATCGCCTATTTGTGTTCCCGATAAGGATTATGAATTCTCTGTTGATCCTGATATAATTACTTTGGTTGAATCTGATCCTTTCCATGGTTATGAATCTGAAAATGTTGTGGCACATTGTCGGGGCGGACTGCGTCCCCCGCGAGAACCTATGGGGCCGGAGCCCCTTCCGTTGTCCGGTGAGGGGGGCGGAGGGAGCACAGAGAGCAGATCGAGGCGAGCACACGGGCGGTTTACCCAGGTTCGGGCCGCGGTGGACGCGTAAAACCCTACTCCTGCTTGGTTGTATTGAACTGGGGAGCTTGGGAGCTTGGAGAGCTAGCTGCACCGAGCGTATGGCTGTCTGGATGCCGAATCTCCGAAACCCGGAACCCCCTCTACGTTGCACACGGGCCTCCTTTTATAGCGCAAAGGGGTCACCGACAGGTGTCAACGTAAGAGAAAGGGGTAAAAGTGTAAAAGGGGTGGTAGTTGTAATAGTGCGGGAACGGTGGCGCTACAGTGCGGCACAGTGTTATCATACCTACTTCTGACGGTAGGGGACAAGGGCATTAAATGCCCGTCACGGTCGCCCGGACAGCACCGAGGCGGACCGTTAGGTGCGCCACCGTTCGCCACGATGGCGGCTGCATGCCGCCGCATGCCCCAGGCTGCGCGGTGCCTCGCCACGTGCCCACGGGGGAAGCCCCCGGAGCGACGCGTGGGCGGGCGAGCTGGAGCGCAGTCTTGAGGTGGCGATCTTGCCGCGGCAAGTGGCTTGCCGCGGGGGTCCTCTTCCTGTGCCTGATAGCGTGCCAGCTGTCAGGTCTTGCCGGGGCGCTTGGCGCGCCATGGCGGGCTTCTCTTGTGGTGCCTGGGTTCGGCCTTCCCGACAAGCTCCTCTTGTCGGGGTCTCGATCTTCTGTCTCGTATACTTTGTTCTTGGATGGCCTTACATGGGCTCAGTCGTCCCGGCAAGCTCCTCTTGCCGGGGTCTTGTCTTCTTGGCCCGGCAAGCTCCTCTTGCCGGGGGCCTTGTCCTGAATGCTTGGTCTTCTCTTGGCGCTTCCTGGGCGGGCCTTGCCGCAGGGTGCTACAACTGCCCGTGCACAAGTCTGGGGTACTAAGGTACCCCTACTTTAGTACACCGACAGGAGCCCCCGGGCCTGGGCCACACACGGTGCCGAGCGTCGTTGGGCCAGGCCCTAACGGTGCACGGGCACGCATGGCCTTGGTCGCGCTGCTCCTTAACTCCGCATCCGCCGCGCCTTCCCCAGGCGGCGCGCGCTTACCGCGGCGTCGTGGGGGCGGGGCGTGCGGGGTGAGCGTGACGTGGGTGGCGTGCGCGGGGCTGAACCGCGCAGGCGCGCGTCACGTCGCGCACGATCTCTCGATGGCAAGAATGGAGTGTCCGCCCCTTTCTTTTATCTCCCTTTCCCTGCCGCTGTTAAATATGCCACGGAAACGGCTGGTTAGGGCAGCAGTAAGGCATTTTGTAATATAACTTTTCATCTTAGGCTATGCATCGCACTGTTATCCCCTCTACTTGACCGGCGCCTTGTTTGTTTCCGCCCTACGCTTTCGGGGACTTGCCGGCGTAGGCCTCCGCCTTGCCACGGGCGCCGAGGGCGGGACGTCAGCGACCCGCTGGCGGGGCTGCCACCGGCAAGAAACCTCGCCGCGGCTGGTTGCCGCTCACTCAGATTGTTGAGCAGGCTCGAGGCAAAGTAAACGGTGCGACTGCGGTCGCAGCACGCTTAGGGTGCCGGGCGAGCTCGAAGCAAAGTGAGGACGCTACTCGGGGTGTAGCACACTCAAGTCGTTGAGCGGACTCGAAACGAAACGAGGGCGCAACCAGTCTCGTGCCGGTCCTTCCGCGCTCAGGCCTCTCAACCAAGGCTCGGTCGTTCGAGGGAGATAACTCTTAAAAATTAATGGAGCAATTGCTCGAGCTCCGGCAACTTATCTTTTCTTATCACTTGCCGCCCGGTGGGGTAAAACCTCCTTGGGCAGCATCCAGCCCATCCTGGGGGTAGGTGAGGGCGCAGGGCCTCACGACCCTCCGGAGCTAGGCGTAGCTATGCTTGGGGATCCGCGCCCTTCTCTGCGCCAAGGATCACATGCAACTGCGGCAAGACTTGGGCAGAGAGGATGGTTGGCGGAAACAGGTTCCGGCTACCGCGCTGGAAAGACTCCTCCCACGGTCGGCGTCAACTCGTTCGGCACCCCGGCGGGCGAGGCGCGCCGGGGAACGAGGTCGCCTTTCTCGTGACTTCTGGCGCTAACTTCTGCGGCCGCGAGAGCGGCGCAGAGTTCGCTGGAGGCGAATCGTTCGCCCAGCGGCCAGAAGGCGGGCCTCCTCAAGGAGCAGCTGCTTCTTGCCCAGTCTCTGCGCGAGTGGATACTCGAGGAGGGCCGCACACGAGCCCGTGGGAAGGAATGCCAAAGCTTGTCGGGAACGCCCGCTTCAACTGGACAGATCCGCAGGAGCGGACTGTTCCTCGGCGTTCAGACTGCTGGTCTGCTCGCCGGAGCAAGGCTTACCGGGGACACCTGCTTCGACTGGACGGATCCTGGGATCCGCAGGAGCGGGCTGTCCCTCGGCGTCGCCCCCTACCTGGTGCGCCAAAGATGTCGGGGCGGACGGCGTCCCCCCGCGAGCACCTATGGGGCCGGAGCCCCTTCCGTTGTCCGGTGAGGGGGGCGGAGGGAGCACAGAGAGCAGATCGAGGCGAGCACACGGGCGGTTTACCCAGGTTCGGGCCGCGGTGGACGCGTAAAACCCTACTCCTGCTTGGTTGTATTGAACTGGGGAGCTCGGGAGCTTGGAGAGCTAGCTGCACCGAGCGTATGGCTGTCTGGATGCCGAATCTCCGAAACCCGGAACCCCCTCTACGTTGCACACGGGCCTCCTTTTATAGCGCAAAGGGGTCACCGACAGGTGTCAACGTAAGAGAAAGGGGTAAAAGTGTAAAAGGGGTGGTAGTTGTAATAGTGCGGGAACGGTGGCGCTACAGTGCGGCACAGTGTTATCATACCTACTTCTGACGGTAGGGGACAAGGGCATTAAATGCCCATCACGGTCGCCCGGACAGCACCGAGGCGGACCGTTAGGTGCGCCACCGTTCGCCACGATGGCGGCTGCATGCCGCCGCATGCCCCAGGCTGCGCGGTGCCTCGCCACGTGCCCTCGGGGGAAGCCCCCGGAGCGACGCGTGGGCGGGCGAGCTGGAGCGCAGTCTTGAGGTGGCGATCTTGCCGCGGCAAGTGGCTTGCCGCGGGGGTCCTCTTCCTGTGCCTGATAGCGTGCCAGCTGTCAGGTCTTGCCGGGGCGCTTGGCGCGCCATGGCGGGCTTCTCTTGTGGTGCCTGGGTTCGGCCTTCCCGACAAGCTCCTCTTGTCGGGGTCTCGATCTTCTGTCTCGTATACTTTGTTCTTGGATGGCCTTACATGGGCTCAGTCGTCCCGGCAAGCTCCTCTTGCCGGGGTCTTGTCTTCTTGGCCCGGCAAGCTCCTCTTGCCGGGGGCCTTGTCCTGAATGCTTGGTCTTCTCTTGGCGCTTCCTGGGCGGGCCTGAAGGAAATATGCCCTAGAGGCAATAATAAAGTTATTATTTATTTCCTTATATCATGATAAATGTTTATTATTCATGCTAGAATTGTATTAACTGGAAACATAATACATGTGTGAATACATAAACAAGCAGAGTGTCACTAGTATGCCTCTACTTGACTAGCTCATTAATCAAAGATGGTTATGTTTCCTGGCCATGAACAAAGAGTTGTTATTTGATTAACGAGATCACATCATTAGTTGAATGATCTGATTGACATGACCCATTCCATTAGCATAGCACCCGATCGTTTAAGTATGTTGCTATTGCTTTTATCCATGACTTATACATGTTCCTTTAACTATGAGATTATGCAACTCCCGTTTACCGTAGGAACACTTTGTGTGCTACCAAACGTCACAACGTAACTGGGTGATTATAAAGGTGCTCTACAGGTGTCTCCGAAGGTACATGTTGGGTTGGCGTATTTCGAGATTAGGATTTGTCACTCCAATTGTCGGAGAGGTATCTCAGGGCCTTCTCGGTAATACACATCACATAAGCCTTGCAAGCATTGCAACCAATGAGTTAGTTGCGAGATGATGTATTACGGAACGAGAAAAGAGACTTGCCGGTAACGAGATTGAACTAGGTATTGGATACCGACGATCGAATCTCGGGCAAGTAACATACCGATGACAAAGGGAACAAACGTATGTTGTTATGCGGTCTGACCGATAAAGATCTTCGTAGAATATGTAGGAGCCAATATGGGCATCCAGGTCCCGCTATTGGTTATTGACTGGAGACATGTCTCGGTCATGTCTACATTGTTCTCGAACCCGTAGGGTCCGCACGCTTAAGGTTTCGATGACAGTTATATTATGAGTTTATGAGTTTTGATGTACCGAAGGAGTTCGGAGTCCCGGATGAGATCGGGGACGTGACGAGGAGTCTCGAAATGGTCGAGACATAAAGAATTATATATTGGAAGCCTATGTTTGGACATCGGATGCATTCCGGGTGAAATCAGGATTTTACCGGAATACCGGGAGGGTTACCGGAACCCCCCGGAAGCATAATGGGCCAACATGGGCCTTGGAGGAAAGGTGAGAGGGCAGCCCTAGGGGCTGCGCGCCTCCCCCCTTCCCTAGTCCTATTAGGACTAGGAGAGGTGGGCGCCCCCTCTCTCTCTTTCTCTCCCCCTTGGAGCAATCCTAGTCCAACTAGGATTGGGGGGGGGGGGAATCCTACTCCCAGAGGGAGTAGGACTCTCCTGGCGCACCAAACCTGGCCGGCCAGCCCCTCCCCCTTGGATCCTTTATATACGGGGGCAGGGGGCACCCCAAAGACACACAAGTTGATCTACGGATCGTTCCTTAGCCGTGTGCGGTGCCCCCTTCCACCAAATTCCACCTCGATCATATTGTTGCAGTGCTTAGGCGAAGCCCTGCGCCGGTAACACATCAAGATCGTCACCACGCCGTCGTGCTGACGGAACTCTTCCCCGACGCTTTGCTGGATCGGAGCCCGGGGATCGTCATCGAGCTGAGCGTGTGCAGAACTCGGAGGTGCCGTACGTTCGGTGCTTAGATCGGTTGGATCGCGAGGAGAACGTACGACTACTTCCTCTACGTACGACTACTTCCTCTACGTTGTGTCAACGCTTCCGCTTCGGTCTACGAGGGTACGTAGACAAACACTCTCCCCTCTCGTTGCTATGCATCACCATGATCTTGCGTGTGCGTAGGAAATTTTTTGAATTTACTGCGTTCCCCAACAGTGGCATCCGAGCCTAGGTTTTATGGTTGATGTTATTTGCACGAGTAGAACACAAGTGAGTTGTGGACGATACAAGTCATACTGCCTACCAGCATGTCATACTTTGGTTCAGCGGTATTGTTGGATGAGACGATCCGGACCAACCTTACGCGTACGCTTACGCGAGACCGGTTCCCTCGACGTGCTTTGCACAGAGATGGCTTGCGGAAGACTGTCTCTCCAACTTTAGTTGAACCGAGTGTGGCTACGCCCGGTCCTTGAGAAGGTTAAAACGGAGTCTATTTGACAAACTATCGTTGTGGTTTTGATGCGTAGGTAAGATGAGTTCTTGCTTAAAGCCCGTAGCAGCCACGTAAAACTTGCAACAACAAAGTAGAGAACGTCTAACTTGTTTTTGCAGGGCATGTTGTGATGTGATATGGTCAAGACGTGATGCTAAATTTTATTGTATGAGATGATCATGTTTTGTAACCGAGTTATCGGCAACTGGCAGGAGCCATATGGTTGTCGCTTTATTGTATGCAATGCAATCGCGATGTAATGCTTTACTTTATTGCTAAACGGTAGTGATAGTCGTAGAAGCATAAGATTAGCGAGACGACAACGATGCTGCGATGAAGATCAAGGTGTCGCGCCGGTGACGATGGTGATCATGACGGTGCTTCGAAGATGGAGATCACAAGCACAAGATGATGATGGCCATATCATATCACTTATATTGATTGCATGTGATGTTTATCCTTTTTATGCATCTTATCTTGCTTTGATTGACGGTAGCATTATAAGATGATCTCTCACTAAATTATCAAGAAGTGTTCTCCCTGAGTATGCACCGTTGCGAAAGTTCTTCGTGCTGAGACACCACGTGATGATCGGGTGTGATAGGCTCTACGTTCAAATACAACGGGTGCAAAACAGTTGCACACGCGGAATACTCAGGTTTAACTTGACGAGCCTAGCATATACAGATATGGCCTCGGAACACAGAGACCGAAAGGTCGAGCGTGAATCATATAGTAGATATGATCAACATAAATGATGTTCACCATTGAAACTACTCCATCTCACGTGATGATCGGACATGGTTTAGTTGATTTGGATCACGTGATCACTTAGAGGATTAGAGAGATGTCTATCTAAGTGGGAGTTCTTAAGTAATATGATTAATTGAACTTTAATTTATCATGAACTTAGTACCTGATAGTATCTTGCTTGTCTATGTTGTGTAGATAGATGGCTCGTGCTGTTGTTCCGTTGAATTTTAATGCGTTCCTTGAGAAAGCAAAGTTGAAAGATGATGGTAGCAATTACACGGACTGGGTCCGTAACTTGAGGATTATCCTCATTGCTGCACAGAAGAATTACGTCCTGGAAGCACCGCTGGGTGCCAGGCCTGGTGCAAGAGCTACGCCAGATGTTATGAACGTCTGGCAAAGCAAAGCTGATGACTACTCTATAGTTCAGTGTGCCATGCTTTACGGCTTAGAACCGGGACTTCAACGACGTTTTGAACACCATGGAGCATATGAGATGTTCCAGGAGTTGAAGTTAATATTTCAAGCAAATGCCCGGATTGAGAGATATGAAGTCTCCAATAAGTTCTATAGCTGTAAAATGGAGGAGAATGGTTCTGTCAGTGAGCATATACTCAGAATGTCTGGGTATAACAATCACTTGATTCAACTGGGAGTTAATCTTCCAGATGATTGCGTCATTGACAGAATTCTCCAATCACTGCCACCAAGCTACAAGAGCTTCGTGATGAACTATAATATGCAAGGGATGACCAAAACTATGCCCGAGCTCAAGTGTTGATGGTTAACAAAACCACTAGTTTCAAGAAAAAGGGCAAAGGGAAGAAAAAGGGGAACTTCAAAAAGAACAGCAAGCAAGTTGCTACTCAAGAGAAGAAACCCAAGTCTGGACCTAAGCCTGAAACTGAGTGCTTCTATTGCAAGCAGACTGGTCACTGGAAGCGGAACTGCCCCAAGTATTTGGCGGATAAGAAGGATGGCAAGGTTAACAAAGGTATATGTGATATACATGTTATTGATGTGTACCTTACTAATTCTCGCAGTAGCACCTGGGTATTTGATACTGGTTCTGTTGCTAATATTTGCAACTCAAAACAGGGACTACGGATTAAGCGAAGATTGGCTAAGGACGAGGTGACGATGCGCGTGGGAAATGGTTCCAAAGTCGATGTGATCGCGGTCGGCACGCTACCTCTACATCTACCTTCAGGATTAATATTAGATCTAAATAATTGTTATTTAGTACCAGCGTTGAGCATGAACATTATATCTGGATCTTGTTTGATGCGAGACGGTTATTCATTTAAATCAGAGAATAATGGTTGTTCTATTTATATGAGTAATATCTTTTATGGTCATGCGCCATTAAAGAGTGGTTTGTTCTTACTTAATCTCGATAATAGTAACACACATATTCATAATGTTGAAACCAAAAGATGCAGAGTTAATAATGATAGTGCAACTTATTTGTGGCACTGCCGTTTAGGTCATATCGGTGTAAAACGCATGAAGAAACTCCATACTGATGGACTTTTGGAGTCACTTGATTATGAATCACTTGGCACTTGCGAACCGTGCCTTATGGGCAAGATGACTAAAACACCGTTCTCCGGTACTGTGGAGAGAGCAACAGATTTATTGGAAATCATACATACCGATGTATGTGGTCCAATGAATGTTGAGGCTCGTGGCGGATATCGTTATTTTCTTACCTTCACTGATGATTTAAGCAGATATGGGTATATCTACTTAATGAAACACAAGTCTGAAACATTTGAAAAATTCAAAGAATTTCAGAGTGAAGTGGAAAATCATCGTAACAAGAAAATAAAGTTTCTACGATCTGATCGTGGAGGAGAATATTTGAGTTACGAGTTTGGTCTACATTTGAAACAATGCGGAATAGTTTCGCAACTCACGCCACCCGGAACACCACAACGTAATGGTGTGTCCGAACGTCGTAATCGTACTTTACTGGATATGGTGCGATCTATGATGTCTCTTACCGATTTACCGCTATCTTTTTGGGGTTATGCTCTAGAGACGGCCGCATTCACGTTAAATAGGGCACCATCAAAATCCGTTGAGACGACACCTTATGAACTGTGGTTTGGCAAGAAACCAAAGTTGTCATTTCTTAAAGTTTGGGGCTGCGATGCTTATGTGAAAAAGCTTCAACCTGATAAGCTCGATCCCAAATCGGAAAAATGTGTCTTCATAGGATACCCAAAGGAGACTATTGGGTATACCTTCTATCACAGATCCGAAGGCAAAATTTTTGTTGCTAAAGTCGGAAACTTTCTAGAGAAGGAGTTTCTCTCGAAAGAAGTGAGTGGGAGGAAAGTAGAACTTGATGAGATAACAGTATCTACTCCCTTATTGAGAAGTAGTACATCACAGAAATATGTTTCTGTGACACCTACATCAAATAGGGAAGAAGCTAATGATAATGATCAGGAAACTTCAGATCAAGTTTCTACTGAACTTCGTAGATCAACCAGAGTAAGATCCGCACCAGAGTGGTACGGTAATCCTATTTTGGAAGTCATGTTACTAGACCATGGTGAACCTACGAACTATGAAGAAGCGATGGTGAGCCCAGATTCCGCAAAGTGGCTTGAGGCCATGAAATCTGAGATGGGATCCATGTATGAAAACAAAGTGTGGACTTTGGTTGACTTGCCAGATGATCAGCAAGCAATTGAGAATAAATGGATTTTTAAGAAGAAGACTGACGCTGATGGTAATGTTACTGTCTATAAAGCTCGACTTGTTGCAAAGGGTTTTCGACAAGTTCAAGGAATTGACTACGATGAGACTTTCTCACCCGTAGCGATGCTTAAGTCTGTCCGAATCATGTTAGCAATTGCCGCATTTTATGATTATGAAATTTGGCAAATGGATGTCAGAACTGCATTCCTGAATGGATTTCTGGAAGAAGAGTTGTATATGATGCAACCAGAAGGTTTTGTCGATCCGAAGGGAGCTAACAAAGTGTGCAAGCTCCAGCAATCCATTTATGGACTGGTGCAAGCTTCTCGGAGTTGGAATAAACGCTTTGATAGTGTGATCAAAGCATATGGATTTATACAGACTTTTGGAGAAGCCTGTATTTACAAGAAAGTGAGTGGGAGCTCTGTAGCATTTCTGATATTATATGTGGATGACATATTGCTGATCGGAAATAATATAGAATTTCTGGATAGCATAAAGGGATACTTGAATAAGAGTTTTTCAATGAAAGACCTCGGTGAAGCTGCTTATATTTTGGGCATTAAGATCTATAGAGATAGATCAAAACGCTTAATAGGACTTTCACAAAGCACATACCTTGACAAAGTTTTGAAAAAGTTCAAAATGGATCAGGCAAAGAAAGGGTTCTTGCCTGTGGCACAAGGTGTGAAGTTGAGTAAGACTCAATGCCCGACCACCGCAGAAGATAGAGAGGAAATGAAAATTGTTCCCTATGCTTCAGCCATAGGCTCTATCATGTATGCAATGCTGTGTACCAGACCTGATGTGTGCCTTGCTGTGAGTTTAGCAGGAAGGTACCAAAGTAATCCAGGAATGGATCACTGGACAGCGGTCAAGAACATCCTTAAGTACTTAAGAAGGACTAAGGATATGATTCTCATTTATGGAGGTGACAAAGAGCTCGTCGTAAACGGTTATGTCGATGCAAGCTTTGACACTGATTCGGACGATTCTAAATCGCAAACCGGATACGTATTTACATTAAACGGTGGAGCTGTCAGTTGGTGCAGTTCAAAACAAAGCGTCGTGGCGGGATCTACATGTGAAGCTGAGTACATAGCCGCTTCGGAAGCAGCTAATGAAGGAGTCTGGATGAAAGAGTTCATATCCGATCTAGGTGTTGTACCTAGCGTATCGGGTCCAATGAAAATCTTTTGTGACAATACTGGTGCAATTGCCTTGGCAAAGGAATCCAGATTTCACAAAAGAACCAAACACATCAAGAGACGCTTCAACTCCATCCGGGATTTGGTCCACGTGGGAGACATAGAGATATGCAAGATACATACGGAGCTGAATATTGCAGACCCGTTGACTAAGCCTCTTCCACGAGCAAAACATGATCAGCACCGAGACTCCATGGGTGTTAGAATCATTACTTTGTAATCTAGATTATTGACTCTAGTGCAAGTGGGAGACTGAAGGAAATATGCCCTAGAGGCAATAATAAAGTTATTATTTATTTCCTTATATCATGATAAATGTTTATTATTCATGCTAGAATTGTATTAACTGGAAACATAATACATGTGTGAATACATAAACAAGCAGAGTGTCACTAGTATGCCTCTACTTGACTAGCTCATTAATCAAAGATGGTTATGTTTCCTGGCCATGAACAAAGAGTTGTTATTTGATTAACGAGATCACATCATTAGTTGAATGATCTGATTGACATGACCCATTCCATTAGCATAGCACCCGATCGTTTAAGTATGTTGCTATTGCTTTTATCCATGACTTATACATGTTCCTTTAACTATGAGATTATGCAACTCCCGTTTACCGTAGGAACACTTTGTGTGCTACCAAACGTCACAACGTAACTGGGTGATTATAAAGGTGCTCTACAGGTGTCTCCGAAGGTACATGTTGGGTTGGCGTATTTCGAGATTAGGATTTGTCACTCCAATTGTCGGAGAGGTATCTCAGGGCCTTCTCGGTAATACACATCACATAAGCCTTGCAAGCATTGCAACCAATGAGTTAGTTGCGAGATGATGTATTACGGAACGAGAAAAGAGACTTGCCGGTAACGAGATTGAACTAGGTATTGGATACCGACGATCGAATCTCGGGCAAGTAACATACCGATGACAAAGGGAACAAACGTATGTTGTTATGCGGTCTGACCGATAAAGATCTTCGTAGAATATGTAGGAGCCAATATGGGCATCCAGGTCCCGCTATTGGTTATTGACTGGAGACATGTCTCGGTCATGTCTACATTGTTCTCGAACCCGTAGGGTCCGCACGCTTAAGGTTTCGATGACAGTTATATTATGAGTTTATGAGTTTTGATGTACCGAAGGAGTTCGGAGTCCCGGATGAGATCGGGGACGTGACGAGGAGTCTCGAAATGGTCGAGACATAAAGAATTATATATTGGAAGCCTATGTTTGGACATCGGATGCATTCCGGGTGAAATCAGGATTTTACCGGAATACCGGGAGGGTTACCGGAACCCCCCGGAAGCATAATGGGCCAACATGGGCCTTGCAGGAAAGGTGAGAGGGCAGCCCTAGGGGCTGCGCGCCTCCCCCCCCTTCCCTAGTCCTATTAGGACTAGGAGAGGTGGGCGCCCCCTCACTCTCTTTCTCTCCCCCTTGGAGCAATCCTAGTCCAACTAGGATTGGGGGGGGGGGAATCCTACTCCCAGAGGGAGTAGGACTCTCCTGGCGCACCAAACCTGGCCGGCCAGCCCCTCCCCCTTGGATCCTTTATATACGGGGGCAGGGGGCACCCCAAAGACACACAAGTTGATCTACGGATCGTTCCTTAGCCGTGTGCGGTGCCCCCTTCCACCAAATTCCACCTCGATCATATTGTTGCAGTGCTTAGGCGAAGCCCTGCGCCGGTAACACATCAAGATCGTCACCACGCCGTCGTGCTGACGGAACTCTTCCCCGACGCTTTGCTGGATCGGAGCCCGGGGATCGTCATCGAGCTGAACGTGTGCAGAACTCGGAGGTGCCGTACGTTCGGTGCTTAGATCGGTTGGATCGCGAGGAGAACGTACGACTACTTCCTCTACGTACGACTACTTCCTCTATGTTGTGTCAACGCTTCCGCTTCGGTCTACGAGGGTACATAGACAAACACTCTCCCCTCTCGTTGCTATGCATCACCATGATCTTGCGTGTGCGTAGGAAATTTTTTGAATTTACTGCGTTCCCCAACAGGGCCTTGCCGCAGGGTGCTACAACTGCCCGTGCACAAGTCTGGGGTACTAAGGTACCCCTACTTTAGTACACCGACACACATCTTACTAAATTAAATGATATAGCCACCCTGTTCACTAATGATGAGAGATCTCGCTACTTTTATATCCTCAAAATATTTCCATTCTCATTAAAGGGTGATGCTAAGATATGGTTTAATTCTCTTGATCCTGGTTGTGTGCGTAGTCCCCAGGATATGATTTACTACTTCTCTGCTAAATATTTCCCTGCTCATAAGAAACAAGCTGCTTTAAAGGAAATATACAACTTTGTGCAAATTAAAGAAGAGAGTCTCCCACAAGCTTGGGGGAGGCTTCTCAAGTTACTTAATGCTTTTCCTGATCATCCTCTTAATAAAAATGAAATACTTGATATCTTTTATAATGGACTAACCGATGCTTCCAGAGATTACCTGGATAGTTGTGCTGGTTCTCTTTTCAGGGAAAGAACGCTGGATGAAGCTGAAATTCTATTGAATAATATGTTGACAAATGGAAATAATTGGGCACCTCCTGAGCCAGCTCCTGCTCCAATTACCGAGCCTATTCCAAAACCAACTCAGAAGAAGAGAGGTGTTCTATTTCTCAGTCCCGAAGATATGCAAGAGGCAAAGAAATCTATGAAAAAAAGGTATTAAAGCTGAAGATGTTAAGAATTTACCTCCTATTGAAGAAATACATGGTCTTAATTTACCGCCTGTTGAAGAAACATATGATCTTACTCCTTTATTTATTAAAAAACCTCCTGATCCCGATATCCCGACACAGGTAGTAAAGGTAAATTCTCTCTATAGATTTGATGAAGGTGATATTCCTCATTATAAGTCTGCTAGACAATGCCTTGACGAGTTCGATAATTTTATTGTCAAACAAGAAAACTTCAATGCTTATTTTGGTAGACAATTGAAATATGATTCTAATATGATTAAATGCTTGGGTGACTATATGGCTAATATTAGAGGTGAACTTAAACTTGTTAGCAAACATGCTTCTATGGTTACCACTCAAGTAGAACAAGTACTTAAGGCTCAAAAAGAATTGCTCGATGAAATGAATAGTAAGAAAAATGATTATGCTGTTAGAGTGGCTACTAGAACTGGTAGAATGACTTAGGAACCTTTGTATCCTGAAGGCCACCCAAAGAGAATTGAACAAGATTCTCAGAGAAATAATATTGATGTTCCTAGTTCTTCCAAAAGGAAGAAAAAGAAAAATGATAGGACTGTGCAAATTTCTAGTGAACCTATTGCTGAAACACCTGATAATCCAAATGATATATCTATGTCTGATGCTGAAACACAATCTGGTAATGAACATGAACCTAGTGAAAATGTTAATGATGATGTTCATGATGATGCTCAACCTAGTAATGATAATGATGTAGAAATTGAACCTGTTGTTGATCTTGATAACCCACAATCAAAGAATCAACGTTATGATAAGAGAGACTTTGTTGCTAGGAAACATGGTAAAGAAAGAGAACCATGGGTTCAAAAACCCATGTTGTTTCCTCCCAAACCATCCAAGAAAAAGGATGATGAGGATTTTGAGCGCTTTGCTGAAATGATTAGACCTACCTTTTTGCGTATGCGATTGACTGATATGCTCAAAACTAATCCTTATGCTAAGTATATGAAGGATATCATTACTAATAAAAGAAAGATACCGGAAGCTGAAATTTCCACCATGCTTGCTAATTATACTTTTAAAGGTGGAATACCAAAGAAACTTGGAGATCCAGGAGTACCTACTATACCATGCTCCATTAAAAGAAATTATGTTAAAACTGCTTTATGTGATCTTGGAGCCAGTGTTAGTGTTATGCCTCTCTCTTTATATCGTAGACTTGACTTGAATAAGTTGACACCTACTGAAATATCTTTGCAAATGGCTGATAAATCAACTGCTATACCTGTCGGAATTTGTGAGGATGTGCCTGTTGTGGTTGCAAACGTTACTATTTTAACAGACTTTGTTATCCTTGATATTCCCGAGGACGATAGTATGTCTATTATTCTTGGAAGACCTTTTCTGAATACTGCAGGGGCTGTTATTGATTGCAACAAAGGCAATGTCACTTTTCATGTTAATGGTAATTAGCATACGGTACACTTTTCGAGGAAACAACCTCAAGTTCATAGTATCAACTCTATTGGAAAAATTCCATCGATTATATTTGGAGGTTTTGAATTTCCTCTTCCTACGGTCAAGAAGAAATATGATATTCTTATTATTGGGGATGTGCATATCCCCGTTGAGGTGACATAGTGTTATTCAAAATTTCTCCGGTTCCATGTTAATCGGAATGAGTTTGTTAACAAGACCTGATTAACCTTGTTAGTGGATTCCTTTTGATAAGCATGAGACGGATGAAACTAGAAGCACAACCTTCTGTACCCTCTTTATACTTTTTGTTATTTAGTTGAAATAAAGTAAAAATAGTATTTTTCTGTCTGTTTCCTTATTTATCCGTGCAATATAAAAATATCCCGAAAATAAAAGTCCTTAGAAAGCCATGCCAATTTAATATGATTTTTTCGGGAATATTTGAGGATTTTTGGTGAAAAAATCACCGCGGGGGAGCTGTCACCTGGCCAGGAGGGTGGAGGGCGCGCCCTACCCCCTGGGCGCGCCCCCTGCCTCGTGGGCCCATGGTGGCCCTCCTCCACTTATTCGTGCACCCATCTTCTTCTTCCTCCTACAAACACGAAAAACTAGCTCAACCACGAGTTCTAGCCCTCTTTGCTGTAATTTCCGATCTCCTTGCTCAAAGCACCTCTCGCAAAACTGCTTGGGGAGATTGTTCCTTGGTATGTGACTTCTCCATTCGTCCAATTAGTTTTTGTTCTAGTGCTTTATTCATTGCAAATTTGCGCTCCATAGGTGACCATGTTCTTGAGCTTGCATGATAAATTTGGGGGAGTTCTAATGCTTTAAATAGGCTCTAGGCACTTGTAGGAGTAGTGTAACATCCCAAATTTTCAATTTGGAATGTTATACATTAGATCATCATGCATATCATATTTTATTTGCTTTTGGTTTGATCCTAGAAAATCCTAAGCAACTCAAGGACCCACGGAGAGAGTTGGGGGTTTCGTTATTTTCATATTTGAGTTTTTCTCAAATTTTGAAAATAGGATCATTTGGTTTTATTTATTTTATCATCAATTATTTCTATTACAAAAATATGAGAGAGGGAATAAAATGACTTTCCCAAAATATATAAATATTGAGGATTTAATAATAAAATCGAATAAGATTTTTTCGGAGCTTTTCGATATTTTTATTTGAATTTAGGAAAAATATGCGTTTTTCAAAATTGCATTTAGGGCCCAAATAAATGTTCACTTTGTCGGGCTTGATTTTAGAAGCCCGGGAAAATTTATTTCGGGATTTTTGGAGTCCGTTTATTATTTCTTTTTACTTTTTTTCAGGATTTTAGAAGCCCGAGGTTCGCCGCCGCCTCGATTTTCATGCCCGTTTTTGAAAAAAAATGATTGGTTTTTGTCGGTTTTATTTTCGGTTTTTTTATTTTTTTTTATTTTTATTAGATCGGTTTTATTATTTTCGGTTTAGGTTAATTGGTGAACGTTCGTTCGTTAATCCGTTCGTCGTTTTTCTTTTTCTCGGATTTTCCGCGGTTATTTTCTCATCGCGATTTCTGATCCGATTTTCGTTTTAGTATAACTTTTCCCTCGTTTATCGGAATCAGGCGATTCAAGCGCCTCTATCCGTTTAACCAACTTAAACAAGTTTTTGCTTCTGTAAAATTTGACTTAGATCCAGATTAGTAAGAACGAAGTTGTTTTCTTTCGCCATTTGACTTTCGTTGCTTCGCTCAATTTGATTCTTTTTGCAAACCGGAGTTCTTAAGTTGAACTTTCTGGTTAGATCTCTTATTTGAGTTTTACCTGTGCATTAGATGAGTACTTATTGTATGCTTGTTTGTTTGTCTACAATAGAATAACCGGAGTGCGCCGCCTGTTACTTCGAATCTCTAGGTTTCGCGGATCATCAGCAAGACAAGTAACACTTTGATCATACCTCTTTTACTACCCAGTTTTATTGCATTAGATCAATCCTCAAGCACTGCATGATTAGGATCTAATTAAATTGTGGGATGGGAAGTAGTTGAGGTAGTACCTATTACCTGTTTTATTATCAAACCTTTGGGAGTTACTTCTACGTTTGCTTATTATGCCATGCTGTGCTAGTAGACGTGGATTGGGTGAGTGATATCCATGACAGATGTGAGTTTGTTAATTAATGATTTATCTAAGGTGGCAACTTGAACACACATCTGGGTGGATTGAGGTACCTGGGTATTCCAGGATTGCCTGTTTCTTTTTGGACCGCCACCTAGGCTCAAAGGGATCATGAGATTATTCAAACTAGAAACTTACGTGTGCAGCCACAAGCCATTATGGGCTCTGGCATAGTTGACTAAGTCGTGCGAACTCTTACAGTGGTAGACTAGCAGATGTAGGGGATGTAGGCTAGTACGGTCTATCACATCGTAAGGTGCTAGCGCTTCTGAAAGACTATGTCTCGGTCATCCGTTTCTCAAACACCATGTAGTGCGAGAATCCCAACGGAGGATATCGAGTCTTGTGGGGAAAAGTGCGCAAACCTCTGCAGAGTGTACAAACTAACCATGGTTAGCCGTGTCCCCGGTTATGGACGTTTTGAGTATCTAGTACTTGGATATCATGTGAATCTCATCATGTTACTTTAAATTAATATTGTTGGGTTTTAATGATGATTACTTTAATGGGATTGAGGATGCTGTCAACCATTCTCAATGTTTAACAACCACCATGATAGTTAAATAAATTTATTCCTTTGTAGTAGGGAAAAGCTGGCTTTACGCAAAACTGTAACCATAGAGCTTTCCACCAGCCATATATGCATGTAGTATAGGCTTAATATTTCATTACTCTCTATGTGTTACATTGCCAGCATATTCCATGTGCTGACCCGTTTTCGGGCTGCAACGTTTCATGTTGCAGACTTTTCAGACGACGAGTAAGGTACCTTTTAGGTCGTGGCTCTATACTCAGTGATGCCGTTGGAATTGATGGACTCGCTTATCTTCCAAGCCTTCCGCTGTTATCGTTATTAGATGGCCTTAAGCCATATTTTTTGTAATAAGTTCTCTTTGAGACATCGATGTAATAAGTGTGTGATTGCTACTCTGTTATAAATCCTTCAAAGTACTGTGTGGTGTCAGCATTACTGATCCAGGGATGACACCTGAGCACAGAGGTCAGACTGTTTGAGGTCTGGTCGCTACAAAGATGGTGTCAGAGCACACGCTGACTGTAGGACACGACCACTAAGCTAAAGCCCTAGATCACTACTCTCTTCTCATTTCTGACTCCTCATCTTTTCTACTCTTTTAGGATGACGGAAGCGAGGATCAAGTTCACCCAGCCGGATGAAGATACACCTTTTGGATGACACCTGAAGGAAGTCACTAAGTACCTGAACGTTGGTATACCAAGCTTCACCGGGACCTACAACGCCACTTTACCCGAAGAGGAGCGTTGGAAGATTCAAGCTCTAGTTCCAGGAAGGACGTTCGCGCCAATCACGGAGCCCATAGAGTGTGTTTTCAATGCACCAACATGGAGTCTGGGAAAGTGTTGGGGAACGCAGTAAATTCAAAAAAATTTCCTACGCACACGCAAGATCATGGTGATGCATAGCAACGAGAGGGGAGAGTGTTTGTCTACGTACCCTCGTAGACCGAAGCGGAAGCATTGACACAACGTAGAGGAAGTAGTCGTACGTAGAGGAAGTAGTCGTACGTTCTCCTCGCGATCCAACCGATCTAAGCACCGAACGTACGGCACCTCCGAGTTCTGCACACGTTCAGCTCGATGACGATCCCCGGGCTCCGATCCAGCAAAGCGTCGGGGAAGAGTTCCGTCAGCACGACGGCGTGGTGACGATCTTGATGTGTTACCGGCGCAGGGCTTCGCCTAAGCACTGCAACAATATGATCGAGGTGGAATTTGGTGGAAGGGGGCACCGCACACGGCTAAGGAACGATCCGTAGATCAACTTGTGTATCTTTGGGGTGCCCCCTGCCCCCGTATATAAAGGATCCAAGGGGGAGGGGCTGGCCGGCCAGGTTTGGTGCGCCAGGAGAGTCCTACTCCCTCTGGGAGTAGGATTCCCCCCCCCCCCAATCCTAGTTGGACTAGGATTGCTCCAAGGGGGAGAGAAAGAGAGAGAGGGGGCGCCCACCTCTCCTAGTCCTAATAGGACTAGGGAAGGGGGGAGGCGCGCAGCCCCTAGGGCTGCCCTCTCACCTTTCCTCCAAGGCCCATGTTGGCCCATTATGCTTCCGGGGGGTTCCGGTAACCCTCCCGGTATTCCGGTAAAATCCTGATTTCACCCGGAATGCATCCGATGTCCAAACATAGGCTTCCAATATATAATTCTTTATGTCTCGACCATTTCGAGACTCCTCGTCACGTCCCCGATCTCATCCGGGACTCCGAACTCCTTCGGTACATCAAAACTCATAAACTCATAATATAACTGTCATCGAAACCTTAAGCGTGCGGACCCTACGGGTTCGAGAACAATGTAGACATGACCGAGACATGTCTCCAGTCAATAACCAATAGCGGGACCTGGATGCCCATATTGGCTCCTACATATTCTACGAAGATCTTTATCGGTCAGACCGCATAACAACATACGTTTGTTCCCTTTGTCATCGGTATGTTACTTGCCCGAGATTCGATCGTCGGTATCCAATACCTAGTTCAATCTCGTTACCGGCAAGTCTCTTTTCTCGTTCCGTAATACATCATCTCGCAACTAACTCATTGGTTGCAATGCTTGCAAGGCTTATGTGATGTGTATTACCGAGAAGGCCCTAAGATACCTCTCCGACAATTGGAGTGACAAATCCTAATCTCGAAATACGCCAACCCAACATGTACCTTCGGAGACACCTGTAGAGCACCTTTATAATCACCCAGTTACGTTGTGACGTTTGGTAGCACACAAAGTGTTCCTACGGTAAACGGGAGTTGCATAATCTCATAGTTAAAGGAACATGTATAAGTCATGGATAAAAGCAATAGCAACATACTAAACGATCGGGTGCTATGCTAATGGAATGGGTCATGTCAATCAGATCATTCAACTAATGATGTGATCTCGTTAATCAAATAACAACTCTTTGTTCATGGCCAGGAAACATAACCATCTTTGATTAATGAGCTAGTCAAGTAGAGGCATACTAGTGACACTCTGCTTGTTTATGTATTCACACATGTATTATGTTTCCAGTTAATACAATTCTAGCATGAATAATAAACATTTATCATGATATAAGGAAATAAATAATAACTTTATTATTGCCTCTAGGGCATATTTCCTTCAGTCTCCCACTTGCACTAGAGTCAATAATCTAGATTACAAAGTAATGATTCTAACACCCATGGAGTCTCGGTGCTGATCATGTTTTGCTCGTGGAAGAGGCTTAGTCAACGGGTCTGCAATATTCAGCTCCGTATGTATCTTGCATATCTCTATGTCTCCCACCTGGACCAAATCCCGGATGGAGTTGAAGCGTCTCTTGATGTGTTTGGTTCTTTTGTGAAATCTGGATTCCTTTGCCAAGGCAATTGCACCAGTATTGTCACAAAAGATTTTCATTGGACCCGATACGCTAGGTACAACACCTAGATCGGATATGAACTCTTTCATCCAGACTCCTTCATTAGCTGCTTCCGAAGCGGCTATGTACTCAGCTTCACATGTAGATCCCGCCACGACGCTTTGTTTTGAACTGCACCAACTGACAGCTCCACCGTTTAATGTAAATACGTATCCGGTTTGCGATTTAGAATCGTCCGGATCAGTGTCAAAGCTTGCATCGACATAACCATTTACGACGAGCTCTTTGTCACCTCCATAAATGAGAATCATATCCTTAGTCCTTCTTAAGTACTTAAGGATGTTCTTGACCGCTGTCCAGTGATCCATTCCTGGATTACTTTGGTACCTTCCTGCTAAACTCACAGCAAGGCACACATCAGGTCTGGTACACAGCATTGCATACATGATAGAGCCTATGGCTGAAGCATAGGGAACAATTTTCATTTCCTCTCTATCTTCTGCGGTGGTCGGGCATTGAGTCTTACTCAACTTCACACCTTGTGCCACAGGCAAGAACCCTTTCTTTGCCTGATCCATTTTGAACTTTTTCAAAACTTTGTCAAGGTATGTGCTTTGTGAAAGTCCTATTAAGCGTTTTGATCTATCTCTATAGATCTTAATGCCCAATATATAAGCAGCTTCACCGAGGTCTTTCATTGAAAAACTCTTATTCAAGTATCCCTTTATGCTATCCAGAAATTCTATATTATTTCCGATCAGCAATATGTCATCCACATATAATATCAGAAATGCTACAGAGCTCCCACTCACTTTCTTGTAAATACAGGCTTCTCCAAAAGTCTGTATAAATCCATATGCTTTGATCACACTATCAAAGCGTTTATTCCAACTCCGAGAAGCTTGCACCAGTCCATAAATGGATCGCTGGAGCTTGCACACTTTGTTAGCTCCCTTCGGATCGACAAAACCTTCTGGTTGCATCATATACAACTCTTCTTCCAGAAATCCATTCAGGAATGCAGTTTTGACATCCATTTGCCAAATTTCATAATCATAAAATGCGGCAATTGCTAACATGATTCGGATAGACTTAAGCATCGCTACGGGTGAGAAAGTCTCATCGTAGTCAATTCCTTGAACTTGTCGAAAACCCTTTGCAACAAGTCGAGCTTTATAGACAGTAACATTACCATCAGCGTCAGTCTTCTTCTTAAAAATCCATTTATTCTCAATTGCTTGCCGATCATCGGGCAAGTCAACCAAAGTCCACACTTTGTTTTCATACATGGATCCCATCTCAGATTTCATGGCCTCAAGCCACTTTGCGGAATCTGGGCTCACCATCGCTTCTTCATAGTTCGTAGGTTCACCATGGTCTAGTAACATGACTTCCAAAATAGGATTACCGTACCACTCTGGTGCGGATCTTACTCTGGTTGATCTACGAAGTTCAGTAGAAACTTGATCTGAAGTTTCATGATCATTATCATTAGCTTCTTCCCTATTTGATGTAGGTGTCACAGAAACAGATTTCTGTGATGTACTACTTCTCAATAAGGGAGTAGATACTGTTATCTCATCAAGTTCTACTTTCCTCCCACTCACTTCTTTCGAGAGAAACTCCTTCTCTAGAAAGTTTCCGACTTTAGCAACAAAAATTTTGCCTTCGGATCTGTGATAGAAGGTATACCCAATAGTCTCCTTTGGGTATCCTATGAAGACACATTTTTCTGATTTGGGTTCGAGCTTATCAGGTTGAAGCTTTTTCACATAAGCATCGCAGCCCCAAACTTTAAGAAATGACAACTTTGGTTTCTTGCCAAACCACAGTTCATAAGGTGTCGTCTCAACGGATTTTGATGGTGCCCTATTTAACGTGAATGCGGCCGTCTCTAGAGCATAACCCCAAAAAGATAGCGGTAAATCGGTAAGAGACATCATAGATCGCACCATATCCAGTAAAGTACGATTACGACGTTCGGACACACCATTACGTTGTGGTGTTCCGGGTGGCGTGAGTTGCGAAACTATTCCGCATTGTTTCAAATGTAGACCAAACTCGTAACTCAAATATTCTCCTCCACGATCAGATCGTAGAAACTTTATTTTCTTGTTACGATGATTTTCCACTTCACTCTGAAATTCTTTGAACTTTTCAAATGTTTCAGACTTGTGTTTCATTAAGTAGATATACCCATATCTGCTTAAATCATCAGTGAAGGTAAGAAAATAACGATATCCGCCACGAGCCTCAACATTCATTGGACCACATACATCGGTATGTATGATTTCCAATAAATCTGTTGCTCTCTCCACAGTACCGGAGAACGGTGTTTTAGTCATCTTGCCCATAAGGCACGGTTCGCAAGTGCCAAGTGATTCATAATCAAGTGACTCCAAAAGTCCATCAGTATGGAGTTTCTTCATGCGTTTTACACCGATATGACCTAAACGGCAGTGCCACAAATAAGTTGCACTATCATTATTAACTCTGCATCTTTTGGTTTCAACATTATGAATATGTGTGTTACTATTATCGAGATTAAGTAAGAACAAACCACTCTTTAATGGCGCATGACCATAAAAGATATTACTCATATAAATAGAACAACCATTATTCTCTGATTTAAATGAATAACTGTCTCGCATCAAACAAGATCCAGATATAATGTTCATGCTCAACGCTGGTACTAAATAACAATTATTTAGATCTAATATTAATCCCGAAGGTAGATGTAGAGGTAGCGTGCCGACCGCGATCACATCGACTTTGGAACCATTTCCCACGCGCATCGTCACCTCGTCCTTAGCCAATCTTCGCTTAATCCATAGTCCCTGTTTTGAGTTGCAAATATTAGCAACAGAACCAGTATCAAATACCCAGGTGCTACTGCGAGAATTAGTAAGGTACACATCAATAACATGTATATCACATATACCTTTGTTAACCTTGCCATCCTTCTTATCCGCCAAATACTTGGGGCAGTTCCGCTTCCAGTGACCAGTCTGCTTGCAATAGAAGCACTCAGTTTCAGGCTTAGGTCCAGATTTGGGTTTCTTCTCTTGAGTAGCAACTTGCTTGCTGTTCTTTTTGAAGTTCCCCTTTTTCTTCCCTTTGCCCTTTTTCTTGAAACTAGTGGTTTTGTTAACCATCAACACTTGATGCTCCTTTTTGATTTCTACCTCCGCGGCTTTTAGCATCGCGAAGAGCTCGGGCATAGTTTTGGTCATCCCTTGCATATTATAGTTCATCACGAAACTCTTGTAGCTTGGTGGCAGTGATTGGAGAATTCTGTCAATGACGCAATCATCTGGAAGATTAACTCCCAGTTGAATCAAGTGATTGTTATACCCAGACATTCTGAGTATATGCTCACTGACAGAACCATTCTCCTCCATTTTACAGATATAGAACTTATTGGAGACTTCATATCTCTCAATCCGGGCATTTGCTTGAAATATTAACTTCAACTCCTGGAACATCTCATATGCTCCATGGTGTTCAAAACGTCGTTGAAGTCCCGGTTCTAAGCCGTAAAGCATGGCACACTGAACTATAGAGTAGTCATCAGCTTTGCTTTGCCAGACGTTCATAACATCTGGCGTAGCTCTTGCACCAGGCCTGGCACCCAGCGGTGCTTCCAGGACGTAATTCTTCTGTGCAGCAATGAGGATAATCCTCAAGTTACGGACCCAGTCCGTGTAATTGCTACCATCATCTTTCAACTTTGCTTTCTCAAGGAACGCATTAAAATTCAACGGAACAACAGCACGAGCCATCTATCTACACAACATAGACAAGCAAGATACTATCAGGTACTAAGTTCATGATAAATTAAAGTTCAATTAATCATATTACTTAAGAACTCCCACTTAGATAGACATCTCTCTAATCCTCTAAGTGATCACGTGATCCAAATCAACTAAACCATGTCCGATCATCACGTGAGATGGAGTAGTTTCAATGGTGAACATCATTTATGTTGATCATATCTACTATATGATTCACGCTCGACCTTTCGGTCTCTGTGTTCCGAGGCCATATCTGTATATGCTAGGCTCGTCAAGTTAAACCTGAGTATTCCGCGTGTGCAACTGTTTTGCACCTGTTGTATTTGAACGTAGAGCCTATCACACCCGATCATCACGTGGTGTCTCAGCACGAAGAACTTTCGCAACGGTGCATACTCAGGGAGAACACTTCTTGATAATTTAGTGAGAGATCATCTTATAATGCTACCGTCAATCAAAGCAAGATAAGATGCATAAAAAGGATAAACATCACATGCAATCAATATAAGTGATATGATATGGCCATCATCATCTTGTGCTTGTGATCTCCATCTTCGAAGCACCGTCATGATCACCATCGTCACCGGCGCGACACCTTGATCTTCATCGCAGCATCGTTGTCGTCTCGCTAATCTTATGCTTCTACGACTATCACTACCGTTTAGCAATAAAGTAAAGCATTACATCGCGATTGCATTGCATACAATAAAGCGACAACCATATGGCTCCTGCCAGTTGCCGATAACTCGGTTACAAAACATGATCATCTCATACAATAAAATTTAGCATCACGTCTTGACCATATCACATCACAACATGCCCTGCAAAAACAAGTTAGACGTTCTCTACTTTGTTGTTGCAAGTTTTACGTGGCTGCTACGGGCTTTAAGCAAGAACTCATCTTACCTACGCATCAAAACCACAACGATAGTTTGTCAAATAGACTCCGTTTTAACCTTCTCAAGGACCGGGCGTAGCCACACTCGGTTCAACTAAAGTTGGAGAGACAGTCTTCCGCAAGCCATCTCTGTGCAAAGCACGTCGAGGGAACCGGTCTCGCGTAAGCGTACGCGTAAGGTTGGTCCGGATCGTCTCATCCAACAATACCGCTGAACCAAAGTATGACATGCTGGTAGGCAGTATGACCTGTATCGTCCACAACTCACTTGTGTTCTACTCGTGCAAATAACATCAACCATAAAACCTAGGCTCGGATGCCACTGTTGGGGAACGCAGTAAATTCAAAAAAAATTCCTACGCACACGCAAGATCATGGTGATGCATAGCAACGAGAGGGGAGAGTGTTTGTCTACGTACCCTCGTAGACCGAAGCGGAAGCGTTGACACAACGTAGAGGAAGTAGTCGTACGTAGAGGAAGTAGTCGTACGTTCTCCTCGCGATCCAACCGATCTAAGCACCGAACGTACGGCACCTCCGAGTTCTGCACACGTTCAGCTCGATGACGATCCCCGGGCTCCGATCCAGCAAAGCGTCGGGGAAGAGTTCCGTCAGCACGACGGCGTGGTGACGATCTTGATGTGTTACCGGCGCAGGGCTTCGCCTAAGCACTGCAACAATATGATCGAGGTGGAATTTGGTGGAAGGGGGCACCGCACACGGCTAAGGAACGATCCGTAGATCAACTTGTGTATCTTTGGGGTGCCCCCTGCCCCCGTATATAAAGGATCCAAGGGGGAGGGGCTGGCCGGCCAGGTTTGGTGCGCCAGGAGAGTCCTACTCCCTCTGGGAGTAGGATTCCCCCCCCCCCCCAATCCTAGTTGGACTAGGATTGCTCCAAGGGGGAGAGAAAGAGAGAGAGGGGGCGCCCACCTCTCCTAGTCCTAATAGGACTAGGGAAGGGGGGAGGCGCGCAGCCCCTAGGGCTGCCCTCTCACCTTTCCTCCAAGGCCCATGTTGGCCCATTATGCTTCCGGGGGGTTCCGGTAACCCTCCCGGTATTCCGGTAAAATCCTGATTTCACCCGGAATGCATCCGATGTCCAAACATAGGCTTCCAATATATAATTCTTTATGTCTCGACCATTTCGAGACTCCTCGTCACGTCCCCGATCTCATCCGGGACTCCGAACTCCTTCGGTACATCAAAACTCATAAACTCATAATATAACTGTCATCGAAACCTTAAGCGTGCGGACCCTACGGGTTCGAGAACAATGTAGACATGACCGAGACATGTCTCCAGTCAATAACCAATAGCGGGACCTGGATGCCCATATTGGCTCCTACATATTCTACGAAGATCTTTATCGGTCAGACCGCATAACAACATACGTTTGTTCCCTTTGTCATCGGTATGTTACTTGCCCGAGATTCGATCATCGATATCCAATACCTAGTTCAATCTCGTTACCGGCAAGTCTCTTTTCTCGTTCCGTAATACATCATCTCGCAACTAACTCATTGGTTGCAATGCTTGCAAGGCTTATGTGATGTGTATTACCGAGAAGGCCCTGAGATACCTCTCCGACAATTGGAGTGACAAATCCTAATCTCGAAATACGCCAACCCAACATGTACCTTCGGAGACACCTGTAGAGCACCTTTATAATCACCCAGTTACGTTGTGACGTTTGGTAGCACACAAAGTGTTCCTACGGTAAACGGGAGTTGCATAATCTCATAGTTAAAGGAACATGTATAAGTCATGGATAAAAGCAATAGCAACATACTAAACGATCGGGTGCTATGCTAATGGAATGGGTCATGTCAATCAGATCATTCAACTAATGATGTGATCTCGTTAATCAAATAACAACTCTTTGTTCATGGCCAGGAAACATAACCATCTTTGATTAATGAGCTAGTCAAGTAGAGGCATACTAGTGACACTCTGCTTGTTTATGTATTCACACATGTATTATGTTTCCAGTTAATACAATTCTAGCATGAATAATAAACATTTATCATGATATAAGGAAATAAATAATAACTTTATTATTGCCTCTAGGGCATATTTCCTTCAGAAAGAGCATGGAAGCTCATATCACCATGGGACGCATTGGAGAAGTTTACCAAGAAGACCTCAAGGATACTATTTACCAGATTTGCGGACGCCGAGATGAACAATGGGAGATAGTTAGCACCAAGAAGGATAGATCCATTGCAGCTTTCATCCAGGAGTTAAACCAGCACATTCGACGCCAGGAGAACCAGATGTGTGCAGATATGATGGAGTTGAAGAAAGCAAAAGCCAAGATTATTGAGCTAGAAGGAGAACTGAAGGCCACTCGCAAGGACTACATGGATGAGATTGTAGCTCTAGTGAGACAAAACGACGATCTTAAGGAGAAGATTGAGGAACTCATGGGGAATTCAGCACCTGGGGGAGAAGATGAAGATTGCACCTGTCCAGATAACTACATCATCATCGACGACACTGATTCCGATCCTAGTGATGATGATTTCGAAGACGAAGCTGGAGCAGATATCATGGAGTCTTCATCGGAGCAGTTTTTCTAGTAGACTACCATAACAGTAGTAGTATTCCCCCATGTACATATTATAGTCCACACACTTTTGCGATAGTTCTAGACCGATTGTATGCCCTTGTTTGATTGAATGAAGTGATTTTTGTGTGCATTTGTCTCATGTGCATTTGGGTAGTGTTTTCTCTTTAGACCTCATTCTATTCTTAATTCTCATCTTTTCTAAACCCTCACATGCCTCCAAGACGTGACAACGGATTTGATAAGTATAACCTGCCAACCCAAGCCCTTAGGTCACCCATGTTAGTAACCTCGCCTGGAGTAGATTATATGGCTAGTCGATGGTGTGATTGGTTACCACTAAGGATTGGTAACTATGTCTTTCCCTCAGACCTAATAGTATTGGAATCTCAAGGACTGGATGTGATATTAGGCATGGATTGGTTGTCAAAGTATGAAGGGAACATTGAATGCGCTAGTAAGATAATTTTGCTTACAACGCCAGAAGGAAGAAGGATCAAGTACGTATCACGGCATGTGCCGAAAAGGATTCAAGCAAATTCCTTGACAGGAGTTGTGCAGGAGGAAGTACCAATGGTAAAGGATTTCCCTGATGTATTTCCAGAAGAGTTTCCAGGCATGCCACCGGATAGAGATATTGAGCTTTTGATTGAGCTTTTGCCAGGCACAGGGCCAATATCGAAGAGACCATACAGGATGCCCGCAAAGGATTTGGTGGAAATTAAGAAGCAGATTAAGGAGTTACTGGATAAAGGTTACATTCGCCCAAGTTCTTCGCCTTGGGGATCACCAGTACTTCTAGTGGAGAAGAAGGATGGATTGTTAAGGATGGTTGTTGATTATCGTGGATTGAACGAGGTAACAATCAAGAACAAGTACCCACTACCAATGATTAATGATCTGTTTGATAGATTGCAAGGAGCTAAAGTGTTTTCCATGATCGATTTGCGATCAGGGTACCATCAGTTGAAGATTCAAGAGCAGGACATACCTAAGACAGCATTCACCACCAGATATGGACTGTACGAGTATACCGTTATGTCATTTGGACTGACTAACGCACCTGCCTATTTTATGAACATGATGAACAAAGTGTTTATGGAGTTTCTGGATAAGTTCGTCATGGTGTTCATTGATAATATTCTGGTTTATTCGAAGAATGAAGAGGAACACAAGGAACATTTGCGATTGGTACTGGAGAAGCTCAAAGAACATCAGTTATATGCCAAGTTCAGCAAATGTGAGTTTTGGCTGAAGGAAGTAGGATTCCTCGGACACGTTATATTCGGAGAAGGAATAGCAGTTGATCCCACAAAGGTTATCACTGTGACCAATTGGGAAGCACCAACAACAGTTGGAGAGATCCGGAGTTTTCTTGGACTCGCAGGATACTACCGAAGATTTATTGAGAACTTCTCAAAAATTGCAAAGCCTATGACGGAGTTGCTGAAGAAGGATACAAGTTCATATGGACTGAGGAGTGTGAGGCTAGTTTCCAGGAATTGAAGAAACGTTTGGTTACCTCACCGGTGTTGATTTTGCCAGATCAGACCAAGGATTATGAGGTATATTGCGACGCTTCACGTCGAGGACTTGGAGCAGTGCTTATGCAGGAGGGAAGAGTTGTTTCGTATGCTTCACGACAATTGAAGCCTCACGAATTGAATTATGCCACGCATGATTTGGAGTTAGCAGCCGTAGTGCATGCATTGAAGACATGGAGACATTTCCTCATTGGAAATCATTGTGAGGTGTACACGGATCACAAGAGTTTGAAGTACATTTTCACGCAGAAGGAGTTAAACCTCAGACAAAGGAGATGGTTGGAGCTCATCAAAGATTATGATATGAGATTGCATTACCATCCAGGAAAGGCCAATGTAGTGCTGACGCGTTGAGCCGTAAGAGCCATGTCAATACACTAATGATGGGAGGAATACCAAAGGAGTTAGCTGAGGATCTTCATGAGCTATGTTTGGAAATAGTTTCGAGAGGCTATGTAGCAGCATTGGAGATTCAGTCAACGTTGATGGATAGAATCAGAGAAGCTCAGAAGACTGACAAGGAGATTGCCTCTATAAAGGAGAAAATGAGCGAAGGAAAAGCTAAAGGTTTTCGTGAGGATGAGCACGATACCCTGTGGTTTGAAGACCGTGTTTATGTGCCCAATGACCCGGAGATCAGGAAGTTGATTCTGCAAGAGGCGCATGATTCATCGTATCCGATTCACCCAGGAAATACCAAGATGTATTTGGATTTGAAGGATACATTCTGGTGGACCGGAATGAAGAAAGATATTGCGGAGTATGTAGCAGTTTGTGATATATGTCAGAGAGTAAAGGCAGAGCATCAGAAGCCAGCAGGATTGTTACAGCCATTGCCGATACCCGAATGGAAGTGGGATAAGCTAGGCATGGATTTTATCACGAGATTACCAAGGACTCGTTCCGGCTATGACTCGATTTGGGTTGTAGTTGATCGATTGACGAAGGTAGCTCATTTCATCCCAGTAAAGACCACCTACACCAGTGCTAAGTTGGCAAACATATACGTGACCACGATCGTATGTCTGCATGGAGTTCCGAGGAGTATCGTATCAGATAGAGGAACCCAGTTTACCTCAAAGTTCTGGAAGCAGTTGCATGAGACTTTGGGTACCAGGCTAGAATTCAATACAACTTTTCATCCGCAGACAGATGGACAGACTCAGAGAGTCAACCAGATTTTGGAGGATATGCTGAGAGCTTGTGCACTAGATTATGGATCTAGTTGGGACAACAATTTGCCATATGAAGAGTTCTTACAACAACAGTTACCAAACCAGTTTGAAGATGGCCCCTTTCGAAGCCTTGTACGGAAGGAGGTGCAGGACACCGTTGTCATGGGACGAAGTTGGAGACCGCCAGTTGTTTTGGACCTGATTTGATTAAGGAGTCTGAACAGAAGGTGAAGTTGATTCGCGATAGGCTCAAGGTAGCCCAGTCCAGGAAGAAGAGCTACGCAGATTCTAAACGCAAAGAGATAGTTTACGAAGTCGGAGACAGAGTTTATCTTCGAGTATCACCACTTCGGGGAATTAAGCGCTTTGGAGTTAAGGGAAAGTTAGTGCCACGATTTGTAGGACCATATCGAGTTTTGGAGCGTATGGGAGAAGTGGCCTACAAGTTGGAATTGCCCGAAGGATTGTCAGGAGTTCATGATGTGTTCCACGTTTCTCAGCTGAAGAAATGCCACGCGGAGATGGCTGGCATACCTTTGAGAGACACAGTGCCATTGGAAGCAATTCAGTTGGATAACAATTTGACCTATGAGGAGAAACCAATTAAGATTCTTGAGTTTGCCAGCCGAGTCACTCGCAACAAGGTTATCAAGTTCTGTAAAGTTCAGTGGAGCCACCACACGGAGGATGAAGCCACCTTGGAGCGAGAGGAAGATTTGCTCAAGGACCAACCTCACCTATTTTCTAGCCAACCCGAATCTTGAGGGCGAGATTCATCTAAAGGGGGGTAGGTTTGTAACATCCCAAATTTTCAATTTGGAATGTTATACATTAGATCATCATGCATATCATATTTTATTAGCTTTTGGTTTTGACCCTAGAAAATCCTAAGCAACTCAAGGACCCACGGAGAGAGTTGGGGGTTTCGTTATTTTCATATTTGAGTTTTTCTCAAATTTCGAAAATAGGATCATTTGGTTTTATTTTTTTATCATCAATTATTTCCATTACAAAAATATGAGTGAGGGAATAAAATGACTTTCCTAAAATATAGAAATATTGAGGATTTAATAATAAAATCAAATAACATGTTTTCGGAGTTTTTCGATATTTTTATTTGAATTTAGGAAAAATATGCGTTTTTCAAAATTGCATTTACGGCCCAAATAAATGTTCACTTTGTCGGGCTTGATTTTAGAAGCCCGGGAAAATTTATTCCGGGAGTTTTTGGAGTCCGTTTAGTATTTTTTTTATTTTTCTTTCTGAGCGTACTTATTAAAAAAACGAACCGACTTCGGGCCGTACCCGAGCGGGACACCGCCCGGGGGCAGCCTTTAAATAGCGCCGCCCCGAGCCGCCCGAGCCCATCAGCAACGCCTCGATCCGCGCACGCCGTCGGAGCCGCCGCCGCCGCTGCCGACGATCCCGCCACCCGAGGTTCGCCGCCGCCTCGATTTCCGTGCCCGTTTTAAAAAAAAATCGATTGGTTTTCGTCAGTTTTATTTTCGTTTTTTTCGGTTTTTTATTTTTTTTATTTTTATTAGATCGCTTTTATTATTTTCGGTTTAGGTTAATTAGCGAACGTTCGTTCGTTAGTCCGTTCGTCGTTTTTCTTTTTCTCGGACTTTCCGCGGTTATTTTCTGATCGCGATTTCTGATCCGATTTTCGTTTTAGTATAACTTTTCGCTCGTTTATCGGAATCAGGCGATTCAAGCGCCTGGAGTTTCGTCTCAAAACCCTCTTCCGTTTAACCAACTTAAACAAGTTTTTGCTTCTGTAAAGTTTGACTTAGATCCAGATTAGTAGAACGAAGTTGTTTTCTTTCTCCATTTGACTTTCGTTGCTTCGTTCGATTTGATTCTTTTTGCAAACCGGAGTTCTTAAGTTGAACCTTCTAGTTAGATCTCTTATTTGAGTTTTACCTGTGCATTAGATGAGTACTTATTGTATGCTTGTTTGTTTGTTTGCGATAGAATACCCGGAGTGCGCCGCCTGTTACTTCGAATCTCTAGGTTTCGCGGATCATCAGCAAGGCAAGTAACACTTTGATCATACCTCTTTTACTACCCGGTTTTATTGCATTAGATCAATCCTCAAACACTGCATGATTAAGATCTAATTAAATTGTGGGATGGGAAGTAGTTGAGGTAGTACCTATTACCTGTTTTATTATCAAACCTTTGGGAGTTACTTCTACGTTTGCTTATTATGCCATGCTATGCTAGTAGACGTGGATTGGGTGAGTGATATCCATGACAGATGTGAGTTTGTTAATTATTGGTTTATCTAAGGTGGCAACTTGAACACACATCTGGGTGGATTGAGGTACCTGGGTATTCCAGGATTGCCTGTTTCTTTTTGGACCGTCACCCAGGCTCAAAGGGGTCATGAGATTATTCAAACTAGAAACTTCCGTTTGCAGCCACAAGCCATTATGGGCTCTGGCATAGTTGACTAAGTCGTGCGAACTCTTACGGTTGTAGACTAGCAGATGTAGGGGATGTAGGTTGGTACGGTCTATCACATCATAAGGTGCTAGCGCTTCTGAAAGACTATGTCTCGGTCATCCGTTTCTCAAACACCATGTAGTGCGAGAATCCCAACGGAGGAGATCGAGTCTTGTGGGGAAAAGTGTGCAAACCTCTGCAGAGTGTACAAACTAATCATGGTTAGCCGTGTCCCCGGTTATGGACGTTTTGAGAATCTAGTACTTGGATATCATGTGAATCTCATCATGTTACTTTAAATTAATATTGTTGGGTTTTAATGATGATTACTTTAATGGGATTGAGGATGCTGTCAACCATTCTCAATGTTTAACAACCACCATGATAGTTAAATAAATTTATTCCTTTGTAGTAGGGAAAAACTGGCTTTACGCAAAACTGTAACCATAGAGCTTTCCACCAGCCATATATGCATGTAGTATAGGCTTAATCTTTCATTACTCTCTATGTGTTACATTGCCAGCATATTCCATGTGCTGACCCGTTTTTGGGCAGCAACGTTTCATGTTGCAGACTTTTCAGACGACGAGTAAGGTACCTTTTAGGTCGTGGTTCTATACTCAGTTATGCCATTGGAGTTGATGGACTCGCTTATCTTCCAAGCCTTCCGCTATTATCGTTATTAGATGGCCTTAAGCCATATTTTTTGTAATAAGTTCTCTTTGAGACATCGATGTAATAAGTGTGTGATTGGTACTCTGTTATAAATCCTTCAAAGTACTGTGTGGTGTCAGCATTACTGATCCAGGGATGACACCTGAGCACAGAGGTCAGACTGTTTGAGGTCTGGTCGATACAAGTAGTTGCTATCAGTTTTATTGAAATTGGTTCACTTTTGTTTGAAGTTACTAAAAATTTCAGAATATTTCAGAAATAATGAAGAGACATTTGAGGGGCTCATCGAGCTGAAGCTCGAAGGAAAAACAAAATGAAGAAGCACAGAGGCCCAAATATAATTTGCCTCGCACCGCGGAGGTCCGGCCGTGTGAATGGCCTTCCGATGACTTCTTGAGAAGAGCCGGGATTTATGAGGATTTCTATTCATTGATTGAGAATGCTGGCCTCACTGACTTCCTCCGCGACCAACGTCATCAGTATCTCTTACTCACAAATACTTTTGTGCAAAACTTCTACTTTTCCCCTCAGGAATCACCTCCTTCAATAGAGTTTCATTTATATGATGTTGTGAAGAAAATGCCATTAGCTGAATTTTGCAAGGTTTGCAACATACCCCCTGAGGGAACCTTTGAGGAACCACACCGTAAAGATGTGGAAGCATTTATTAACACTATCACTGTGGGAGAAACCAGGAAGGTTTCTGATGCAAGAATCACTAGCATACACTTTTCTGTTTTACGCTGTTTTCCATATTTGCTAGTCGTTGCTTGATTGGTCGCAGGAACTATGGAAACCTTAGTGTTCATGATATTATTATTTTGTTCCATGGTTTATACCGCGATAACACTGTTAGTATGGGCGGAATTATTGCTAGATGGTTAAGTATGAACCGTACTAAGGGTCCCATCTTTGGAGGCATCTATGCTTCATGCCTCGCTGCACATTTTAACATAGCTATTAGGCTTCATGAGAAAGAAGAAAAATTGCTGCCTAGTGCTTATCTAGACTATAAGAGTATGCTAGCGCATGATTTTATTGTTAAAGGCAAGGAAGGAGATCTCAAATATAAATTATTCTTTCATAAACATCATCCTGAAACTCTAACCTTGCCTGCTCCTTCTTTGTTTAATTTTGAAGGACCTTATCTCGTTACGTGGGCTGTCGTTCAAGCTTACCGGAATCCTGCACCAGCCCCGGAACCGGAACCACAAGATGAGCCTCCACGAGAATTTGTTTATTCTTGGGATCTAGAGATGGCTGTCAGCCAATGGCAGTCAGAGTCTTCTTCATCACAGTACGATCCCAGCTATTCTTCGTCATAGTACGACCCCAGCTACACCTACGGGTATCCGCTAGGCTATCCCTGGCAATAAACAAACTTAGGCCAAAAGCCTAAGCTTGGGGGAGTACGTATTTCTCACGTACATTACATTTATGTTCACACACACTCATTGCTAGATGTCGGTGCTCATACTCTTTCACTGTAATATCCATGCTAGTTTATTTTCTTTTTCCTGCTTTCTTCTTGTGTGCTTGTTAAACCTTAAGAAAAAACAAAAAATATTAGTAGTAGTTTACTTTTCTTGCTGTAGTAGTAATTAAAAAGAAAACCCAAAAATATTTCCCGTTCTTCTTTTGCTTGTTGGGATCTTTCCCATGTAAATAGTTTTTATTTCTTTTATTTTCTTTGGGGGTCGATAGGAGAAGACCATGATTAAATTGTTGAAGTGGCTCTTATATGCATTATTGTTGATTTAACCCAGAGCTCTCTAGTTGGTCGCTTCCCAGTCTTTTGCTAGCCTTCACCTGTACTAAGCGGGAATACTGCTTGTGCATCCAATCCCTTAAACCCCAAAGTTATTCCAGATGAGTCCACTATACCTTCCTATATGCGGTATCTACTTGTCATTCCAAGTAAATTTGTATGTGCCAAACTCTAAACCTTCAAATAAACATTATGTTTTGTATGCTCGAATAGCTCATGTATCAACCAAGGCTGCCCTTATCTTTCATGCTAGGCGGGTTATTCTCAAGAGGAGTGGACTCCGCTCCTCACTCACGAGAAAATGACTGGTCACCGGGATGCCCAGTCCCATGCTTTATGCAAACTAAATCAAATTAATTGCAAACAAAACTCTCCCTGGGACCTGATGTTTGTTGGAGACACTCGTTGTGTCGAGAAAGTCATGGATTGATGCTTGTTGGTGGAGGGGGAGTATAAACTTTACCATTCTGTTTGGGAACCGCCTATAATGTGTGTGACATGGAAGATATCGCCATCTCTTAGTTGCTATGTTGACAATGAAAGTGTACCGCTCAAAATATTATTTATCTCTATTTCAAAACCGAGCTCTGGCACCTCTACAAATCCCTGCTTCCCTCTGCGAAGGGCCTATCTATTTACTTTTATGTCGAGTCATCACCCTCTTATTAAAGAGCACTAGCTGGAGAGCACAGCTGTCATTTGCATTCATCAGTATTAATCTATATTGGGTGTGACTATGATTGGATCTCTTTTACCATGAATTACAATGTTTAGTCAGTCCTTGATCTTTGAAGGTGCTCTGCATTTATGTTTTGCGGTCTCAAAAAGGGCTAGCGAGATACCATCTTGTTATATCATATTATGATTGTTTTGAGAAAGTGTTGTCATCCGAGATTTATTATTATGGCTTGCTAGTTGAATATGCTATTGATATGAGTAATCATGAGACCTGAGAATTATTGCAAATGTCGTTAGTTATAATCTTTGCTGAAAACCTGAATGCTAGCTTGACATATTTACAACAACAAGAGCAAACAGAGTTTGTAAAAGTATTTCCTTTTCTCTTTCAGTTTATCAACTGAATTGCTTGAGAACAAGCAATGGTTTAACCTTGGGGGAGTTGATACGTCTCCGACGTATCTACTTTTCCAAACACTTCTGCCCTTGTTTTGGACTCTAACTTGCATGATTTTGAATGGAACTAACCCGGACTGACGTTGTTTTCAGCAGAATTGCCATGATGTTGTTTTATGTGCAAAAAACAAAAGTTCTCGGAATGACCTGAAACTCCACGGAATATCTTATAATAAATAATAATAAAATCGTCGCCAAAGATGAAGACCAGGGGCCCACACCCTGTCCACAAGGGTGGGGGGCGCCCCCCTAGGGCGTGCCCCCTACCACGTGGGCCCCCTGGAGACCTTCCGACGCCAACTCCAACTCTATATATTTTCTTTTGGGGAGAAAAAAATAGGGGAGAAGAAATCATCGCGTTTTACGATACGGAGCCGCCGCCAAGCCCTAAAACCTCTCGGGAGGGCTGGTCTGGAGTCCGTTCGGGGCTCCGGAGAGGGGAATTCGTCGCCGTCGTCATCATCAACCATCCTCCATCACCAATTTCATGATGCTCACCTCCGTGCGTGAGTAATTCCATCATAGGCTTGCTGGACGGTGATGGGTTGGATTTGATTTATCATGTAATCGAGTTAGTTTTGTTAGGGTTTGATCCCTAGTATCCACTATGTTCTGAGATTGATGTTGCTATGACTTTGCTATGCTTAATGCTTGTCACTAGGGCCCGAGTGCCATAATTTCAGATCTGAACCTATTATGTTTTCATGAATATATGTGAGTTCTTAATCCTATCTTGCAAGTCTATAGTCACCTACTATGTGTTATGATCCGGCAACCCCAAAGTGACAATAATCGGGACCACTCCCGGTGATGACCATAGTTTGAGGAGTTCATGTATTCACTAATAGCTAATGCTTTGTTCCGGTTCTCTATTAAAAAAAGGCCTTAATATCCCTTAGTTTCCAATAGGACCCCGCTACCACGGGAGGGTAGGACAAAAGATGCCATGCAAGTTCTTTTCCATAAGCACGTATGACTATATTCGGAATACATGCCTACATTACATTGATGAATTGGAGCTAGTTCTATGTCACCCTATGTTATCACTGTTACATGATGAACCGCATCCGGCATAATTATCCACCACCAATCCAATTCCTACGAGCTTTCCATATACTGGTTTACGCTTATTTACTTTCCGTTTCTACTGTTACAATCACTACAAAATACCAAAAATATTACTTTTGCTTTCTTTACTTTTGTTACCGTTACCACCACTATCATATTACTTTGCTACTAAACACTTTGCTGCAAATACTAAGTTTCCAGGTGTGGTTGAATTGACAACTCAGCTGCTAATACTTGAGAATATTCTTTGGCTCCCCTTGTGTCGAATCAATAAATTTGGGTTGAATACTCTACCCTGGAAAACTGTTGCGATCCCCTATACTTGTGGGTTATCACGATAGCGATGATTTCCCCCTCCCGGAGGGGAGTGTCCCCGGTAGAACAGCTCTGCCGGAGCCCTAGATTGATGCCGCCTCGTGGCGGCGGAGTCTCGTCCCGAAAGGTTGCTTATGATTTTTTTCCTCATTGAAAGACCTCATATAGCAGAAGATGGGCATCAGAGAGCCAACAGGGAGCCCACGAGGTAGGGGGGAGCGCCCTGGGGGGTAGGGCGTGCCCCCACCCTCGTGGACAGGTGGGGCCCCCTCTGGTGAACTTCTTCCGCTGGATATTTTTTATTATTTCCAAAAATGACTTTCGTGGAGTTTCAGGACTTTTGGAGTTGTGTAAAATAGGTCTCTAATATTTGCTCCTTTTCTAGCCCAGAATTCCAGCTGCCGGCATTCTCCCTCCTTATGTAAACCTTGTAAAATAAGAGAGAATAGGTATAAGTATTGTGACATAATGTGTAATAACAGCCCATAATGCAATAAATATCGATATAAAAGCATGATGCAAAATGGACGTATCAACTCCCCCAAGCTTAGACCTCGTTCGTCCTCAAGCGAAAGCCGATAATGATAAATATGTCCCCATGTTTAGAGGTAGAGGTGTCGATAAAAATAAAATACGGACATGCATGCATCATGATTATTCTCATAACAGCAACATATATAGATATTGTAATATGATTTCTTATGCTCCAGTAATAATCCATTCACAAGGCAGAGTACGAATCATAAACTTTATTGAGAACCAAAAAACTATAATCTCAGTCATTGAAGCAATTGCAATTTATCCTAACATCAGAAAGAGTCTATGTCAGAGCTTAATAGCAAGTCCACATACTCAACTATCATTTAGTCTTTCATAATTGCTAACACTCACGCGATACTTGTGGTTATGGAGTTTTAATCGGACACAGAGAAAGATAGGGGCTTATAGTTTCGCCTCCCAACCTTTTACCTCAAGGGTAATGTCAACAATAATAACTCATGCTCCCCTACCTCCAATTAGATACATCTATTAGGATCTTTCCAACATACTGTGCTTGCCAAAGGATAAAGTGTAAAAAGAAAAGGTGAAGATCACCATGACTCTTGCGTAAGGTAGAAGATAATAATAAAAGATAGTCCCTTTGCAGAGGGAAGCAGAGGTTGCCATGCGCTTTTATGGTTGGATGCACAAAATCTTAATGCGAAAGAACGTCACTTTATATTGCCACTTGTGATATGAAACTTTATTATGCAGTCCGTCGCTTTTATTTCTTCCACATCACAAGATCGTATAAAGCTTATTTTCTCCCACACTAACAAGTCATACATATTTAGAGAGCAATTTTTATTGCTTTGCACCGATGACAACTTACTTGAAGGATCTTACTCAATCCATAGGTAGATATGGTGGACTCTCATGGCAAAACTGGTTTTAAGGGTATTTGGAAGCACAAGTAGTATCTCTACTTGGTGCTGAGAATTTGGCTAGCATGAGGGGGAAAGGCAAGCTCAACATGTCGGAACATACATGACAATATACTTTATCTCAGATATAAGAAAACATAACTCATTACGTTGTCTTCCTTGTTCAACATCAACTCTTTAGCATGTCATATTTTAATGAGTGCTCCCAATCATAAAAGATGTCAATGATAATATATTTATATGTGAAACCTCTCTTTCCTTATTACTACCTATTAATTGCAATGATGACCAAAGCTATGTTTGCCAACTCCCAACAACATTTAATCATCATACTCTTTCTATGTGAAGTAATTACTCTCAATAAGATCAATATGAACTCTTTGTTTCTTTATATTCTCTTTCTTCTTTTCTTTTATTCACTCAAGATCATAGCAAAATAATCAAGCCCTTGACTCAACACTAATATTTATTATATATAGCTCATGGACTTGATTACATAGAGATATTATAAAGCAAAACTCAAAACTAGATCATGCCATAAACTTTATTCTACTAGATCAAGATACTACTAATAGGATTGAACTAAGAAAAACGGTAAAGATAGGAGTGTGATTGTGATACGATACCGGGGCACCTCCCCCAAGCTTGGCAGTTGCCAAGGGGAGTGCCCATACCCATGTGATTATATCTCCTTTGCTGGTGAAGAAGGTGGAGGTGTTGTCGATGATGCAGGCTTATCGTCCATCTTCTAAGGCATAGGCTCACCATCGTAGAAGGATGATCGATTCTCCGGGATCCTCAAATCTGCAGCCAAACTCATCCTTTTGAATCTATATTCATACTCACAATTTTGGTTTTGCAGGTCATATATTTGGGCTTGAAGATGCTCGATCTTCTCATGAAGCTTGAAGATGGCCTCCCCGATGTTGTCGGCATCTAACTTGTGTTTGTTGGTGAACTCCGCGATCATCATGTGGTTGGAGTTGAGTCCATGTTCCACCATCCCCTGGCATTTGAAAACTTGTTGCTCCATTGCTTCGAGCCTCGTCTCCACGCTTCCCATCCCCTTCGGTCCCTCTTCATCGCCGATGTGCAGCAACCCATCACGCATCTCAATGGTTTGAGGGTGTCGCAGCACCTCCGCGAGGTAAGGGTATGACCTTCTTGAAGAACTTGTCCTTGGAGGCACTTGGGGATGTCATGATAATCTAGATGTGTCAGAAAAACAGCTCGAAACAAGAACAGAGGATAATTGCGTGATACAGGAGTCAAAACCTTCGGGAGCATATATAATGAATTTTATCGACCAATATACGTTCGTGCAAGAAAACGGAGTCCGGAAGGCACACAAGGTGTCCATGAGGTAGGGGGCGCGCCCTCCACCCTCGTCGGGCCCTCGTGTCCTTCCCGGGCTGCTACTTATTTTTCTATTTTTCTAAATATTCAAAAACGGAGAAATATTGCCTTAAAAACTGTTTTGGAGTCGGTTTACTTACCGTACCACATACCTATTCCTTTTCGGAGTCTAAAACGTTCTGGAAAGTGTCCCTTATGTATTCCTCCAGGGTTACGGTTTCAATAACATTGGTTTCAACATTTATGGGATTACCTGAGATATAATGTTTAATTCTTTGACCGTTCACCACCTTCGGATTTGTGCCTTCGAAGTTGATTTTTATGGCACCGGAACGATAGACCTCCTCGATAACGTAAGGGCCTTCCCATTTAGAGAGAAGTTTTCCAGCAAAAAATCTTAAACAAGAGTTGTATAGCAATACATAATCACCTACATTAAACTCAAGCTTTTGTTTCCTTTTGTCATGCCATCTTTTAACTTTTTCTTTAAACAACTTGGCATTTTCATAAGCTTGGGTTCTCCATTCATCAAGTGAGATAATATCAAATAACCTCTTCTCACCGGCAAGTTTGAAATCATAGTTGAGCTCTTTAATAGCCGAGTATGCCTTATGTTCTAGTTCGAGAGGTAAGTGACATGCTTATCCATAAACCATTTTATACGGAGACATACCCATAGTATTTTTATATGCAGTTCTATAGGCCCATAATGCATCATCAAGTTTCTTGGACCAATTCTTTCTAGACCTATTGACAGTATTTTGCAAAATTAATTTGAGTTCTTTGTTACTCAATTCTACTTGACCACTAGACTGTGGGTGATAAGGAGATGCAATTCTATGATTAACATCATACTTAGCAAGCATTTTACGGAAAGCACCATGAATAAAATGTGAACCCCCATCAGTCATTAAATATCTAGGGACTCCAAACCGCGGAAAAATAACTTCCTTAAGCATTTTAATAGAAGTGTTATGATCAACACTACTAGTTGGGATAGCTTCTACCCACTTAGTAACGTAATCAATAGCAACTAAAATATGTGTATATCCATTAGAGGCAGGAAAAGGTCCCATGTAATCAAAGCCCCAAACATCAAATGGTTCAATAACAAGTGAATAATTCATAGGCATTTCTTGACATCTACTAATATTACCAATTCTTTGACATTCATCACAAGATAAGACAAACTTACGGGCATCCTTGAAGAGAGTGGGCCAATAAAACCCAGATTGCAATACCTTATGTGCAGTTCTATCTCCCGCGTGGTGTCCTCCATAAGCTTCGGAGTGGCACTTGCGTAGGATTTGTTCCTGTTCATGCTCAGGTACACAACGTCTCATAACACCATCTACTCCTTCTTTATAAAGATGTGGGTCATCCCAAAAGTAATGTCTCAAATCATAGAAAAACTTTTTCTTTTGCTGGTATGTGAAACTAGGCGGTATAAATTTAGCAACAATATAATTAGCATAATCAGCATACCATGGAGTACTACGAGAAGTACTTATGACATTTAATTGTTCATCAGGAAAGCTATCATCAATAGGTAGTGGGTCATCAAGAACATTTTATAACCTAGACAAGTTGTCTGCAATGGGGTTCTCAGCTCCCTTTCTATCAACAATATGCAAATCAAATTCTTGTAGCAGGAGAACCCATCTAATAAGTCTAGGTTTAGCATCTTTCTTTTCCATCAGGTATTTAATAGCAGCATGATCAGTGTGAATAGTTACTTTAGAATCAACAATATAAGGTCTGAACTTATCACAAGCAAATACAACTGCTAAGAATTCCTTTTCAGTAGTAGCATAATTTCTTTGAGCATTGTCTAGAGTCTTACTAGCATAATGGATAACATTTAATTTGTTATCAACTCTTTGCCCTAGAACAGCACCTACAATATAATCACTAGCATCACACATAATTTCAAAGGGTAAATTCCAATCTGGTGGCTGAACGATAGGTGCAGAGATCAATGCTTTCTTAAGTATTTCAAATGCTTCTACACAATCATCATCAAAGACAAATGGTATATCTTTTTGTAATAAATTAGTCAGAGGCCGAGAAATTTTCGAGAGGTCCTTAATGAACCTCCTATAAAATCCAGCGTGACCAAGGAAACTTATTAGACCTTTGATGTCCTTGGGACATGGCATATTTTCAATAGCATCAACCTTGGCTTTATCAACTTCAATACCTCTTTCAGAAACTTTATGCCCCAAGACAATACCTTCATTAACCATAAAGTGGCACTTTTCCCAATTCAAGACAAGATTAGTTTCTTCACATCTCTACAAAACTCGATCAAGATTTCTCAAGCAATCATCAAAAGAGGATCCATAGACGGAAAAGTCGTCCATGAGAACCTCAGAAATCTTTTCACAGAAGTCAGAGAATATAGCCATCATGCATCTTTGAAAGGTAGCAGGTGCATTACATAAACCAAAAGGCATACGCCTATAAGCAAAAGTACCGAAAGGGCATGTAAAAGTAGTCTTTGATTGATCCTTAGCCGACACAGGTATTTGAGAGAAACCAGAATAACCATATAGAAAGCAATAATGTGTATGTTTGCATAATCTTTCTAGCATTTGATCGATAAAAGGTAAGGGGTAATGATCTTTCTTAGTAGCTTTATTTAATTTGTGGAAATCAATTACCATCCTATAACCTATAATAATTCTTTGTGGAATCAATTCATCTTTATCATTAGGAACAACAGTAATACCTCCCTTCTTAGGGACACAATGGACAGGATTTACCCACTGACTATCAGCAACGGGATAAATTATACCTGCCTCTAGAAGCTTTAGTATTTCTTTTCTTACCACTTCTTTCATCTTAGGATTAAGCCTTCGTTGATGATCACGGACTGGTTTGGCATCTTCTTCCAAATTTATTTTATGTTGACATAGAGTGGGACTAATGCCCTTAAGATCATCAAGAGTATATCCAATAGCAGCACGTTGCTTCTTCAGAGTTTTCAATAATCTTTCTTTTTCATGCTCTGAAAGGTTAGCACTAATAATAACAGGATATATCTTCTTTTCATCAAGATAAGCATATTTAAGATTATCAGGAAACGGTTTAAGTTCAAACACGGGATCACCCTTGGGTGGAGGAGGATCCCCTAAGATTTCAACAGGAAAATTGTCTTTCATAATAGGTTCCTGTTTAAAGAATACTTCATCTATTTCCCTTCTTTCATTCATAAACATATCATTTTCATGGTCTAGCAAATATTGTTCTAAAGGATCACTAGGAGGTACGGCAATAGAAGCAAGATCAATAATTTCATCCTTACTAGGTAATTCTTCTTCACGATGTTGTTTACTAAATTTAGAGAAATTAAACTCATGAGACATATCACCCAAACCAATAGTAACAACATTCTTTTCGCGGTCTATCTTAGCATTAACGGTGTTCAAGAAGGGCCTAGCAAATATAATGGGACAGAACCTATCTTGTGGGGAACTGAGAACAAGAAAATCAGCAGGATATTTAGTTTTCCCACACAAGACTTCAACATCTCTAACAATTCCCATTGCTGATATAGTATCTCTATTGGCAAGTTTAATTGTAACATCAGCACCTTCTATCTCAGCGGGTGCAATATCATGCATAATTTATTTATACAAGTCATAAGGTATAACACTAGCACTAGAACCCATATCACATAAGCCATGATAACAATGATCTCCTATTTTAACAGAAATAGCAGCCACGCCTACCACGGGTCTATGTTTATCTTTAGCACGAGGTTTGGCAATTCTAGCAGTTTCACCGCAGAAATGAATAACATGCCCATCAATATTAGAAGCCAAGAGATCTTTAAACTAGCAATATTAGGTTCAACTTTAACTTGCTCAGGAGGTGTATAAGTTCTAATATTGCTTTTACGAACCACAGTTGAAGCTTTAGCATGATCCTTTATTCTAACAGGGAAAGGTGGTTTCTCAACATAAGAAGTAGGAACAATAGGATCATTATAAGTGACAGTCTTTTCTTCAACTTTAATAGGTGCAGCTACTTTTACCTCTATGGGAGGATGATATTTAAACCACTTCTCCTTGGGGAGATCAACATAAGTAGCAAAAGATTCATAGAAAGAAGCTACTATCTCAGAGTCAAGTCCATATTTAGTGCTAAATTTACGGAAAACATCAGTATCCATAAAAGACTTAACACAATCAAACTTAGGTGTCATACCTAACTCCTTACCTTCGTCGAGATCCCAATCTTCAGAGTTGCATTTAATTCTATCCAATAAATCCCATTTGAATTCAATAGTCTTCATCATAAAAGAGCCAACACAAGTAGTATCGAGCATGGTGCGATTGTTATCAGAAAGCCGAGCATAAAAACTTTGAATAATTATTTCTCTCGAGAACTCATGATTGGGGCATGAATATAACATTGATTTAAGCCTCCTCCAAGCTTGAGTGATGCTTTCTCCTTCGCGAGGCCAAAAATTATATATATAATTGCGATCACGATGAACAAGATGCATAGGATAATACTTTTGATGAAATTCCAACTTCATTCGTTTATAGTTCCATGACTTCGTATCATCACACAGCCTATACCATGTCGATGCATCTCCCTTCAATGATAAAGGGAAGACCTTCTTATTAACAACATCATCGGGTATACCTGCAAGCTTACATAATCCACAAACTTCATCCACATAGAGTAGATGTTCATCAGGATGCTTTGTTCCATCTCCTGTAAAAGGATTATCAAGCAGTTTTTCTAACATACCCGAAGGAACTTCAAAGGGAATAATTTCATTTTCAGTAGGCTCAGTAGGTTGAGGAGCAATTCTTTGCTCTACTGGTCGGGGTGAAGTTACCCCGAACAAGCCCCTCAGAGGATTACTTTCCATAGTAACAAGTGATAGTAAATTTCAGCACACTATATAAATTTTTCCTTACCAAATTCGACCTACCAAAGGCGCTTCATTCCCCGGCAACGGCGCCAGAAAAGAGTCTTAATGACCCACAAGTATAGGGGATCTATCATAGTCCTTTCTATAAGTAAGAGTGTCGAACCCAACGAGGAGCTAAAGGAAATGATAATCGGTTTTCAGCAAGGTATTCTCTGCAAGTACTGAAATAAGTGGTAACAGATAGTTTTGTGATAGGATAATTTGTAATGAGCAACAAGTAACAAAAGTAAATAAAGTGCAGCAAGGTGGCCCAATCCTTTTTGTAGCAAAGGACAAGGTGGCCCAATCCTTTTTGTAGCAAAGTACTCTTATATAAGGAAAAGCGCTCCCGAGGACACATGGGAATATCGTCAAGCTTGTTTTCATCATGTTCATATGATCCGCGTTCGGTACTTTGATAATTTGATATGTGGGTGGACCGGTGCTTGGGTGTTGTTCTTACTTGAACAAGCATCCCACTTATGATTAACCTCTATTGCAAGCATCCGCAACTACAACAAAAATATTAAGGTAAACCTAACCATAGCATGAAACATATGGATCCAAATCAGCCCCTTACGAAGCAACACATAAACTATGGTTTAAGCTTCTGTCACTCTAGCAACCCATCATCTACTTATTACTTCCCAATGCCTTCCTCTAGGCCTAAATAGTGGTGAAGTGTTATTTAGTCGACGTTCACATAACACCACTAGAGGCTAGACAACATACATCTCATCAAAATATCGAACGAATACCAAATTCACATGACTACTAATAGCAAGACTTCTCCCATGTCCTCAGGAACAAATGTAACTACTCACAAAGCATATTCATGTTCATAATTAGAGGGGTATTAATATGCATATAGGATCTGAACATATGATCTTCCACCAAATAAACCAACTAGCATCAACTACAAGGAGTAATCAACACTACTAGCAACCTACTGTACCAATCCCGGACTTGGAGACAAGAATTGGATACAAGAGATGAACTACGGTTTTGAGAAGAGATGGTGCTGGTGAAGATGTTGATGGAGATTGCCCTCTCCCGATGAGAGGAGCGTTGTTGATGATGATGATGGCGATGATTTCCCCCTCCCGGAGGGGAGTGTCCCCGACAGAACAGCTCTGCAGGAGCCCTAGATTGGTTCCGCCAAGGTTCCACCTCGTGGGGAGGAGTCTCGTCCCGAAAGGTTGCTTATGATTTTTTCCTCATCAAAAGATCTCATATAGCAGAAGATGGGCATCGGAGAGCTAACAGGGGGCCCACGAGGTAGGGGGGCGCGCCCCGCGCCCTACCCCCTCGTGGACAGGTGGGCCCCCTCTGGTGAACTTCTTCCGCTGGATATTTTTTATTATTTCCAAAAATGACTTTCATGGAGTTTCAGGACTTTTGGAGTTGTGCAGAATAGGTCGCTAATATTTGCTCCTTTTCCAGCCCAGAATTCCAGCTGCAGGCATTCTCCCTCCTTATGTAAACCTTGTAAAATAAGAGAGAATAGGCATAAGTATTGTGACATAACGTGTAATAACAGCCCATAATGCAATAAATATCGATATAAAATCATGACGTAAAATGGACGTATCAATACTCTACCCTCGAAAACTGTTGCGATCCCCTATACTTGTGGGTTATCATATATGCGCATTCGAAAGTAGGCAAGCACACAAGCAAATTTCTAGGCAATCCTCTAATGATAAGATCAATAGTCCTAAGATTGCAAACCATGTCAAGATACTCATCGGGGGTAGGATGCAAAGGATCAATAGGAGGCACATAATGGCTAAGAATGTACTTGTTCAAATTATATTCATTGAAAATCTCAAGCATCTCATTTTTCCGTGAACCATAAAACTCCCCATCAAGAATAGGCACCCTACGTCCAATACTCCTGAACGCAGACTCATACATTTTCCTCCAATGGTGATTAAACCAAAGCAATGAAGACCAAAACTTTGATGCCAATTGAAAGGAACGAGAAGAGGGGTCTAGAGGGGGGTGATTAGACCCTTAACAAGCAAAAGTGGCAGTTTTTAGTTTCTTCAAGTTAATGTTGAGTTTAGCACATGTTAAAGCAATCATAATACATTTCAAGAAAGCATGACCAGAGTATATGCAGCGGAAAGAGTAAAGCATGCAAATTGCAAGAAAGTAAAGTGATGGGATTGGAGTGTGCAAACGCAATGGGGACGCGTCAAATTTTTGGTGTGGTTTCGATAGGTGGTACTATCGTACGTCCACGTTGATGGAGACTTCAACTCACGAAGGGTAACAGTTGCGCGAGTCCACGAAGGGCTCCACCCATGAAGGGTCCACGAAGAAGCAACCTTGTCTATCCCACCATGGCCATCGCCCACGAAGGACTTGCCTCACTCGGGTAGATCTTCACAGAGTAGGCAATCTCCTTGCCCTTACAAACTTATTGGTTCAAATCCATATCATGACGGAGGCTCCCAAGCGACACCTAACCAATCTAGAAGACACCACTCTCCAAAAGGTAATAGACGGTGTGTTGATGATGAACTCCTTGCTCTTGTGATTCAAATGATAGTCTCCCCAACACTCAACTCTCTCTCTCTCTCTCAGATTTGGCTATGGTGGAAGAAAGGTTTGAGTGGAAAGAAAGTTGGGGAAGGCTAGAAATCAACATTCAAATGGTAGGAATGCAATCTCTTGATCTCAACACATGAGTAGGTGGTTCTCTCTCAAAAATTGAATGGTGGAAGTGTAGGCACGTTCTGATGTCTCTCTCACATATGGAGAAGAGGGTGGGACCAAATGGTTCAACTCGGTGGCATCGACCAGTTCAAAAATGTGAACGTTAGGAATCTTGGCGGGACCGACTGGAACAACTCGGTGGGACCGATGTGCTATGGCTTAGGGCAAACATCATCTCGGTGGCGCCGATTGCATCAACTTGGTGGGACCGAAGTGAAGCAATAAGCAACAGAGAATCTGTAAGCCAACTCGGTGAGACTGATTGCATAAACTCGGTGAGACCGAAGCAAAGGCAATAGATCACAGAGCGCTGGCAAGGCCATCTTGGTGAGATCGAGATACGTATCGGTCCGATCGAACAGTTAGGGTTTCTGGCAGTGGCTATGTCATATGAACTCGGTGGTTCCGGATAGAAAGAATCAGTGGGGCCGAGTGGAGTTTAGGGTTTGGACATATTTGGATGGAGAAAGTGGCTTAGGGCTTTGGAGTAATATCATTAAGCACTTGAGCAAGTAGGCCATTAAGAAACACCTCATACCCTTTTAATAGTATTGGCTTTCCTATGGACTCAATGTGATCTTGGATCACTAAAATAGAAATGAAGAGTCTTGAGCTTTTCCAATCTTTGTCCATAGCATTTTGAAGGGGTTCCACATCCTCCTGTCTTTGCCACGCCATTGTTGAACTTGTCTGAAATGCACTAGGTAAAACTATTAGTCCAACAAGAAATATGTTGACATTAACTACCAAAATCACCAGGGAGCACTTGTGCTTTCAATGAAACTATGAACTGGTCGTCTGGATGGAACCGTAACATCGATGTGCATATTTTTTATATAGAGCTTATCTCGATTCAAAGCATCGTTGTGTAGATTGAAAGGGACAAGGAAGAAGGGGTTTAGAGAGGAGTTTAATGGAGGTAGGAGAAGATAGCACGTATAGGATGTACATTAGTTTGAATCCCTCATGTATCCTCTTGTGCAGCAGGGCCCACTACTTGCGCTTGATCTGGCTCTTCTCAGCCTGGCTAGCTGGAAGCGACCGATTAGGACGTTCCTAGCGGGCTTGGCTAAGAGGTGCTTTGAGGTTCGTGCTATGCATGCTAAGCAATGAAAGCAGGCTATCAGACAGCCCATTTTCATCCCGCGGGCCTGGTTGGCCTCTATGCGGGCCTGGTTGGCCTCTATGCGGGCTACCAAACGCATCCTAAAACTCACGTACTGCATCTTGATCACATACATACATAGCATATTGTTATACTTCATCATACATGTCACCTGACTACCAACTATTGGCATGCTCCTACTTCATCCTATATGCATTAGACTACCAAAAATTGGCATGCTCTAAATACTAGAGGTACGAAGAAAGTTCAGACACGACTTACCTTGCCCTTGTTGTCTTTGTCATGGAAGTAGTAGTCAAAATACTAGAGATATGGAGAAAGTTCACCCATGGCAGCCCTTGTCGTGTTGTGTTTGTTATGGAAGTAGCGATCGAAGACGCAGAATAGATCTAAGCCAGAATAGACGAAAAATGGATATGCTCACTGTCGAAGCTGACCGACCCCTCACTAGCTCCCTCCTCTTTGGGGCGAGGGGGTACAACCCAACCATGGCACGAACCGCTCGAATTTACTCCCTTGTGAGTACACCATGGCACGAACCGCTCGAATTTACTCCCTTGTGAGTACACCTGCCATCCTCATTACTCCCTTGTGAGTACACCCAACATGCAAGTTCCCTAGACGAAGGATGAGTATAACTGATGAAGCTTTATGCAGTCTATTGGCGCCCATCTCGTACAGAGCTATTGCCGAGAGCGCCTTTGCATCTGACGTCGTGCGCCAGAGCTGTTCATAGAGGACCACACGCAGCTTGATCAGCTCACCATGGTCCCGCAGGCCTGTTTCCTTCCCTCGGAGAGCCTAATAGTCTCCTCGTCCACGTGCCCCCTATAAAAGAACATGCCAATCTCTTCGTCACAGCCACCCTGGTAAAAAGAGGAAGATGTTTAGTCGAGGTATTGCACAACCAGGAGCAAGTGTAAGTTCTTAGAATAGGTGTTGGAATTGCGTCAGCATGGATCAAGATAACTTTTCCATTCCAGGTATATGATGCCAAATGAGCATCCCATTTATAGAAGTTTTGCTGAATCACATGACAAAATTGCTATGCAGTACTCTTTGCTATGTTTCCAAGCAGGATTATTACAAATCTGCAAAGTTATTGCGAACTGAATTCATCCGGCTGTCTTCTGCTTTTTTGTGTTGCATGTGATTCTCAACAAAACCATATGGGTATAATGAGGCAAGGAACCCAAAATACGTATATCAAATGTTATCATCAGGTCTACCCAGTGCACGGCCAATCTAAGTCAAGTTATGCTATTCTTTTTTGAAACAGAAGTTATGCCTTAATTGTGAACTGAAGGGAATGCAGGCCACTTACCGGTGATGGTAGCATTCTGCGCCTAGTAGCAGGGTCCGGCGAAGCAGTAAGATCAACCATGCCCTCTAGATTTAACTTTATACCAGTTTCTTCTTCGACCTAGCAACAATCCAATTATAATTAGTGAAGAGTGACGTATACATTAACTGAATACTTAGTACTTCAGAAATTAAGTCGAATTCCTGGCAGTGGTAGCAAGATTGGTGTATGTCTTGTGAACCAAATCGAGCTAAAACAGGGCTAGTGTGACTGACTAGCTGCAATAGCATGCAAAATCCAGTGGATATAAAATGTATATTTGGGGAAAGAAGATACTAATCTCTCGGACTACGGTGATGTGACTCGATTAGGCTCGATTTCTTGGTAGCTAAAGGTAACATTTTGTTTTGCAGTTTCTTGGAAGTTTCAGAGAAACATGAGTTACCTCCTTACGTTCACTAACTCCTAGTCGCTCCGTTCCTAAATAATTGTCTTTCTAGAGATTTCAACAAGTGACTACATACGGAGCAAAATGAGTGAATCTACACTCTAAAACATGTCTACATACATCCGTATGTTGTACTCCATTTGAGATGGCTAGAAAGACAATTATTTGGGAACGGAGGGAGTATATCATTGTTTCAGCAAGGGTCACTTGCTGATGAAGATTTCTGAATCTCTCTGAAGATTGAGATTGTGTAGGTTGAAAAACTAAGGGCAAACCCGAGTAGCGAGAACCAATTAAAGGTGGAAGTGTAAAAATCTCAGAAAACAAAGACATAGTAAGTTGGAGATTTAGAACTTTACATGTGCATAGCTAGGTGGAAGTATAAAAATCTCAGAAAACAAAGACATAGTAAGTTGGAGATTTAGAACTTTACATGTGCATAGCTATTCCCATCGAATTGAATAAAAATATCAATTCACCCACGATTCTGACCTAATCGATTTGGATGAAACTGCCACTTTCCTCAAAAAGTTCTAAAAATCCTGATGGAGACCATAGAAGCTACAAACATGCAACCGTGATATCTCTATAGCTAAACGCTGCTACGATATCTCATTAATATTGGGCCAGTGTTTGGCAGACATCATATTTGGAAGTTGAAAGTGTGGATTAAGATTAAAAATTGCATATGATTTTTACAACCTAAGGTAATCGTCAGTAAAGATAATCTGGTCATACAAAAAATCATCACGCATAAAAACTAATGATTTAATTTATTTTTAGATGAGCAACCTGTTGCTACAGTTGCTAGCCGGTTGACTAAGACCTGGTATATATTTTACACATCATAGCAGCCTTTTTGATAAACTATCTACTACATATTATTCTTTTGGTACATGGAAATGTTTGTGTACCCTTTTCTTTTATACTGAAGCGTACTTACAGAGATAAATTTAGAGGTCTAGTCTCAAGTCATAATCCGGTGAAAAAAATTCTAGATCCACGAAAAGTACCTTTCTTCTAGTATACTACTGTGTTATTTGGCTTAGCAAATGACGTTGGAGGAATCAAGAAGGTAGTACATGATATGACTTTTGAAGGAGGAAGTAAGGATGAGACCTCACCTGGCCGAGGCTGTATTGGAAGATGAGGCTTTCCTTCCCACAGGTGGCCTCGGCAATCTCCGGCAGCCAGTCCACGAAGCCATCGCTGGCCGGCGATGCGCGCATCGCAGATCTCTCCTTACCCCTACAAAAACCCCAACCACCCTTCTGCAGACGAAAGGATTCGCAGAGCACGCACGGATCAACAATGAGCAGGCACATGGAGTGGCAGTGGCGGGGGAGGGAGGAAGATACCTGCACGCAAGGAGATGAGGAGGAGGAGGAGGAGGAGAGAGGTGGAGGCGCCGGCGGTAGGGTTTGGGCGTCGCGCACCAGAGTTGGGGCTCCATCGGATCACGCCGCCACCTCCTGCAAGGCGGACCATGGATCGAAACCAGCACCTGCACCTTCTCCTCCCACCTGCTCCTGGATCTGGATCAGCACCTGGATCTGCCATCTCTTTGACCTAACTGATCTCTCTGCTCCGATTTTGTGACAAGCTAAAGGAAACACTACTGCACCGCTAGGGTTTCTTCTCTCGATTTGGGGATCGAATGGGGAACATAACAACAAGTACCCGTGGGCTGGGTTAAAAACATCTGGTGGGCCGGCCATCGCGTCCCGTTCCAGTGATACGGTACATATTGGTACGGAACAGGAAAGTAACGACCCGTCGCTGGATCGCCGTCAAACCCATCTGCCATTGGCCACAAACACCGTTTCCCACGGCGTCAGTGCCCGTCACGCACACACATTAACTCCCCTAACCACCCACCAGTCCCACATCGGAAATTATGCATCTCGATGGAAACGAACGCCTCTAGATACCGATAGCGCGCGAGCCCGTCCGCGCCGGTGAATTTCCCCTTAGACACGCCATATGACTTGTCAGTTGTCACTGTGTGTGTTGCTTAGTTATTGTTAGTACTCGATCGAGCCAACCTGACCATGACGGTATTCTGTAAACGGTATGTATAGTAGGTAAAGGAAGACCGTACTTGTGCACATTCAATAGCTGCATGGCTCACATGTATAGTACATCGATTTTTTTTAACATAATATAGACACAAGCGCTCATATATACACGCATACATTAACCCTTACGAACGCACACGTGCACACCCTACCCCTTATGAGCAGCTTCGAGAGACTGGGCCAGTATATTATCTTGAGATTTTACAAAGTCACTGTAGGCGTCTTCTAGTCGACGGGAACGTTTTCCCTCACTGAGCACGCATCGCCGGAAATTCTGAAATAAATTCAGGATAAATACAAGCACCAGGAGTTGAACCTTGATAGCTAGGGATATCACTGTTCACCTAACCATCCAACTATAGGTTTGTTCACTGTACATCGATTGTTTTGTCCTCTCCAACACACACACACATACACTGGGATAGTGGCGGGGCCACATGCTAGCTAGGAGGGTGTGGAGGTCAAATGAGATTAGAAAAACTTAATTGTTGGCTGCTAATCAACATAAATTCTGAAGCTCAACATAAATTCTTCAATTATTTTGTCTAAATACTGGTCAAGCGGTTATCACATGTGGTTGTACAAGTTCTGGTCAAGCGGTTATCACATGTGGTTGTACAAGTTCTGAAGCTCAACATAAATTCTTCAATTAACTCCTCCATTTTCTTTTATAAAGAAGTGTCCGGATATATTATAGAACACTAGTGCCAACTGAATCATTGTTTACGTTAAAAACCTTATCACACGCATAGTTGCTCCGTCGTCTTGCAAAGATGTGTGATAGGAGGGTGCATCACACACGCAAATAGGACCATCTGTCGCACATGATACACACAAAAGTAAAGGTGTGCGGGGGAGTGAACTATCACAAAAAACAGTCTGTCATATACGTATCCTAGACAATTTATCGGATAGAAACATTTGCGTTTGAACACTATAACACACATGATTGAAAACACACAATTTTATGGGATGTGATAATTAACCGCACACGATTCAAGGCGAGGAACATGTGGGTTACTTGGTCTATCACACATGTTGTCTATGACATAATCATGTGTTGGTTCGTCCATCCAACACATTTCTTTTGTCACTTTTGTGTGTGCACCAAGTGGTTATTGTGCACACATCTTTGTACAAAATCATGTGCAATGCAATGACCTGATAAGCAGGTTTTATTGGCCTGTTATTTAACCTCCGTAATAAGCAAATTAACATTTCATATCCAATAAATGCTCACCACTATTTCATATCCAACACTCAATATATCTCATATCCATCCAAATTTCATAATTGACATTGAAATACACTATATAGCTAGTACCACAATACAGAAGCAGCAAATTAAACAAGTATTGCAGAAGCAATTAACATGTAACACCTTAAACCTTTGAAAAGTAGTATGATAAATGACAGATAGACAGATGAATCTTATTTGAAAAGCTGCTGAAGCGGAAAGCGATATTGTGCCTTCCGCAATGTTGAAGCTTAGCGCAACTAATCTATGGCGTGAGGATGATCGCCCACCCTTCCTTCCCCCTCTTGATGAAAACTTCAATATTATAACATAGTAACATGGATGATGTATGAATACCTTCGTTGTCTCTTGAGCATACACGCGGTTTGATAAGTAATCATCACTGAATTGTTTTGAGAAACACTGAAAGTAAATACATTCATGATTTTGTTGGTCTAAATATTCAAATATTGTGCGGAAGAAAAAACAAGGTAATGAAGTTAGTACCATCCAATAGTTGACCGATGTCTTCTTCCTTTCGCTAACAAAGAGTTTTTTTGTTTTTCCTTGCTAATTACTTTATCCTTACAATCTTTCTCAACTTCTTGATTTGAATGATATTCATGGACCTTTCATTTTTCCCATATGCAAAATTGGTCGAAGAATGGATCTAAGTCTCTAACATCAGGATCTACATGAAAGGCCTAAATATTACAAAGTTCTCTGCAATTGCACAATAATGTACTATAAACCAAAGAACCATGTGTAAACCTCAATGGTAAACCTCAGCACCTCCCATTGTTATCTTGCAACTACATAAAGTTGATACCACTCACTTAAATAAGAATTATCATTATATCAATAATAGGTTGAAGTAAAATAAACAAAGTACCATTCAACCATGGAAAAGCTAGTTAACGACTTAATACCCAACAAATATAACATTTAAATACATTTCTAGTGAATATTATTCTGATCACAACATGAACTTCCTGGGTTACACGTGTGAACTTCCCTCTATAGGAACCCGACCTTCGGGCTATCTTCGCAACCGTGTCTTCCGGCGCGGATTATTCTGGTTAGTCATGTTCTATATGATGTTAGTGTAATCTAGAAATGGTTTTTAGCAACTAAATACCCGTTTTAAATAGGAATCTCGCTCGTTGGCGGATTTTGCTCTTGGGTCGTGAGGAAATTGCATTTTTTGCAAGTTTACTGCCTAAGTTGTTCGACCTGAACTTCCCCCTGTGCTAGGTTGAACTTCCGCCAACATTGTCTAAATGGAACTTGTGATATACCGTTGGAATGATATGGACACTAGTATCATGACCCAAGTTAATTTTTTGGCAAAATGTAAGTGGTTTAAGAGCAGTTTTGAAAATCGTTTTTTCTTCATACATAAAATATGAATCGTATTTTTGATCTCATTTCTAAACCGTTTATCGGAATGAGGCAAATAATATGGCGTTGGAAAGATGCTGCAAAACCGCTCCTTTCACATGTTGAAAATTTTCTCTAATTCCCTATGGTTATAGAGTAATTTGGAAAAATCATAAAATTTCGCAAACCAAACAGCCGAGTTCGTATTTTCGATGTCATTTCTAAATGGCTAATCCAATTGAGGCAAATGATATGGCGTTGGAAAGCTTATGAAAATGCGCTACTCTTTCATTTTGAATGTTTTTTTTCTAATTTTGAATGGTTTAAAAGTAATTTAGAAAATAGTACAAGTTGCACCAAGTTTGTATTTTCGATCTATTTTTTAACCGTACATCTAAATGCAGCAAATGATATGGCGTTGGAAAGCTTGAACAAATGCAAAACTTTCTAGTATATATTGTTTCTCCCAATTCTTTACGGTTTTATGTCAATTTTGAAAATGGCAAAAAACGTATTTTCGCTATAATTTTATAAACTTTATCGGAACGGGGTAAATAATATACCGCTGAAAAGCTACGGTAAATGCGAAACTTTTTCATATAGATGGTTTTCTATGATTCCTATCCGTTTTCAAGTAATTTTGAAACAACGAGATCATGTGTTCTGCCTTTATCGCAAAACAGATTTTTCGAAAATGCACCGCGTGAAGAACTTGAACTTCTCGGCATGTCTACTTGAACTTCACTCTGTTTGTCACGGGCATTTTTTGCTCGCAGCTCTCCATCCACTCATTGGAATTGAGCAAGTGATATACTGATGGAAAGCTGCTGTAAACACGCAACTTTCTCGTGTTGATCATTTTTTCATACTCGCGACGATTTTAAAAGTTTTTCATCTGAAATTCATTTAGTGTACTACTTGAACTTCCTGCCGTTTTCACGTTGAAATTCTGTGACGCATTTTCGTTTGTAATTTTCTCATCCATTCGCCAGTGTTACACAAATGATATTCCTTTTGTACAAACCTCTCTCACAATATTTTTTTAACTTCCTCCGACTGAGGACTTAAACTTACACAAATGATATTCCTGCTGTTTTCAAGTAATTTAGAAAATGGCGAGATCATGATTTTTGCCCTCATCGCGAAAGGAAATGCACTGCGTGAAGTAGTTGAACTTCTGGGACATGTCTGTTTGAACTTCACTCTATTTCACTTTATTGTATTTTTTCTTATATGAAATACACACCATATAGTACGTGAAGTCCCGGTTGTTATCACTTTGAAACTTCTCTCTGGTTTGAGAGAATTATTTTTAAAAACAAAAAAGCAACATATTTTTTTTATGTATTTTGGACATCTAAATACACGATGAACCTCTCTCACAAGAATTTTTTGAATTTTCCTCGCCGAGCACTTGAACTTCTAGCCACCATTTTTTCGTTAATGAGTTGTTTTTAAAAGTGCAAAAAATGGCGTTATGTTTTTTATTTTTTGAACAGGTAAATCCTAGGTTTTAATAAAGTCCGAACTTCTCTGTTATTTCAATTTGAACTTCACCTTTTTATATTTTGGGTAAAGAATTATATTCGATTTTTTATACGGAAAAAATCGTATATGGAAATACAAGGTGAACCTCTCTCGCAAGAATTTTTGAACTTCCCAGGACAGTGCACTTGAACTTCTGTCAACAAACCTTTTAAGATTTTATTTTTCTACGCTTTTATTCTCACCTGAAATGCATTCCTTGCGATACTTGAACTTCTCGTTGTTTTCAATATGAACTTCTGTGGCATTTTTGTGTATATATTGAATTACACGCAATTGAAGGCCGGATGTCATTTTTTGCCATTTTAAAACCATGTAATTGGAGGTCGTATGTCCCGCAATATAAATTCCGAACCGTGCATGGAGGTGCACGTGTACTTCTTGAAACAAATATGAGTTTTTAAAATTGAACTTCGCACATGAACCATTCACTTATTTAAAATTGAACTTCTACATCTAAAAAAATAGTGGCAATTCCATGCTTACAAACTTTTTGAACGGCGTTCTAAAAAAACTTTTAAACTGCTCGGTTTTTTTAATTTGACCGTCTTGGTTTTGGAATAAACATTTTGAACTTCTATGTTATTTAAATTTGAACTTCTCCATTTTTTAGTAAAAATGTAGAAACGCTAGTTTTTATAAACTTTTTGAATCTCTCCATTTGTAATTTTTGAACTTCTTGATTTATTATTTAGTAACGGGGAAAATCATAGTTATGTAACAAACATCGGATCGTTCCGTTAATTAAATTTGTACTTCTAGTTTTTAGAAATGGGACAAACTTTTTAAAACATTTTTGAACTGCTTTTTTAAAATCTTGGTTGTTTTGTATTGTAATAAACATTGAACTACTCCATTATTAAAATTTGAACTTTTATGTTTATTTGGAATGGGGAAACCCCATTTTTATAGACTTTTAGAACCACAACTTTTTTCAATTTTGAACTTCTCGGTTTAATCTTGCAGACACGGTGAAAACTTCGAACTTCTTAGTTTTTTTACATTTCAACTTTTTAATTATTGAAAAAACAAAAAAAATCCATGGGAATAATAATTTGTACAAACTTTGGCTGTAGGAAAGTGCTCGCTTGTTTTAGTTTGAACTTCAACATTTCTATTCGTCGTACTTGAAGGAGGGGAATTTAAAACCATGGCGAGATAACTGAAATGTATTGTCCTCCTTTTCTAACGAGAGACCAACCTTCTTCATCGTTCTTTTTGAGGGTTTTCAAAAGAAATTTGATGCTTTTTTTAACTCGCCTCCCCCCTAAGTATTTTTTATGTACTTATAGTTTTCATGAAAGTACTAGTGTGCGTGTGTGTTTTCTACGTGATCATATTTATTCCTTTCTTAATAAACTATTGAATCCTTTTCTTTTTCCATATACATGGGATAGGAGGTAATTTGGGTGAACTTCATGGCCATCAATTCATGAACTGTTCACATAAATAACCATTTTCCTCTAAACATACACATTTTTTGGGCCATATAAATCCATTTGAAACAACACCATGACAACAAAGAGAAGAAATGTGCAACAATATGGCAAATTTAGAATGACAAGGTTGTACACTGGGTCAGTTATATAACAAATTTGTGTCCTGTCAGATTTTTCAGAGATTCAACATGCACAACACAAGAAGTTCAACATCCATTATTCCGACAAAGCATAATAGGCAGCGAGAATTACGGGGAAGGGGAGGGGAAGGGCCCCTCGCCGCCGGCGTTGCAGCCAGTTGACAGCAAGGAACCAAGGTGTCAGATGAGAGGGAAGTAGTGGAACGGTAGGTGGTAGCCTCGGGCGCACTTGGCACGAGCAGTAGGGTTCGCACGCCGGCGGCACTGGCAACCGAGCACAGACAAGGAGCGAGGAGGATCATCCCGACAGGTGGAGGCGGAAGGTAAGGCGCTTAATTGAATGGCCCGAGATGGCGGCGGTGAACGACCTCTGAGTAAGGGGGAGGGGCATCTGGGGATTTGACGCCTGGCGGCGGTATCCGAGGCACGGTGGGGAGATCCAGCTCGTGGTGACGACGCCTTGGGTTTCCGGGGGCGGCGTCTCGCGAGGTTGCCGAGGGTGGCTGCGCCCGTGGTCGCACGGCGGTGGCAGCTCCCGAGGTTGTAGGGGACGGCGGCGCCCGGGGTCGCAGGGCGGCGGCGACTCAGGAGGCTGCCGGGGACGATGGCTCCTAGAGTCACAAGGGCGGCGGTGTGCGGTAGGTGGAAGAGAGATGCAGGGTCGGCGGAAGGAAGTGGGGTGGATCGGGGAAAGGTTGTGGGGAGGTGAGTTGGGCCGTCGGGGGAGTTGTGGTGGTGGGCTGGGTTTTTTTTCGTTCGGGAACACCGAATCAGGCTCTACATAGGCCCCCGTGATCCAAATAACTATTCTGATCCCAAGATCAGAATAGTGTCTCTCTCTCATATATATATATATATATATATATATATATATATATATATATATATATATATATATATATATATATATATATATATTACAATACAAACACTAATACAGCGACGTGCTAACAAACAATTTTTAACCCCCTTTCGAGACGGCATTTGGAACCGTTGCCAAGTAAGTGTGTGCGATAGGGTGTCCTTCCCACACGACCCAGAAATCGTTGGGGATAGTCCCTCCTGGGACACAGGCTAGGGCCATGTGTGACCGGGTGAGGCATCGAAACCCAATCATTTCCGTAGGTATGTACATCCCACACGGTAATCCAAGAAAATCATTTTCGTAGGTATGTACATCCCACACGGTGAATCCCAGAAAATCATTTCCGTAGGTATGTACATCCCACACGGTGAATACTAGAAAAACATTTCCGTAGGTATGTATATCACACACAGTTCTTTGTGTGGAAACGTTTGTGCAAGGTGGCCTAAAGCAAACAGTTCGCCGTCGGAAGCCGTGTGTGATTGTTAGTTGATCGAACACGCCTACTTTCTAAAAACTATGCGGGTTGTTTAAGTTGATCGCCCACGGTGCTGTATGAGTAACCGTCTGCAATAGAAAACCCGGTAAGCAGGGTAATTAGCCTATTATTGATAATCCATGTACTAATCAAACTGCTATTTCTTATAAAATACACAAATATTTCATATCTGTATAAAAGCAACCAGGATTTCATAATCGAATTACATCAGATAGCTTCGGCACTCAGTTACGCCATTAAACAACAGCACCAAGTTTCACATGCAGCATCAAAAACCTTTCGGAAGTAGCATCATACACTGTAAATAGACAGATGAATCTCATCTGGAAAACTGCAGAAGCGGAAGGCAAATATTGAGCCTTTAGTGATGTTGAATGTCCTTGCAACTTTAGGCCAGTGGCTATGGATAATTGCCCGCCCAACTTTCGTCCTCTTCAGCAAGACTTCAATATTGTACCGTGGGTGTTGAATGAATACCTTCCTCGCCTCTTGACCATGCAGGTGGTTTGAGAGGTAATCATCGGTGAACTGCTTTGAAAAGTACTGAAGACAAAGCTATCCATAAATCGTTGTTGTAAATTTTGAAATGGCGCAAGGGGTAAAAACAAGGTAAAAGAGTTGGTACCAGCCTATAGTTGACTGATGTCTTCTTCATTATGCAAACAAAGATCTTGGTGTTATTCATCGCAAGTTTCTTCATCCTAACAATTTTTTTGAATTTCTTGACTTGACTGATATTCATGGACATCTCATTTCCCCATATGCAAAATGGGTCGAACAGTGGGTCTAAGCCTCTAACAGCAGGACCTACATGTGCAAGACCAAATTGTAAGAAACCTAAATATTAGAATGATTCCTGCAATTGAACAATAATGTGCTATTAGCCAAAGGACCCTGCTTGAACAAACCTCGATGGTAAACTGCAGTGTCTCCCATTGTTTCCCTGCAACACACATAAGAAAGATCTTGATCAGGTTAACTGAGAGTTGTCATACTATCAGTAGAATATGTATTGAGTACAACCAAATTCGATTGGTGTCACATGCATAACAATATAAAATTGTACCCACAGCAAATGAAAATCAAATTGCAGAACTGAACCAAACAGTTAAATGGACAGCAGACCAAATGAACCAAAATAGTTAACTGAGCACGACATTGCAGAATAGAAACATGTACTAGAAGATAAGACAGTTAACAAAACAAAGAATGCTTGAGAACAGTACTACAAAATGTAGAAATTGTTGGACCAAAGTGCTAATTGAACATTACATTTCAAAGGACCAAACTAGTAACTGAACATCAGATTGCATATTAACATTACAGAGGACAAATCACTAGAAGGCACTGGCGGTGGCCTCGAGAAAGCATCACGAACTGTATTTTAAAGTAGACAACCGCGTGGCGGTGTCGACGGTGGCCTCGAAGACGAGGTGCTCCTCCAAGATCTGGCGGTCGACATGCATGCCAGCCATAGCGACCTCGTTCGCGCGTGCGGCCGCATGCTACTCAGCTCCACGTTATACTGCGTGTAAAATGGCTATGGGCGGCGCTTAATTGGAGGAGGGGGGAGTGATTTCGGTGGAAGGTGTCGCTCCCTCGGTCAGGCATGTGGGACGGGAAAGGAGGAGGATGGTGTGGGCGAGGTGTGGATTACCTGACCATATCGACGAGGCCGCGCAGCAAGAAGAAGGGTCAGCGGCGAGGAGGCCGCGCAACAAGAAGAAGGGTCGTCGGCGAGGAGGCGGCGCTGCAGGAAGAAGGGTCGCCGGCGAGGAGGAGAGCGCCATAAACCAAAGGCGTCGCCGAGCCGTTCTCCGTGACGCTTGCTTCTCCCAAGAGGCATTTGACGCCTTCAACTCGGGAGACGCGTACCTCCGTGCTGCTCAAAATGGTCTAGCCAGAGCCACGGAGCAATATGTAAAGGATATACAGGTGAGAGAATTTGATGATTATATATAGTAGTAGCCCCTGGGACTTGAAGCAGTTAGAATAACGTATTTAAGGATCATTTGTTATGCAGGTTCTTACAGAAAAGAATACCCAATTGTCTCGTGAGCTTGAAGAGTGCAAAGCCCAACTTCAGGCCGCACTAGCCGCAGAAGAGGAGTCCAAGAAGACCCCCTGTGGTAATATATGTTTCAAATGATAGGTATCATGTAGAGTGCGGCGTATACGCAAATCTGACAATAAAATTGTAGATGCCGCCGGAGTAAATCCGGATGAGCAACATCTCCTACGCTGGCTAAAGGCCGGCGAGAGCGTGCTTACGAGGGTTAGGCAGGAGAAGAATGATCTCCAAGATGCCAACACCCAGCTGAGCGTGGAACTAAAGGATGCTCGTGCCCAATTGTCAGACTCCGTGAAGGAGAATCAGCGGCTTCGACGCGACATTTTTAGTAAGAGCTTGAACGAACTTTTAAGAAGAGTTCGACGAAGAAGTCGACTAACAGAGTTATGTCTGTAGGTATGCTAACAGGTCGTCCCGCGGAGGAAATGCCCGGTTCTGCGGGTGATCTTTTGCCCGAGCTCTCACAACTGCACGAACGAGTTCGGCAGGTGATGCAAGGCATTGCCCAGGCCTTATGGCCATCCGTCTCCGTGCCCGAAGGCCTTGGAGAGCTTGTGGAGAAGCTGAAGGGAGCGCGGCGGCGCTTCCAATTATGGAAGATATCGGCCTGCCGTCAAGGTGCCAGGGAATCCTGGGCCATGGTGAAGACGCGGTATATCAAGGCTGACCCGAACCACATGGCCGAGGTCGGACCTGTGGGGCCCGATGGGAAAGAGATCCCTGTTAGTCTAGTGTACGGACAAGTAGAATTGGCCGCAAAGTATTCCCAACAGGATTGTAGGTTAGACAACCTATTGGATGGTATAGAGGAAGAATTTAGTCAGTCAAAGTGACTATGTATTGAAGTGACATTTATAATGCCTTCTAGCCGGATTGTAGATCATTTATCATGGTGGACCTTTTTGCTTCAACCTCTGGACCCGATAGTCCGGAGTGAATCTGAATACCTGCTCGGTTATGTAAAACCAGGCGTAGGGGTCATTAGTGCTTGAACAGACAAGTGCCCAACTAGTTATGTTATATTACATGGTTAGTAAGAAACATCTTCCAGGGAGAATAGTTCCGTTAGGGGTTCCTTTCCCTGGGTATGCATGCCCTAAAGTGCATGTCCGGACTGCGAAAAGAGTCGCAGAGAAAAAAGGCATCTGGGGGCACATATGAAAAATAAATAAGTGAAGAATCATCTTTTGTTCACCGACCGAATATTCCCTTAAGAACGCTAGCTTTCGGCTTCACCCAGTCTGAGGTACACATCCGGCTGACCCGGCAGTAACAATCGCAGAGGTGCTCCCCTTATGCCCTAGCCGAATTAAAGGAAATGTAGGGCATAAATACAAGAGCCAGGCAACCCAGCTTGGCCAAAACTTAAGTCATATCGATGCATATAATGGCGAAGAAAAGGTACATGCGGAAGGATGACACATGTGCTAGTCATGAAGCCCGGATAAATAAGTAAGCTTCTGTGAAAGAAGCCCCCAGGTATAATTAGCGCGGCTAGCGCGTCAATGGTGTGCAAGCAAGGCACAAGTTAGCCTTTGAAGGCGTTGGGAAAAAATGAGAGGAGAAAGAGAGAAATAAAGGACAAATAATGTATATAAAAAAATTGACAGTGGAAGGATACGAACACAGAGTCCGGCGCTAAGCGTAGAATCTTTGGAGCCTTGCTGCATTCCATGGGTTCGGCTCAAGCTGATTATTAGATGCATCCCGCAGACGGTACGCTCCGCCGGTCAGAACTTGGTCAATGATGAATGGACCCTCCCATTTGGACTCGGTTTTGGTCTTTTTCTTCTCCGGCAGGCGTAGAACTAGTTCACCAACGTTATAAGTTTTGGCCTGTACTTCTCTGCTTTGGTATCTTCGAGCCTGTTGCTGATAGAATGCGGAACAGGCTTTTGCCACGTCGCGCTCCTCCTCCAGGGTGTCTAGATTGTCCTGCCGATCGAGCTCGGCTTCTCTTTCTTCGTACATGTGCACTCGAGGTGAGTCATGGATTATGTCGCAGGGTAGGACCGCCTCTGCACCGTACACCATAAAAAAGGGTGTGTATCCGGTAGTACGATTTGGCGTGGTCCGCAGCCCCTAGAGTACGGAGTCGAGCTCCTCTACCCAGTGCGTGTTAGATTCCTTTAGGGACCGCACTAATCTGGGTTTGATGCAGCTCATGATAATACCATTTGCTCGCTCGACCTGACCGTTAGTTTGTGGGTGATAGACGGAAGCATAATCGAGCTTAATGCCCATGTTTTTGCACCAGAGCTTTACCTCGTCGGCAGTGAAGTTCGTGCCGTTATCAGTGATGATGCTGTGGGGGACGCCGTAGCGGTGTACAGCCCCGGATATGAAGTCTATCACCGGTCCGAATTCGGCCGTTTTAACAGGTTTGGCTTCTATCCATTTGGTGAATTTATCCACCATGACCAGCAAGTATTTTTTCTTGTGGGTTCCTCCTTTAAGGGGACCAACCATGTCAAGCCCCTAGACCGCGAAGGGCCAGGTAATGGGGATTGTGTGGAGGGCGGTGGGTGGCATATGGCTTTGATTTGCAAAAAGCTGGCAACCCACGCAGCATTGGACCAGGTCCAGTGCATTTGCCCGGGCCGTAGGCCAGTAAAAACCTGTACGAAAGGCCTTGCTTACAAGGACCCGGGCTGCTGCGTGGTGGCCGCCGAGTCCGACATGAATTTCTACCAGAAGCTTCCGCCCCTCCTCTTCGAAGATGCACCTTGAAGGACTCCGGTGGTGCTTTTCTTATAAAGCTCTCCCTCATGGACCATGTAGGCTTTAGATTGCCGTACTATGCAGCGTGCCTCGTTTTGGTCCTCGGGGAGTTCCTGCCTAGTTAAGTAGGCCAGGAATGGTTTTGTCCACGGGGCGATGATGGCCATTATAACGTGGGCTGAATATGTTATTTCGGTGGCAGAGCCTCCGATTATGTCAGAGTATTCGAAATCGGGCATCGCGGTTGGGTCCGGTCTGTTGTTACCAGTGTCCCCTTCCCATACCACGAATGGCTTGAAAAGCCTCTCCAAAAAGATGTTAGGGGGGGCCGCATCGCGTTTTACGCCGATGCGTGCAAGGACGTCTGCCGCCCTGATTGTTTTCCCGGGCTACATGGTGAAATTCGAGCCCCTCGAACCGAGCTGACATTTTTAGGACGGCGTTGCGATATGCCGCCATTTTCGGATCTTTGGCATCAAAGTCTCCATTTATTTGGGATATAGCAAGGTTCGAATCCCCCCGCACCTCTAGGCGTTGAATGCCCATGGATACTACCATCCGGAGACCATTTAGAAGGGCCTCATATTTGGCTGCGTTGTTGGAGTCTGTATACATTATCTGGAGTACGTATTGAACTGTATCTCCGGTTGGGGACGTCAGAACGATGCCAGCCCCCAGACCAGCCAGCATTTTGGAGCCGTCAAAGTGCATGATCCAGTTGGAATATGCATCATACTCTTTGGGGAGTTCGGCTTCCGTCCATTCGGCGACAAAGTCTGCCAACACTTGCGACTTAATGGCTCGCCGTGGCTTGTAAGTTATGTCGAACGGGAGGAGCTCAATGGCCCATTTGGCAATCTGGCCCGTGGCGTCGCGGTTGTTTATAATATCATTGAGTGGCACTTCCGAGGCTACTATTATCTAACACTCTTGAAAGTAGTGCCGCAACTTCCAGGATGCCATGAATACCGCGTATGCTATCTTTTGATAATGCGGGTACCGTGACTAGCATGGAGTAAGGACAGTGGATACATAGTAGACCGGTTTTTGAAGGGGGAATTTATGTCCGTCCGTTTCTCGTTCGACGACGAGCACTGCGCTCACAACTTGATGGGTTGCCGCAATGTATAACAGCATAGGTTCGCCAATGTTTGGCGCTGCCAGGATTGGGTTGGTTGCTAGTATGGCCTTTATTTCTTCCAATCCGGCTGTGGCGGCATCCGTCCACTCGAAGTGTTCGGTGCGCCGTAGGAGGCGGTAAAGGGGTAATGCCTTTTCTCCCAGGCGGGAGATAAAGCGGCTTAAAACCGCCACACATCCGGTTATTTTCTGGATTTGTTTGAGGTCCGTTGGGATATCCAACTGTGACAGGGCTCGGATCTTGGCCGGATTTGCTTCAATTCCTCTGCCGGATACAATGAAGCCCATGAGCTTTCCGGCTGGCACACTGAAGACGCATTTTTCCGGGTTGAGCTTGATGTCATATGTTCTGAGGTTATTGAATGTGAGCCTTAAGTCGTCTACTAGAGAGTCGACATGCTTGGTTTTGACGACCACATCATCTACGTATGCCTCCACTGTTTTGCCGATCTGGTTTGCCAGACATGTTTGGATCATGCGCTGATATGTTGCGCCGGCGTTTTTGAGCCCAAAGGGAATTGTGTTGAAGCAGAAGGGGTCGTATGGTGTGATGAATGCCGTTGCGGCTTGGTCGGACTCCGCCATCTTAATTTGGTGGTAGCCGGAGTATGCGTCGAGGAAACATAATGAATCGTGTCCTGCGGTAGCATCAATAACTTGATCGATGCGGGGGAGGGGGAAGGGATCCTTTGGGCAAGCCTTGTTGAGGTCCTTGAAATCAACGCACATGCGCCAGGATTTGTCCTTCTTTGGCACCATCACCAGGTTTGCTAGCCAGTACGGATGTTTTATCTCTCTAATAAATCCGGCCTCCAATAACTTGGCTAGTTCCTCTCCCATAGCTTGTCTCTTAGGTTCAGAGAAACGCCGAAGAGCCTGCTTGACCGTTTTGAATCCCTTTAGAATATTAAGGTTGTGTTCGGCTAGCCTGCGTGGGATTCCTGGCATGTCTGAAGGGTGCGAGGCAAAAATGTCCCAGTTCTCGCGTAGGAACTCTCGTAGTGAGGCGTCTATGGCGGGGTTTAATTGTGCCCCGATGGAAGCTGTTTTTGTAGGGTCCGTTGGATGGACTTGGAATTTCACTATTTCGTCCGCTGGTTTAAAGGAGGTGGACTTGGATCTCTTATCGAGTATCACATCGTCCCTGTTCACCGTGGAGCGCAGCGCAGTCAGTTCCTCAGCCGCTAGGGCTTCGGATAATGCCTCGAGGGCTAGTGCGGCTGTCTTGTTTTCGGCGCGGAGTGCTATGTCCGGATCACTAGCAACAGTGATGATTCCGTTGGGACCGGCATTTTGAGCTTCATGTACCCGTAATGGGGTATGGCTTGGAAGATTGTGAACGCCTCCCTCCCTAACAAGGCGTGGTATCCGCTACTGAACGGGGCCACTTGGAACGTAACCTCTTCGGACCTGTAATTCCCCGGCGTACCGAACACCACATCTAGTGTGATTTTGCGTGTACAGCGCGCTTCCCGACTAGGGATTATTCCTCTAAAGGTTGTGCTGCTTCGCTCAATGCGGTTCCAGTCTATTTCCATTTTTTGAAGGGTTTCCTCATAGATGAGGTTTAATCCGCTGCCGCCGTCCATGAGTACCTTGGTGAGTCGAAAGCCGTCCACAATTGGACTGAGGACCAATGCGGCTGGTGCTCGGGCTGTTCGGAATTTAGGTTCGTCGCTGGCATTGAAAGTAATAGCCGTGTCACTCCATGGGTTTATTGTTGACACGTGTTAGATTTCAGCAAGGCTGCGGAGTGTTCGCTTTCGCCTATTATTTGATGCGAAGGTCTCAAAGACTATTAACATCGTACTAGTATCCCTGAGATGGTGCTCTGTGGCTTCTGAAATTAGAAGATCTTCGCCGCTTTTGGCTACCTGTCGGAGTATCCAACATGCTCTAAGGCTATGTGTTGGTATGGCGCCCTCGGTACTGTGGATTTTACAGGGTCCATTGAGCCATCCCTCTAGTAAGGTTCCATGCCCTGTAGAGGGTTTTTGCTTTTTGGTATTTAGCCCGGGTGTCTGGTGATAATGCACCCTTTTATTTCGGACTAGGTTCGTATTTAGGGCCGGATTGTCCCAAAATTTTATTTCGGTTTTCCAGGCACTTTCCATCGCACAGTGCTTTCGTACTATGGACGCCAAGTCGGCAAAGTGTGTAATTTCACGACGACTTATGGCGTTGAGGATTCCCTTGGCCGTGCAATTATTGCAGAAGAATGAGATTGCGTATTTCTCGCGGCAGTCCTTGATCCTGTTCATTACCAGGAGGAATCTAGCCCAATAATGGTGTACCGTTTCCTGGGGCTCTTGCCTGATCTGGGAAAGATCACTTATGCTTGGGTGGGTGGGTGGAATTGAATCCGAAACCTCACGCAATCTGAGACCCGGGGGCCAAGGAGTTTCCAATCTTGGAAATTCGGGTTATTAGATGTTGTCCGATGAATTTGGCCCGCTGCCTGACTCTAGGTTCAGGGCTTGGGTGATGTCCTCCCGTAAACGGGTATCCGGCTGGGATGGCTCGGGAATCCGGACATAGCTAGTCCTCGGGATAGAGGAAGGGTCGCTGCATTGTTCCTCCACCACCGCAGCGTGATGGGTGACCTGGGGAGAGTTAGTCTCTCTCAGATCGGGTTTAGGCCCAATCTGATCATAGTCCGTAGCGACTCCCAGGGCGGCGATGCGATCCAAGAGCTCGTTTAGGGAAGAGAGCTCCATTGGATCTAACTGCTCGGCGAATTCCGAGTTGACGTGGAGATTGCTTTCGAGGACCCGAGAAGTCATCGTCGGCGCAGCGGCCGAACAGGCGGTCATGAGGAAACCACCTAGCCAGAGAGTTTGGCCGACAGCCAAAGCTCCCTCAACAACAGTGTCGTCTTTAAAGACGAGACGAGGCATCCTTCCTTATGGCGACGACATAGTGGAACTCTCAATGAAAGCACCAATGTCGTTGTGAAAACCGGCGGATCTCGATTAGGGGGTCCCGAACTGTGCGTCTAGGCGGATGGTAACAAGAGACAAGGGAGATGATGTTTTTACCCAGGTTCGGGCCCTCTCGATGGAGGTAAAACCCTACTCCTGGTTGATTAATATTGATGATATGGGTAGTACAAGAGTATATCTACCACGAGATCAGAGAGGCTAAACCCTAGAAGCTAGCCTAGGGTATGATTGTTGTTGTTGTCCAACGGACTAAACCCTCCGGTTTATATAGACACCGGAGGGGGCTAGGGTTACACAGAGTCAGTTACAAGGAAGGAGACCTACATATCCGTATTGCCAAGCTTGCCTTCCATGCCAAGGAAAGTCCCATCCGGACACGGGACGAAGTCTTCAATCTTGTATCTTCATAGTCCAACAGTCCGGCCAAAGGTTATAGTCCGGCTGTCCGGATACCCCCTAATCCAGGACTCCCTCAGTCTCCATGGGCATTCAACGCCTAGAGGTGCGTGGGGATTCGAACCTCGCGATATCCCAAATAAATGGAGACTTTGACGCCAAGGACGCAAAAATGGCGGCTTACAGCAACGCCGTCCTCAAAATGTCAGCTCGGTTCGAGGGCTCGAATTCCACCATGTGGCCCGGGAAAACAATCAAGCGGCGGATATCCTCGCCCGCATCAGCGCTAAGCACGACCCTGTCCCACCTAATATCTTCTTGGAAAGGCTGTTTAAGCCATCCGTGGTATGGGAAGGAGAAACAGGCAACAAGAACTCGGATCTGGCCACAACACCAGATACCGAACACTCTGATGTAATCGGAGGCTCTGCCACCGAAATAACGCCTTCGGCCCACGTGATTATGGCTGTCATCGCCCCGTGGACAGAACCCTGCTTGGCCTACCTAACTAGGCAAGAACTCCCTGAGGACCCAAACGAGGCGTGCTGCATTGTGCGGCGGTCTAAAGCCTACAAGGTCCACGAGGGAGAGCTTTATAAGAAAAGCGCTACTGGAGTACTTCAAAGGTGCATCTCCGAAGAGGAAGGATGACAACTTTTGGCAGAAATTCATGCTGGACTTGGCGGCCACCACGCCGTAGCTCGGGCCCTTGTAAGCAAAGCCTTCCGTACAGGGTTTTACTGGCCGACGGCCCGAGCAGACGCGTAGGACCTCGTTCAACGTCGCGTCGATTGCCAGCTTTTTGCAAACCAAAGCCATATGCCACCTACCGCTCTCCAAACAATCCCCATTACTTGGCCCTTTGCGGTCTGGGGGCTTGATGTGGTCGGACCCCTTAAAGAGGGAGGCCACAAGAAAAAAATACCTATTGGTCATGGTGGATAAATTCACTAAATGGATAGAAGCCAAACCAGTTAAAACGGTCGAGTCCGGACCAGTGATAGACTTCATATCCGAGGATGTACACCGTTACGGCGTCCCCCACAACAACATCACCGATAACGGCTCCAACTTTACAGCCGACGAGGTAAAAGCTTGGTGTGGCAACATGGGCATTAAGCTCGATTATGCCTCCGTCTATCACCCCCAAACAAAGGTCAGGTCGAACGGGCGAATGGTCTCATTATGAGCGGCATTAAACCCAGATTAGTGCGATCCTTGAAGGAATCGGATACGCACTGGGTCGAGGAGCTCGACTCCGTACTATGGGGGCTGCGGACCACGATGAATCGCATTATCGGATACACACCGTTCTTTATGGTGTACGGCGCAGAGGCGGTACTGCCCAGCGACATATTTCATGACTCACCTCGAGTGCCCATGTACAAAGAGAAAGAAGCCGAGCTTGATTGGCAGGACAGTTTGGACGCCCTAGAGGAGGAGCGTGACATGGAAAAAGCCCACTCCGCATTCTATCAGCAACATGCTCGACGGTATCAAAGCAGAGAAGTACGGGCCAAAACGTATAACATTGCCGAACTCGTTCTACGCCTACCGAAGAAGAAAAAAACAAACTCAAGCCCAAATGGGAAGGTCCCTTCGTTATTGACAAAGTTTTGACCAGGGGAGCGTACCGTCTGCGGGACGCATCGGACAATCGACTCGAGCCAAACCCATGGAACACAGCCCGACTCCGAAGGTACTATGCCTAGTGCCGGACTCTGTGTTCGTCTCCTTACCTCCGTCAATTTTTTATATATCCGTTATCTGTCTTTTATTTCTTTCTTTCTTCCCTTTTCCTTCCCAGCCTTAAAAGGTTAAAATATGTCTTGACTACACAAACTTGACGCGCTAGGCGTGCTCATTATACCTGGGGGCTTCTTCTAGAGAAGCTTAATATAACTATGTCCCGGGCTCTATGCCCCCCGCACATGTGTTACTTTTCCACATGTACCTTTTCTTCGCCATTATATGGATCGATATGACTTAAGTTTTGGCCAAGCTGGGTTGCCTGGCTCTTGTGTTTATGCCCTACGTTCCCGTTAATTCGTCTAGGGCATAAGGGGAGCACCTCTGCGATTGTTACTGCCGGGTCAGCCGGATGTGTACCTCACACTGGGTGAAGCCAAAAGCTAGCATTCTTAAGGGAATATTCGGTCGGTGAACAAAAGACGACTTTTATTAATTGTAATACATGCCCCCAGATGTTTATATCCTGCGTCTATTTTCGCAGTTTGGTCATGCACATTAACGCATGCGGACCCAGGGAAAGGAACCCTTAACGGAACTATTCTCCCTGGAAGATGTTTCTTACTATCCATGTAATATAACATAGCTAGTTGGGTACTTGTCTGTTCAAGCAATTATGACCCCTACGCCTGGTTTCCACGCGCACCCCGGTTTTTACATAACTAAGCGGGTATTCGGATACACTCCGAACTGTCGGGTCCAGAGGTCGAAGCGAAAAGGTCCGCCATGACAAATGATTTACAATCCGGCTAGGAACAATATATGTCACTTTAAGTACACAGTCACTTAGACTGACTAAATTCTTCTTCTATACCATCCAACAGGCTGTCTAGCCTACAATCCTGTTGGGAATACTTTGCGGCTAATTTCACTTGGTCGTACACCAAACTGACGGGGATCTCTTTCCCATCAGGCCCCACAGGCCCGACCTCGGCCATGTGGTTCGGGTCAGCCTTGGTATATCGCGTCTTCACCATGGCCCAAGCTTCCCTTGCACCTTGTCGGCAGGCTGATATCTTCCATAATCGGAAGCGCCGCCGCACTCCCCTGAGCATCTCTGCAAGCTCATCCATGCCTCCGGGCAGGGACGCGGATGGCCACAAGTCTTGGGAAATGCCCTGCATCAACTGCCGTACTTGTTCGTGCAGTTGTGAGAGCTCCGGTAGAAGATCACCCGTAGACCCGGGCATCTCCTCCGCGGGACGACTCGTCAGCATACCTACAGATATAACTCTGCTAGCCGGTTTCCTCGCCGAACTCTATAAAAGTTCGTTCAAGCACTTACTAAAAATGCCGCGTCGAAGCCTCTTATTCTCCTTTACGGAGTCAGCAAGCTGGGCTCGAACGTCTTTCAGTTGAACGCCCAGCCGTGTATTGGCATCTTGGAGATCGTTTTTCTCCCGCCTAACCTGCGTAAGCACGCGCTCGCCAGCCTTCAGCTATCGTTGAGCATGTCGCTCATCCCCTAGCACGACCTCCGGATTCACTCCGGGGTCATCTGCAGAATCTACTGTTAGATTTGCATGCATGCCGAATACTAACTGGTACATGTCATTCTTTTCGATAGAAACAAGTATTACCAGATGGGGCCTTCTCGGACTCCTTCATTGCGGCAACTGCGGCCCGTAGCTGGGCTTTGCACTCCTCCAGCTCTCGAGACAACTGGGTATTCTTCTCCGTAAGAACCTACGACAACAATGATCCTTAAATTAGTTGTGTCAATTCTTCTCCGCAGCTGATATACATAATTATTAGATTTTCTTACCTGTATATATTTTACATACTGGTCCGTGGCTCTGGCTAAACCATTTTGAGCAGCTCGGATGTACGCGTCTCCTGAGTTGAAGGCATCGAACACCTCTTGAGAGAAACAAGCATCGCGGAGTACGGTTCGGCGGCGTCTGTGATTCATGGCACTCTCCACTTCGGAATTCGTAGCGGACAGCCTATCCGCATCCTCTATAGGAGGAACATCTGGTGTTAGCCCCACATTAGCATCTGCCTCCAAGTCCGGCTCTGGAGCCCGGCTGGTGGAGGCGTGGCCGGCAGGCTCTCCGGATATGATCCGGACGAGCATTTTATCTGCCTGGAACCATGGACGTCATTACATTTTAAAAATATGACAACCATGGAGCGGGGTTCTCTTTCATACCTCTGCGACAGCGTCTTAGTCCTGACCGCCTTCCTTTTAAGCCTACCCGGTTTTGGTGCCCCTTGTTGGTGAGTCATTGCGGGTTCGGCATGGCGTTCCGAGGACCTTCCCTGTAAGACACCATATGTGTGCGGTAGGTGAAGTGTGAAAAAAGGGATCCTTCTCGGAAGTTGGGACTCCGGCTTTACTTACATGTGATGCAGGGAGCAGTCCAGGATAATCGTCTATGATGGCCACCAAGGCACCGTCGCAGCTTAATTCATAGAACGTCCTGTCGATGAGCTCCACAAGTGTGTCCGGATCTTCTTCAAGTCCGGGGTCGAGGGCCCGGTCAGGGTCCTCTGGTTGTGGAGACGGGCTGTGGACCTCCCTCACAGCTTTTCGCAGTTCCTGCTATGAAATATCAAGGTAAATACTTATGACGAAGAATGTGGGAAGGTTCAGAGTAAAAAGTGGCAGCTCACCCAGTTTGGGGGGTTGTACATGGAGAATCCATCCCGTGGCTTAATGCGGATGCACTCCTCTTCCTCTCCTTTGTATAAATCGGACATAATTTTCGCTAGAGCAACGATGGAGTCCGGTCCCTTACGACCGCAGTGCGTGGCATCGTCTTCTCCATTGAAGTGCCACATGGGCTGTCCCCGATATTGAAGTGGCTGCACCCCCGCATTATACATATTGATATAACCTCGATTATAGTCAATCCTGATTTGACGAGTGTTTTTATCCGGCCCATCAGGTAGAGGACCTCTCCGTTATCTTCCTCCCGGGGGCTCCGAGGGCGCCAACTGCGGCGTTTCTTCAAAGGGGCGTTGTTGAAATCAGGAAGGCCCATCCGAATAGGGTCCGGAAGGGGGTCGTCCTCCATATAAAACCACTTCGAAGGCCAGTCTTCGGATGTCTTCTTTGGAGTACCAGATAGGTATCCGGTCCCGGCGATGAGCCATATCTCGGCTCCGCCCACTTGATATATTGACCCCTCCTTTGTACGGGGTACGAGGCAGAATAGCCTCTTCCATAGCTCGAAATGAGCCTCGCAACCCAGAAACAGCTCACAAAGGGCGACATAGCCAGCGATGTGTAATATGTAGGCGGGAGTAAAGTTTTGCAGCTGGAGGCCGTAGAACTCCAGGAGCCCGCGGAGGAACGGATGAATTGGAAATCCGAGTTCCTTTAATAAGTAAGGGACAAGGCATACCCGCTCCCCCATGGATGGGTTGGGAAAGCTCTCTGCTTGCTCCCCGCCATTGTAAGTGCCTAATCCGGCTCGGACGGGGACCATATACACAGGAGGGAGAAACCCCTGGGTCTGTAACTCTACTAATTGGCTGTGAGGGAAGGAACACTTCTTCCAATTGCATAGCTTAGGGCTACGGGAGCGAGAGGAGGAGCTGCGATGGTCGACCATGATGGGATGGACTTTCTGGGCGCGCTCCGATGGATACTCGCTGTGGGAGGATGGTGTGATCTGGATCTGAGGATCCCCATCTCTTTAAATAGATGATTTACTTACATGGTTAGGGTGGCAAGTGTAAAAATGCCCCGACTTCTCGCATTCACTCGACACGTGGAGGATAGCCATTATTAGGCGCAGAAGCCAAGGAGTGCAACATTCATGGGAAGCCGGACACTACTCGACATGTACTCAAGATTTGGAGAAGAACCCGCCTTGCAATGCCGAAGACAATCTGCGCGCCGGACTCATCGTCATTGAAGCCTGGTTCACGGGCTACTGAGGGAGTCTTGGATTAGGGGGTCCTCGGACAGCCGGACTATATACTTTGGCCGGACTGTTGGACTATGAAGATACAAGATTGAAGACTTCGTCCCATGTCTGGATGGGACTCTCCTTGGCGTGGAAGGAAAGCTTGGCAATTCGGATCTGTAGATCTCCTCCCTTGTAACCGATTCTATGTAACCCTAGCCTCGTCCGGCGTCTATATAAACCGAAGGGTTTAGTCCGTAGGACAACAACAATCATAATCATAGGCTAGCTTCTAGGGTTTAGCCTCTACGATCTCGTGGTAGATCAACTCTTGTAACACTCATATCATCAAGATCAATCAAGCAGGAGGTAGGGTATTACCTCCATCGAGAGGGCCCGAACCTGGGTAAACATTGTGTCCCCGCCTCATGTTACCATCCGCCTTAGACGCACAGTTCGAGACCCCCTACCCAAGATCTGCCGGTTTTGACACCGACAACCCCCGTGTGCGAAACGACATACCTACACTGGCTTCTCCCGCCTTAATTTTTTTTACACAGGCATATTAGACCAAAAAGAAGTACCATGCTAAATTTTGGAATTATTCCGGGTTCGTTTGGCCTTTTTTATGCATTAATTGAGTTTCTGTGCATTTAATGTGCATAATTCTGATTTGAACTGCAAGCACAGGCTCCTGTGCACCAAAGTTGTTTGAAAAATCACATGTGTGTCCTTGGCTGAATTTCTAGGTCCCATGCAAGAGATGGGAGTGAAATTCAAACATCTGGGCGTCGTGGCTTGGCCGAAAAGATTGAGAAACTTGGTTTTTAATTCCTGTAATTCCAAAACACGCGTGAAAATCATGAAACTTGGCATGGTGTCATGACATGGCACCAACATGCTGCGGTAATTTTTTTGGCCGAACTAGGACCAGCTTTGGTGTAAGATTCTTGCAAACTGGAGCTTCCCTCAAGAAGGCTCGTGGTTCCGCCGTGTGCGAAACAACATACGTACACTGCCTTCTCCCGCCTTAATTTTTTTACACAGGCCGATTAGACCAAATAATAGTACCGTGCTAAATTTTGGAATTATTCCGGGTTCGTTTGGCCTTTTCTATGCATTAATTGAGTTTCTGCGCATTTAATGTTCATAATTCAAATTTGAACTACAAGCACAGGCTCCAGTGCACCAAAGTTGTTTGAAAAATCACATATGTGTCCTTGGGTGAATTTCTAGGTCCCATGCAAGAGATGGGAGTGAAATTCAAACATCTGGGCGTCGTGGCTTGGCCGGAAATATTGAGAAACTTGGTTTTTAATTCCTGTAATTCCAAAACACGCGTGAAAATCATGAAACTTGGCATGGTGTCATGACATGGCACCAACATGCTGCGGTAATTTTTTGGCCGAACTAGGACCAGCTTTGGTGTAAGATTCTTGCAAACCGGAGCTTCCCTCAAGAAGGCTCGTGGTTCCGAGAGGGAACGTGTCACCTCCGTGGGCGAAACGACATACGTACACTGGCTTCTCCCACCTTAATTTTTTAACACAGGCAGATTAAACCAAATAGAAGTACCGTGCTAAATTTTGGAATTATTTCGGGTTCGTTCGGCTTTTTATGCATTAATTGAGTTTCTGCACATTTAATGTGCATAATTCAAATTTGAACTACAAGCACAGGCTCTAGTGCACCAAAGTTGTTTGAAAAATCACATGTGTGTCCTTTGGTGAATTTCTAGGTCCTATGCAAGAGATGGGAGTGAAATTCAAACATCTGGGCATCGTGGCTCGGCTGGAAAGAATGATAAACTTGTTTTTTTTTAATTCCTGTAAATCCAAAACACGCCTTAAAATCATGAAACCTGGCATGGTGTCATGACATGGCACCAACATGCCGCGGTAATTATTTTGGCCGAATTGGGACAAGCTTTGGTGCAAGCTTCTTGCAAATCGGAGCTTCCCTCAAGAAGGCTCGTCGTTCCAAGAGGGAACGTGTCACCTCTGTGTGCGAAACGACACATGTACACTACCCTCTCCCGCCTTAATTTTTTTACACAGGCAGATTAGACCAAATAGAAGTACCGTGCTAAATTTTGGAATTATTCGGGGTTCGTTTGGCCTTTTTTATGCATTAATTGAGTTTCTGCGTATTTAATGTGCATAATTCAAATTTGAACTACAAGCACAGGCTCCAGTGCACCAAAGTTGTTTGAAAAATCACATGTGTGTCCTTGGGTGAATTTCTAGGTCCCATGCAAGAGATGTGAGTGAAATTCAAACATCTGGGCGTCGTGACTTGGCCAAAAAGATTGAGAAATTTGGTTTTTTAGTTCCTGTAATTCCAAAACATGCATGAAAATCATGAAACTTGGCATGGTATCATGACATGGCACCAACATGTTGCGGTAATTTTTTGGCCGAATTGGGACAAGCTTTGGTGTAAGCTTCTTGCAAACCGGAGCTTCCCTGAAGAAGGCTCGTGGTTCCGAGAGGGAATGTGTCACCTCCGTGTGCGGAACGACATACGTACACTGCCTTCTCCCGCCTTAATTTTTTACACAGGCATATTAGACCAAAAAGAAGTATCGTGCTAAATTTTGGAATTATTCCGGGTTCGTTTGGCCTTTTTCATACATTAATTGAATTTTTGGGCATTTAATGCACATAATTAAATTTGAACCACAAGGACAAGCTCCAGTGCACCAAAGTTGTTTGAAAAATCACATGTGTGTCCTTGGGTGAATTTCTAGGTCCCATGCAAGAGATGGGAGTGAAATTCAAACATCTGGGCGTCGTGGCTCGGCCGGAAAGATTGAGAAACTTGGTTTTTTAATTCCTGTAATTTGAAAACACACGTGAAAATCATGAAACTTGGCATGGTGTCATGACATGGCACCAACATGCCGTGGTAATGTTTCTATCCGATTTGCAAAGGCACACACATTAACAATCAACAAAGTCATTTTGGAACAAGTGTTGTCACGTTACAAATCGGAAACACAATTATTATTGAAACCGCGGGTGTTCTACTTACCAATTACGTGCGGCCACGCGTCCCCATTTTTATTGGCTAGGAGGTGTTGTGCGGTGTAGCTATTTGAGTTCGGGAGGCGTGCGATCAGACCCATGCGCGTTCTCATCGGGAGGAGAGCCCTTTGACCGCTACCCGCGCACCTCCCTCCCAACGTCTCCATTAATGGCGCCCGAGCACCTGTTCTACGACATGACTATATGTCTCACTTGACTGAGATTTAAGAGAGAAAAATGAAAATCTGAAAATAAAGTTTTGCACGGATCTTGGTGTAAGATCCGACGGACCTATATAGCATCGACTGCGACTTATAGCAAGCTTGATGAATGTAAGGACGATGACAATGGATAATAATTGTCTTACATATTTAGAAACATAATTAAAAAAAGGCACATGCGGCAACGCCCGAAATACTCAAGGGCAAAAGAAGAAGGAAGACAGCGATCTGGCTCGTTGATCTCTATTTTCTTGATGCGTTGCTGCAGGCCGCGGGAACTAGTCTCCGCGGTGAGCGGCGACGAGCTCTTTCTTGTCCTCAAGATGCTGCTTGAGAGCATCCACGAATTCCTCCACCAGCCTTCTGCGCTCGATGCGCAGCATGGCATTCTCGTCCATAAGTTTCTCGACGATGACGCCGGTCCTCTTCAACAAGGTAGTGGTCTGCTCCTGCTGCTCCGCACTTCCGACGATCTTCGCCCTCAGCAGGTCGCGCTTGGCCTGGACCTTCGCATTGCTCTCATTTAGTTGCTGGATGACGCCGGTAGACTGTTCAAACGAGGCTTTCAGGTCATCCTACAACCTCGCCCACATGGAGATCTGATCCATCTGCCTAAGGACGAGGGCACGCATGCACCAATAAGAGTCCTCGCTTGCCTGCGAGACATTTTCCCAGGCCACCGCGGCGCGGGAGGACATCTCTACTGCATTCGTGGAGCAGCGGGGCATCTCTTCTGCTTCCGCGGCGCTGCCGGCCAAGTCTGCTGCATCGACGGCGCGGCGGGACCTCCGTGCTGTTTTGGCAGCGCGGGGGGACCTCTGTGCTATTACGGCCATGCGGCGGGACATGTTGGCTGCTTTCACGGCGAGGCGGGACATCTCTCGTGCTTTCGTTCCAGGCTCGCCTCTCCCTGGTGGCAATATCTCAACCTAGAACTCATGCTGGCCATGGCGGATGCAAGGGAACGATGATGAATGACTTGTTTGTTTTTGACTTTTTGTGGATGAGGAGTTGAGGAGGAATGTGCAGTCATCTTGGAATAGTAGTATTTATAACCGCGTAGTAATACGCTCCTAAGTGGGAAACCGTTTAGGTTTTGATCGGTGTGAATAGGTTTGCAATTTGGAATGTGACGGGACGCATGCTCAAAATTTACTGACGGTTTATAAGTGTGGCACTATTCCCAAGGCGTAACGTGGGCACGTACGCCTTCTCAGCCGCGTACGTGGCGTTTGCACCATATGGTGCACCGCAATAGGCAATGTCAGCACACGTCTTGTTCCAACAACAATGCACACTCATTATTACCATCACACACGCTTCTTTTAATTAGAATGTGTGTGCCCGTCTAGCGCACACACATTAATCTATCTAACTATTTCAGTTTGTTGCGGCTAATCGCAAATAGTTCATCCATGTGAAGTGTATGCCGTCAATTGCAGAAACTTTGATCTAGCTGACCCATTTCTGTTCTGTTGCCTAATCGCAAATAGTTAATCCTTTTGAAGCGTATGCCTTCAATCACACAGAGCTTGATCTGGCTGACCGTTTCTGAAAGCAGAAGTGCTCCTTGGGTGGTTTTGGTAATTAATGTTAACATATCTCCTGTTGGACTAATGTTTTATCTAGAATATTTCAGATAAGTTCAACAGATGGAGTGGCATGGACAAGAGGACGTGGAACCCCTTCAAAATGCTAAGGACAAAAGATTGGCTCAAGCTTAATAGCTCAAGACTCTACATTTTACTCTTAGTGATCCAAGATCACATTGAGTCCATAGTAAAGCCAATACTATTAAAAGGGAATGAGGTGTTTCTTAATGGCTTGCCTGCTTTAAGTGCTTAGTGATATGCTCCAAAGTCCTCAACCACTTCCTCATATCCACATATGTCCCAAACCAGAAGTCAAACTCGGCCCCACCGAAACATTCCATCCGGTGCCACCGAGTTCACTTGACATAGCCACTACCACAAACCCTAGTCACTTCGCTCTCACCGATGGGATCTTGGTCTCACCGAGATGGGCTTGCAAACTCTCTATTGCCTGTTGCAATAATTTTGGTCTTACTGACATTTGTAATCGGTCTCACTGAGTTTGCTTGACCAACTCTCTGGTTAGCTCATTACCAAAATCGGTCCCACCGAGTTTGTGTAATCGGTCAAACCCCGATGAGGTTTTACCCTAACCCTAGCACATCGGTCCCACCGAGTTGATCATGTCGGTCCCACCAAAAATCCTAACGTTCACATTTTGAACTAAATCGGTCTAACCGAGTTTCATTATTTGGTCCCATCGAGTTTGGTAATTTGTGTGTAACAGTTAGATTTCGTGTGGAGGTTATATATACCCCTCCACCCACTCTTCATTCGTGGAGAGAGCCATCAGAACATGCCTACACTTCCAACATACATTTTCTAAGATAGAACCACCTACTCATTTGTTGAGGTCAAGATATTCCATTCCAACCACATAAATCTTAATCTCTAGCCTTCTCCAAATTTCTTTGCACTCAAATCATCTTTCCACCAAATACAAATTTGTGAGAGAGAGTTGAGTGTTGGGGAGACTATCATTTGAAGCAGAAGAGCAATGAGTTCATCATTAACACACCATCTATTACCTTTTGGAGAGTGGTGTCTCCTAGATTGGTTAGGTGTCACTTGGGAGCCTCGGTCAAGATTGTGGAGTTGAACCAAGGAGTTTGTACGGGCAAGGAGATCGCCTACTTCGTGAAGATCTACCCTAGTGAGGCAAGTCCTTCGTGGGAGATGGCCATGGTGGGATAGACAAGGTTGTTTCTTCGTGGACCCTTCGTGGGTGGAGCCCTCCGTGGACTCGCGCAACCGTTACCCTTTGTGGGTTGAAGTCTCCATCAACGTGGATGTACAAGAGCACCACCTATCGGAACCACGCCAAAAATCTTCGTGTCTCCAATTGCGTTTGCACACTCCAATCCCATCCCTTTACATTTTTGCAAATTGCATGCTTTACTTTCCGCTGCTCATATACTCTTGCCATGCTTGCTTGAATGTATTGTGAATGTTTAAACTTGTGTTAAAACTCCACCTTAACTTGAAGAAAATAAAAACTGTAACTTTTCGTTGTTAAGAGTCTATTCACCCCCCTCTAGACACCTCTTCTCGATCCTTTCAATTGGTATCAGAGTATTGGTCTCCATTGCTTTGGTTTAAACACCTTTGGAGGAAGATGGATGAGTCTATGTTGGGGAGTCTTAGATGTAGAGTGCCTATACTTGATGGAGAGTACTTTCATGATTGGACAAATGAGATGCTTGAGATTTTCAATGAATATCACTTGAACAAGTACATTACTAGTCCTTGCATTTCCCCTAGTGATCCTTTGCATCCCTCTCCCGATGAGGATCTTGACATGATTCGCAATCTTAGAACTACCAATCTTATCATTAGAGGATTGCCCAAAAATTTGATTGCTAGCTTACCTGCTCTTGATTGTGCTTACACCATATGGAGATTTCTTGAGGAACGATTCCCAAATTATTCTTTAAAAAATCTAGATGAGATTCTCCATAAGTCTATTGCCTTAAATAGGATGAGTACTAGTGATCCTAAGTTTGATGATTGCCTGTTTGAGCTTCGTGATCTCATGCAATTATTAGAATCCATAGAGATGAACATTGTTAGTCATACTTCTAATGAATCACCTTCTGTAGGAAATGATCAATTATAAGATAATATTGAACATGGATACTATGATGAGGATAATGATAATGACCTTGATGATGCAATGAGACACTTTGGTCTTATGGCTAATCTTCGCGGCTACATGGCTGGAGGAAATGAATGGGTCCTTGATAGTGATGTACCGATCATATAACCGAAGACAAGGATATGTTTCGTGAGCTTGCTGAAAACGACGACCCTCGGAAGTACGTCACTTTTGGTGATAACTCAAAGGATAAGGTGGTTGGCCTTGGTAAGGTGGCCATCTCCCATAATAGCTCCATACAAAATGTTATGCTCGTTGAATCTCTTGGCTACAATTTACTATCCGAATCTAGACTTGCGGACTTTGGTTTAGTGTCCTATTTACTGAAGTAGATTGCCATGTGTTTCGTAGAGACAATCATAAAATGGTCTTTACCGGTATATGTAGAGGTGATCTTTAGATTGTTGACTTCGCTAAAAAGGCTCAACCTAGATCTTGCTTAATTGCTAAATCTTCGAAAGGCTGGTTGTGGCATAGAAGGTTAGGTCATGTAGGCATGCGAAATCTCGATAAGCTTATTAAAGGTGATCATATCCTTGGAGTAAAAGATGTTATATTTGACAAGGATAGATTATGTAGTGCTTGTCAAGCAGGAAAACAAGTTGGACGAAGTCATCCCGTGAAGAACATCATGACCACCAGAAGACCGCTCGAGCTACTTCATATGGATCTCTTTGGTCCTAATGCCTACAAGAGTCTCGGTGGAAACTCATTTGGTCTTGTTATAGTCGATGATTTTTCAAGATTAACGTGGGTGTTCTTTCTTGATGATAAATCACAGGTCCAAAAGATCTTCAAAAACTTCGCTAGGAAGGCCCAAAATCAATTTGAAGTGAAGATCAAGAAGGTTCGCAGCGACAACAGAACGGAGTTCAAGAACGCAAATGTGGATACCTTTCTTGACGAAGAAGGGATTTCACACGAGTTCTCGGCTACGTACACATCTCAACAAAATGGAGTTGTTGAGAGGAAGAATCAAACTCTTATTGAGATGGCAAGAACGATGCTTGATGAGTACAAGACTCCAAAACACTTTTGGGCGGAAGCGGTTGAGACGGATTGTCATGCAACAAATCGCTTGTATCTTCACAAGCTACTCGGCAAGACGGCATACGAGCTCCTCACTGGTAACAAACCCCAAGTTGGATACTTTCGAGTATTTGGCTCAAAGTGTCACATTCTTGATAACCATCGTCCTTCTAAATTTTCTCCTAAATCTCATGAGGGTTTCCTATGGCTCAAACTCTCACACTTACCGTGTCTACAATAATTTCACCCGAAATGTTGAAGAAACAGTAGACGTGAAGTTTGATGAATCTAACAGCTCGCAAGTAGAGCAATTGCCAATTGATGTAGGAGACAAAGACCCTTCGGAAGCAATCCAAGACTTGTCTATTGGCAAGATTCGTCCAACGGAGGTGAAGGAGAGTACCTCGTCCATCCAAGTGGAAGCTTCTACCTCACGACAAGGTGAACCAAGAGTTGACATGGAAGCATCCACAAGTGGGACACATCAAGATGAAGAAAACGAGAAAGTACAACAAGATGAACTTCGTCAACCTCCTTCTCCACCTCGACAAGAGAACGACAACATTAACAATGAAGAAGGCCAAGAAGAAGGACAAGATGATGAAGAAGATGTTCCACCCTGACCCAAGCAAAAGCTCTCACGAGTTCGAGCAAGAGTCTCAAGAGACCATCCCGTCGAAAAAATATTCAATGATATTCAAACCGAGAGAATCGCTCGCTCTAAAACTCGTTTGGCTAACTTTTGTGAACATTATTCATTCATCTCTAGCGTTGAACCTATTAAGGTTGAAGAAGCATTGGAAGATCCGGATTGGATAAATGCCATGCATGAAGAGCTACACAACTTTGAGAGAAACCAAGTGTGGACATTGATCGAGAAGCTCGACAACAACCACAACATAATTGGTACCAAATGGGTATTTCGCAACAAGCAAGATGAAGATGGTCAAGTCGTCCGCAACAAAGCACGTCGCGTCGCCCAAGGCTACACTCAAATCGAAGGTATGGACTACGGTGAGACATATGCCCCCGTTGCTAGACTTGAGTCCATTCGCATCTTACTAGCCTATGCTAATCACCATGATATCACCTTGTACCAAAGGGATATTAAAAGTGCTTTTCTAAATGGTGAAATAGTGGAGGAAGTTTATGTTAAACAACCTCCCAGTTTTGTCAATATTATGAAACCCGATCATGTTTACAAACTTCACAAAGCTCTTTATGGTCTTAAACAAGCTCCTAGAGTGTGGTATAAATGCTTGACCAAGTTCCTTATTGAAAAAGGCTTTGAGATTGGAAAAATGGATTCTACTCTTTTTACTAAAAGGCTTAATGGTGAATTATTTGTGTGCCAAATTTATGTTGATGATATCATATTTGGTTCGACTAACCCTCATTTTAGTGAAAAGTTTGGGAAGCTAATGTCGAAGAAGTTTGAGATGTCTATGATGAGTGAACTCAAGTTCTTTATTGGTTTGCAAATCAAGCAAAGTAAGCAAGGCACCTTTGTTTCTCAAACAAAGTACACCAAGGACTTATTCAAGAAGTTCAACATGGAAGAAAGCAAAGGTATGAAAATGCCCATGCCTACTAGTGGACATCTTGACTTGACCAAGGATGGCAAATCGGTTGACCAAAAGGTTTACCGATCTATGATTGGTTCATTGTTATATCTATGTGCCTCCCATCCCGATATTATGCTAAGTGTGTGCATGCATGCACGATATCAAGAGGCCCCCAAAGAATGTCATCTTAAGGCTGTGAAAAGGATAGTGAGATACTTAATACATACACCAAATTTTGGCATTTGGTATCCTAAGAGGTCTTCTTTTGATCTTGTTGGCTACTCCGATTCAGACTATGCCAGAGACAAGGTTGATAGAAAATCCACTTCGGGTACTTGACAATTTCTTGGTAGATCTCTTGTGTCTTGGTCCTCCAAGAAACAAAACTCGGTATCCTTATCCTGATGGGGAACGTTGCAGAAAACAAAAAATTTCCTACGGTTTCACCAAGATCCATCTATGAGTTCATCTAGCAACGAGTCATGGGAGAGAGATTGCATCTACATACCACTTTGTAGATCGTGAGCGGAAGCGTTCAACGAATGGGGATGAGGTAGTCGTACACGACGTGATCCAAATCACTGGAGGTCCTAGCACCGAAAGGACGGCACCTCCGCGTTCAACACACGTACGGTTAGCGTAACGTCTCCTTCTTCTTGATCCAGCAAGGCAAAGGAGAGGTTGGGGAAGATGGCTCCAACAGCAGCACGACGGCGTGGTGATGGTGGAGCTGCAGTACTCCGGCAGGGCTTCGCCAAGCTCTACGGAGGAGGAGGAGATGTTGGAGAGGGAGAGGGAGGCGCCAGGAGCAAGGGTGCGGCTGCCCCCTTCCCCTCCCCCTTTATATAGCCCCCTAGGGGGGGGGGGCGCCGGCCCTAGGAGATGCAATCTCCTAGGGGGGGGGGCGGCGGCCAAGGGGTGGGGCTTGCCCCCCAAGCAAGGGGGGCGCCCCCCTTTTAGGGTTTCCCCCACCCTAGGCGCATGGGCCTCTAGGGGTTGGTTCCCCTTGGCCCATGTAGGCCAAGGCGCACCCCTAGAGCCCATGTGCCCCCCCCGAGGCAGGTGGCCCCACCCGGTGGACCCTCCGGTGGTCCCGGTACAATACCGATAACCCCGAAACTTGTCCCGATGGCCAAAACAACACTTTCTATATATAATTCTTTACCTCCGGACCATTCCGAAACTCCTCGTGACGTCCGGGATCTCATCCGGGACTCTGAACAACATTCGGGTTACTGCATATACATATCTTCACAACCCTAGCGTCACCGAACCTTAAGTGTGTAGACCCTACGGGTTCGGGAGACATGCAGACATGACCGAGACGGCTCTCGGGCAATAACCAACAGCGAGATCTGGATACCCATGTTGGCTCCCACATGCTCCACGATGATATCATCGGATGAACCACGATGTCGAGGATTCAATTAATCCCGTATACGATTCCCTTTGTCAATCGGTATTTTACTTGCCCGAGATTCGATCGTCGGTATCCCAATACCTCGTTCAATCTCGTTACCGGCAAGTCACTTTTCTCGTACCGTAATGCATGATCCCGTGATCAAACACTTTGATCACATTGAGCTCATTATGATGATGCATTACCGAGAGGGCCCGATGATACCTCTCCGTCAAGCGGAGTGACAAATCCCAGTCTCGATCCGTGTCAACCCAACAAACACTTTCAGAGATACCCGTAGTATACCTTTATAGTCAGCCAGTTACGTTGTGACGTTTGGCACACCCAAAGCACTCCTACGGTATCCGGGAGTTACACGATCTCATGGTCTAAGGAAAGGATACTTGACATTGGAAAACTCTAGCAAACGAACTATGCGATCTTATGCTATGTTTAGGATTGGGTCTTGTCCATCACATCATTCTTCTAATGATGTGATCTCGTTATCATTGACATCCAATGCCCATAGTCAGGAAACCATGACTATCTATTGATCAACGAGCTAGTCAACTAGAGGCTTACTAGGGACACGTTGTTGTCTGTTATTCACACATGTATTACGATTTCCGGATAACACAATTATAGCACAAATAAAGACAATTATCATGAATAAGGAAACATAATAATAATGCTTTTATTATTGCCTCTAGGGCATATTTCCAACATATCCACCGCTGAAGCAGAATACATTGCCGCCGGTTCATGTTGTGCTCAATTACTTTGGATGACCCAAACTATTAAGGATTATGGGATCAATGTGAAACATGTTCCATTGCTTTGTGACAATGAGAGTGCTATTAAGATTGCTCACAATCCCGTGCAACATTCTCGAACTAAGCATATTGAAGTTCATCATCATTTCATTCGAGATCATATTGCTAAAGGGGACACTGATCTTAAGGATAAGCAGTTGGCGGATATATTCACCAAACCTCTTGATGAGAAAGTGTTTTGACGTTTGAGAGGTGAATTGAACATCATTGATGCTTCAAACTTGGAGTAGGAACTCCATTTGGATACATGCCAGGCATGGGCCTGTGACGAATCCTTGACTTTTCTCTTATGATCAAGTGTCTCGGATATATTTTTACCCTTGCATGCTATCTAACCCTTGTAGGTACTTGGATGAATTTAAATACATGAGATTGCAATCTACTCACATTTTGAGCAATCTCTACATCACCAAGTCTCTACACCATGGTGGTTAAAGACAAGGAAGCATGAAACCTTTCAACATATCCTTTTGACAAATTCTATATCAAATTTCATATGGTATCAAGTTTCATGATTGTTGTCTGTGTCAAAACTGGCGGATCTCGGGTAGGGGGTCCCGAACTGTGCGTCTAGGCGGATGGTAACAGGAGACAGGGGACACGATGTTTTTACCCAGGTCTGGGCCCTCTCGATGGAGGTAAAACCCTACTCCTTCTTGATTGATCTTGATGATATGAGTATTACAAGAGTTAATCTACCACGAGATCAGAGAGGCTAAACCCTATAAGCTAGCCTATGGTATGATTGTTGTTCTGGTCCTACGGACTAAACCCTCCGGTTTATATAGACACCGGAGGGGGCTAGGGTTACACAGAGTCAGTTACAAGGAAGGAGATCTACATATCCGTATTGCCAAGCTTGCCTTCCACGCCAAGGAGAGTCCCATCCAGACACGGGACGAAGTCTTCAATCTTGTATCTTCATAGTCCAACAGTCCGGCCAAAGGATATAGTCCGGCTGTCCGGATACCCCCTAATCCAGGACTCCCTCAGTATCCCCCAAACCAGGCTTCAATGAAGATGAGTCAGGCGCGCAGATTGTCTTTGGCATTGCAAGGCAGGTTCTTCTCCAAACTCTGAGTACCTGTTAAATAGTATCTGGCTTCTTGTAAATGTTGCGCTTCTTGGCTTCTGCGTCCAATAATGGCCATCTTCCACGTGTCAAGCGAATGCGAGGAGCCAGGGTGTTTTTACATTTACCACCCTAGCTATGTGAAATGACCTGTCTATTAAAGAGACGAGGATTCTCACATCCAAACCACACCATCCTCCCTCAGCGAGCATTCATCAAAGCGCGCCCGAAAAAATCCATTCCAACATGGCCAGCCAGCGCAACTCCTTCTCTCGCTCCCACAGTCCCAAGCCCAGAGATTGGGAGAAGTGTTCCATCCCGCACAGCCAATTAGTGAAGCTACAAACCCAGGGATTCCTCCCCCCAGCGTATATGGTCCCGGTTCGAGACGGACTCGCCACCTATAATGGCGGGGAGCAAGCGGAGAGCTTCCCCAGTCCCTCTAAGGGAGAGCGGGTATGCCTTGTCCCTTATTTGTTAAGGGGACTCCGATTTCCAATCCATCCATTTCTCCGAGGGCTCCTGGAGTTCTACGGCCTCCAGTTGCATAACCTCACCCCTGCCTCCATATTGCACATCGCTGGTTACGTAGCCCTCTGCGAGCTGTTTCTGGGCTGTGAAGCTCACTTTGCGCTGTGGAAGAAGTTGTTCTGCCTTGTGCCCCACACACAGAGGGGATCAATATATCAAGTAGGCGGGGCCAAAGTGTGGCGCACCGCCGGGACCAGATATCTATCTGGTACCCCGAAGAAGACGTCCGAGGACTGGCCTTCAGAGTGGTCTTATATGGAGGATGTCCCCCTTCCAGATCCTATTCAAATTGGCCTTCCCGAGTTTAATAATGCTCCTCTAAAGAAGCGCCTGAGCTGGCGACCACGGAGCCCTCAGGAGGAAGATGATAGAGACGTTCTTTACCTGATGGGCCGGATATAGGTATTGGCTCAATCAGGACTGACCATAACCGAGGTTATGTCAATATGCATTATGCGGGGTGTGCAGCCACTTCAATATCGAGGCCACCCTATGCGGGACTTCAACGGGGAAGATGATGCCACCCGCTACGGCAGCAAGGGGCCGGACTCAATTGCTGTCCTAGCAAAAATCCTGTCCGGTCTGTACAAGGGAGAGGAAGAGGAGTTTCTTCGCATCAAGCCACGGGATGGATTCTCCATGTACAACCCTCCGAGTTGGGTAAGCTGCCACTTTTTATACCCACCCCTTCAACATTTTTGCAGAAAATATCTTATCCTGCCATTTCATCGAAGAACTGCGTAAGGTTGTAAGGGAGATCAACAGCCCACCTCCACAACCAGAGGACCCTGAGCGGTCCCTTGAATCCGACCTTAAAGAGGATCTGGACATATTCGTGGAGCTGATTGACAGGGTATTCTACCAATTGAGCTACGATGACGCCATGGTGGCCATTATAGCCGACTACCCTGGGCTACTCCCAGCCTCGCAGGTAAATGAGACCAAAGTCCCATCTTTGAAAAGGATTTCCTTTCATGCACTTCACCTACTGAATACAAACGGTGTTTTATAGGGAAGGCCCTCGGGATGCCATGCCGAGCCCGCGGCGTCTTGCCAACAAGGGGCTCCGAAGCCGGACAGGCTAAAAAGGAAAGCGATCCGGACGGAGGCGCCGGCGCAGAGGTATGACACAACACCTTACTCCGTGATTGTCGTCATTAAAAACATAATAACGCCCGTGTTTCCTACAAGGAAGAACGCTCGCCGGACAATATCCGGAGAGGTCGCTGATCATGCCTCTACCAGTCGGGCTCCAGGGCCAGACACAGAGGCGGAAGCGAACACGAGGCACACGCCCTACAGAGGATGCGGATAAAATATCCCCTACGAATTCCGAAGTGGAGAGCGCCATGAATCACAGGCGTCGCCGAGCTGTACTCCGTGACGCTTGTTTCTCCCAGGAGGCTTTTAATGCCTTCAACTCAGGAGATGTGTATATCCGTGCAGCTCAAAATTGTCTAGCCAGAGCCACATACCAGTATGTAAAGGATATACGGGTAATAAAAATTGATGATTATATATATATCAGTAGCCCCTGAGACTTGAAACAGTTAGAGTAACTGATTTAAGGATCATGACTTATGTAGGTTTTGAGAGAGAAGAATACCCGATTATCTCAGGAGCTGGAAGAGTGCAAAGCCCGGCTTCAGGCCCACTTGCCACAGAAGAGGAGTCCAAGAAGACCCCCGCTGGTAACTACTGGGTTTATGCGACGAACGGCAGGTACCAGGTGTTTGTGCGGCGTGCCTGCAAGTCTAACAATAGTTTTTGCAGATGACTCCGGAGTAACTCCGGAGGCCGTGCCAGGGGATGCGAAATGTGCTAAACGACAGCTCAATGCTAGCGAGCACGTGCTGTCACGCGTCATTCAAGAGAAAAATAATCTCCGAGATGCTAATACCCAGCTGAGCGTGGAACTGAAGGATGTTCGGGCCCAGCTTGCTGACTCCGTGAGGAGAATAAGCGGCTTCGACGCGGCATTTTTAGTAAGTGCTTAAACGAACCCTTGAAAGAGTTCAGCAAAGAGGCCAGCTAACAGAGTTATATCTGTAGGTATGCTGACGGGTCGTCCCGCGGAGGAGATGCCCGGGTCTGCGGGTGATCTTCTACCCGAGCTCTCACAACTGCACGAACAAGTTCGGCTGGCGATGCAGGGTATTGCCCAGGCCTTGTGGCCATCCGTCTCCCTGCCAACAGGCATTGGAGAGCTTGCGGAAAAGCTCAAGGGAGCGCGGCGGTGCTTCTAATTATGGAAGATATTGGCCTTCCATCAAGGTGCCAGGGAAGCCTGGGCCATGGTGAAGACGCGGTATACCAAGGCTGACCCAAACCACATGGCCGAGGTCGGACCTGTGGGGCCCGATGGGAAAGAGATCCCCGTTAGCTTAGTGTATGGGCAAGTAGAATTAGCCGCAAAGTATTCCCAACAGGATTGTAGGCTAGACAGCCTGTTGGATGGTATAGAAGAGGAATTTAGTCAGTCTAAGTGACTATGTAATTAAAGTGACATATATAATGCCTTCTAGCCGGATTGTAAATCATTTGTCATGGCGGACCTTTTCGCTTCAACCTCGGGACCCGATAGTCCGGAGTGTATCCGAATACCCGCTCGGCTAAATAAGAACCGGGGTATGCGTGGAAACCAGGCGTAGGGGTCATTAGTGCTTGAACAGACAAGTATCCAACTAGTTATGTTATATTACATGGGTAGTCAGAAACATCTTCCAGGGAGAATAGTTCCGTTAAGGGTTCCTTTCCCTGGGTACGCATGCCCTGAAGTGCATGTCCGAACTACGCGAAGAGACGCGGGCAAAAACATCTGGGGGCACATATGGAAAATAAATAAAAATCATCTTTTGTTCACCGACCGAATATTCGCTTAAGAACGCTAGCTTTCGGCTTCACCCAGTTTGAGGTAAACATCCGGCTGACCCGGCAGTAACAATCGCAGAGGTCCTCCCCTTATGCCCTAGGCGAATTAACGGGAATGTAGGGCATAAATACAAGAGCCAGGCAACCCAGCTTGGCCAAAACTTAAGTCATATCGATGCATATGATGGCGAAGAAAAGGTACATGCGGAAGAATAACACATGTGCGGGGCATGAAGCCCAGATAAATAAATAAGCTTCTGTGTAAGAAGCCCCCAGGTATAATAAGCGCGGTTAGTGCGTCAATAGTGTGCGGGCAAGGCACAAGTTAGCCCTTGAAGGATTTTCAGAAAGAAAAAATAAGAAAGAAACAAACAAAGAAAGAAAAGACAGATAATGTATATGCAAAAAATGGACAGAGGAAGGAGATGAACATAGAGTCCGACACTAGGCGTAGAATCTTCGGAGCCTGGCTGCGTTCTATGGGTTCGGCTCAAGTCGATTATCCGATGCATCCCGCAGACGGTATGCTCCACCGATCAGAACCTGGTCAATAATGAAGGGACCCTCCCATTTGGGCTTGAGCTTGGTCTTTTTCTTCTCCGGCAGGCGTAGAACTAGTTCGCCAAGGTTATAAGTTTTGGCCCGTACTTCTCTGCTTTGGTATCTTCGAGCCTGTTGCTGATAGAATGCGGAACGGGCTTTTGCCACGTCGCGCTCCTCCTCCAGGGTGTCTAGACTGTCTTGCCGATCGAGGTCGGCTTCTCTTTCTTCGTACATGCGCACTCGAGGTGAGTCATGAATTATGTCGCAGGGCAGAACCGCTTATGCATCGTACACCATAAAGAAGGGTGTGTATCCGGTAGTACGATTCGGCGTGGTCCGCAGCCCCAAGAGTACGGAGTCGAGCTCCTCTACCCAGTGCGTATTAGATTCCTTTAGGGACCGCACTAATCTGGGTTTGATGCCGCTCATGATAAGAACATTTGCTCGCTCAACTTGACCGTTAGTTTGTGGGTGATTGACAGAAGCATAATCGAGCTTGATGCCCATGTTGCTGCACCAGAGTTTTACCTCGTCGGCCGTGAAGTTCGTGCCGTTATCAGTGATGATGCTGTGGGGGACGTCATAATGGTGTACAACCCCGGATATGAAGTCTATCACCGGTCCGGATTCGGCCGTTTTAACAGGTTTGGCTTCTATCCATTTGGTGGATTTATCCACCATGACCAATAAGTATTTTTTTCTTATGGGTTCCCCCTTTAAGGGGTCCAACCATGTCAAGCCCCCAGACCGCGAAGGGCCAGGTAATGGGGATTGTTTGGAGGGCGGTGGGTGGCATATGGCTTTGGTTTGCAAAAAGCTGGCAACCGACGCAGCGTTGGACCAAGTCCTATGCGTCTGCCCGGGCCGTCGGCCAATAAAAACCTGTACGAAAGGCCTTGCTTACAAGGGCCCGGGCTACGGCGTGATGGCCGCCGAGTCCAGCATGAATTTCTGCCAGAAGCTTCCGCCCTTCCTCTTCGGAGATGCACCTTCGAAGGACTCTGGTAGTGCTTTTCTTATAAAGCTCTCCCACATGGACCTTGTAGGATTTAGATCGCCGCACTATGCAGTGTGCCTCATTTTGGTCCTCGGGAAGTTCCTGCCTAGTTAGGTAGGCCATGAATGGTTCAGTCCACAGGGCGATGATGGACATTATTACGTGGGCTGAAGGTGTTATTTCGGTGGCAGGGTCTCGGATTATGTCAAAGTGTTCGGTATCGGGCATTGTGGCTGGGTCCGAACTATTGTTACTGGTGTCCCCTTCCCATACCACGGATGGCTTAAACAGCTTCTCCAAGAAGATGTTGGGTGGGACCGCGTCGCGTTTTGCGCATGCGGACGAGGATATCCGCCGCCTGATTGTTTTCCTGAGCCACATGGTGGAATTCGAGCCCCTCAAACCGAGCTGACATCTTGAGGACGGCGTTGCGATAGGCCGCCATTTATTTGGGATATTGCGAGGTTCGAATCCCCACGCACCTCCATGCGTTGAATGCCCATGGAAACTGCAATCCGAAGACCATGTAACAGGGCCTCGTATTCGGCTGCGTTGTTGGAGTCTGTATACATTATCTGGAGTACGTATTGAACTGTATCTCCGGTTGGGGACGTCAGAACGACGCTAGCCCCTATATCGGCCAGCATTTTGGAGCCGTCGAAGTGCATGATCCAATTGGAGTATGCGCCGTACTCTTTAGGGAGTTCGGCTTCCGTCCATTCAGTGACAATGTCGGCCAATACCTGCGACTTAATGGCTCGCCGGGGTTTGTATGTTATGTTGAACGGGAGGAGCTCAATGGCCCATTTGGCAATCCGGCCCGTGGCGTCACGGTTGTTTATAATATCATTAAGTGGCACTTCCGAGGCTACTGTAATTGAATACTCTTGAAAGTAGTGTCGCAGCTTCCGGGATGCCATGAATACCGCATAGGCTATCTTTTGATAATGCGGGTACCGTGATTTGCTTGGAGTGAGGACAGTGGATACATTATATACCGGATTTTGAAGGGGGAATTTATGTCCGTCCCCTTCTCGCTCGACGACGAGCACTGCGCTTACAACCTGATGAGTTGCCGCAATGTACAACAGCATTGGTTCGCCGATGTTTGGCACGACCAGGATTGGGTTTGTTGCTAGTATGGCTTTTATTTCTTCCAATCCGGCTATGGCAGCATCCGTCCACTCGAACTGTTCGGAGCGCCGAAGGAGGCGATAAAGGGGTAATGCCTTTTCTCCTAAGCGGGAGATAAAGTGGCTTAGAGCCGCCACACATCCGGTTAATTTCTGGATTTGTTTGAGGTCCGTTGGGATAGCCAACTGTGATAGAGCTCGGATTTTGGCTGGATTTGCTTCAATTCCTCTATTGGAGATGATGAAGCCCAGGAGCTTTCTGGCTGGTACACCGAAAACGTATTTTTCCGGATTGAGCTTGATGTCATATGTTCGGAGATTGTCGAATGTGAGCCTCAAGTCGTCTATTAGAGAGTCGACGTGTTTGGTTTTAACGACCACATCATCTACGTATGCCTCCACTGTTTTGCCGATTTGTTTTCCAAGACATGTCTGAATCATGCGCTGATATGTTGCACCGGCGTTTTTGAGCCCAAAAGGCATTGTGTTGAAACAGAAGGGGCCGTATGGTGTGATGAATGCCGTTGTGGCTTGGTCGGACTTCGCCATCTTGATTTGGTGGTAGCCGGAGTATGCGTCGAGCAAACACAATGAATCGTGTTCTGCGGTAGCATCGATAATTTGATCGATGCAGGGAAGGGGGAAGGGATCCTTTGGGCAGGCCTTGTTGAGGTCCTTGAAATCGACACATATGCGCCAAGATTTGTCCTTCTTTGGTACCATCACCAGGTTTGCTAGCCAGTCTGGATGTTTTATTTCTCTAATGAATCCGGCCTCCAATAACTTGGCTAGTCCCTCTCCCATGGCTTGTCTCTTGGGTTTGGAGAAACGCCGAAGAGTCTGCTTGACCGGCTTGAATCCTTTTAGGATATTAAGGCTGTGTTTGGCCAGCCTGCGTGGGATTCCTAGCATATGTGAGGGATGCCAGGCGAATATGTCCCAATTCTCGCGCAGGAACTCTCATAGTGCGGCGTCCACAACGTGGTTTAACTGTGCCCTGATGGAGGTTGTTTTTGTAGCGTCCGTTGGGTGGACTTGGAATTTGACTATTTCATCCGCCGGTTAAAAAGAGTGGACTTGGATCTTTTGTCAAGTATCACGTCATCCCTGTCCACTTTGGAGCGTAGCGCAGTTAATTCCTCGGTCGCAAGGGCTTCAGATAATGCCTCGAAAGCCAATGCGTCTGTTTTGTTTTCGGCGCGGAGTGCTGTATCCGGATCACTAGCGAGAGTGATGATTCCTTTGGGTTCGGGCATTTTTAGCTTTATGTACTCGTAATGGGGCATGTCTTGGAAGATCGTGAACGCCTCCCGCCCTAAAAGGGCGTGGTATCCGCTACTGAACGGGGCCACTTGGAATGTAATTTCTTCGAACCTATAGTTCTCCGGCATGCCGAATACCACATCTAGTGTGATTTTTCTAGCACAGCGTGCTTCCAGACTGGGGATGATTCCTCTGAAGGTTGTGCTGCTTTGCTCAATGCGGTTCCAGTCTATTTCCATTTTTTGAAGAGTTTCCTCATAAATGAGGTTTAATCCACTGCCGCCGTCCATGAGTACTTTGGTGAGTCGAAAGCCGTCCATAATTGGAATGAGGACCAGTGCAGCTGGTGCCCGGGCTATTCGGAATTTAGGTTCGTCACTGGCATTGAAGGTAATAGCCGTGTCACTCCATGGATTTGTTGTTGCCACATGGCAGATTTCGGCAAGGCTGTGGAGGGTTCGCTTGCGCCTATTATTTGATGCGAAGGTCTCAAAGACTGTTAATACCGTATTGTTATCCCCGGGATGGTGCTCTGTGGCATTTGGGATGAGAAGATCCTCACCACTTTTGGCCACCTGCCGGAGTACCCAACATGCTCTAAGGCTGTGTGTTGGTATGGTATCCGCTGTACTATGAATTTTGCAGGGTCCGTTGAGCCATCCCTCCAATACGTTTCCGCGCCCTGTAGAGGGTTTTTGCTTCTTTGTAATTAACTCAGGTGTCTTACGATAGTGCACCCTTTTACTTCGGACTGGGTGTATATTCCGAGCCGGATTATCCCAAAATTTCGTTTCGGTTTTCCAGGCGCTTTCCATCGCACAGTATTTTCATACTATGGATGCCAAGTAAGCGAAGCGTGATATGTCACGACGACTTATGGCATTAAGGATTCCCTTGCCCGTGCAATTATTGTAGAAAAATGATACTGCGTCTTCCTCGCGACAGTCCTTAACCTTGTTCATCACAAGGAGGAATCTGGCCCAATAATGATCTACTGTTTCCTGGGGCTCTTGCCTGATGTTGGAAAGATCGTTTATGTTTGGGTGGGTGGGTGGATTTGAGTCCGAACCCTTACCCGATCTGAGACCCAGGGGACGAGGAGTTTCCGATCTTGGAAGTTTGGGTTCCGGGATGTTGCCCAATGAATCTGGCCCGCTGCCTGATTCTAGGTTCAGGGCTTGGGTGATGTCCTCCCGTAAACGGGTATCCGGCTCGGAGAGCTCAGGAATCCGGACATAGTTAGTCCTCAAGATAGAGGAAGAATCGCCGCATTGTTCCTCCACCACCGCAATATGATGGGTGACGGTGGAGAGTTAATCTCCCTCTGACCGGGTTTAAGCCCAATCCGATCATAGTCCGTAGCGACTCCCAAGGTGGCTATGCGATCCAAGAGCTCGTTTAGGGAAGAGATCTCCATCGGATCCATCTGCTTGGCAAATTCCGAGCCGACGTGGAGGCGGTTTTCGATGACCCGAGAAGTCATCGTCGGTGTAGCAGCCGAACGAGCGGTCATGATGAAAATGCCTAGCAGGAGAGTTTGGCCGACAGCCAGGGCTCCCCCGGAGGCAATGTTGCTTTTAACAATGAGACGAGGCATCCTTCCTTATGGTGACGACACAGTGGAACTCTCAATAAAAGCACCAATGTCGGTGTCAAAATCGGCGGAACTCGGGTAGGGGGTCCTGAACTGTGGGTCTAGGCGGATGGCAACAGGAGACAGGGGACACGATGTTTTTACCCAGGTTTGGGCCCTCTCAATGGAGGTAAAACCCTACTCCTGCTTGATTGATCTTGACGATATGAGTATTACAAGAGTTGATTTACCACGAGATCAGAGAGGCTAAACCCTAGAAGCTAGCCTATGGTATGATTGTTGTTCTTGGTCCTACGGACTAAACCCTCCGGTTTATATAGACACCGGAGGGGGCTAGGCTTACAAGAGTCGGTTACAACGAAGGAGATCTACATATCCGTATTGCCAAGCTTGCTTTCCACGCCAGGGAGAGTCCCATCCGGACACGGGACGAAGTGTTCAATCTTGTATCTTCATAGTCCAACAGTCCGGCCAAAGGATATAGTTCGGCTGTACGGATACCCCCTAATCCAGGACTCCGTCAATTGTCATGTTGGATACACAAGTGCTCTTCCTTGCAAGACTAACCCATGTAGGTAGATGAACTCAAACTATAAGTGGTGCTCCCAACCATTGATGCGCTACGTCAACCTCGAGCACTCCACACAAGTTCAACTACATGATCAAGTTCAACACCACAACCCAAGGTATGATATTCCATCTTAGAGAAGCTTTACCCCAAGCCATGGGTCAAAGCAGCTCAACAAGATGCGAATACATCAAAATGCTTAATCGAAAAATGGTAACCCTATTTTGAGCTTAAACGATGAGTATGACTTATGATCAAGTGTTCTCACTTGAATCCTCACTCAATATACTCTAACATAGGTGACTTTGTCACCACCCAATTCTAGATGAAGTTCTCTTGTGTTTCCTAGTTTTTGCATTTGTCCCTTGCATTTTTGTTCCCCTTCCATTAATCAAAAAATGCTTCATCTAGATTTTCTTTTCTCTGTTTTGTTCTGCATTCCCTGCATCCAATTCCTTGCAAATCTTTGTGAGACCTTATTTGCCTAGTGAGTTGAGGTGACAATTGCTCTTTCTCTGTGTTGAAATCGGTCACACCTATCTATCACTTTCTGTCAAACCGAACCATTTCGGTGCAATCGAGAAATATAACTCGGTGTCACCGATTTCACTCCATAGAAGACAATTTGCCAATTGTTTCTGCACTTTTGTTCCAGCTCCACTCGATGATTCTTGTCCTCTACCAGCATCATATTCTATATGTGATGTCTACTACACAACCTTCTTCTTGTAGACGTTGTTGGGCCTCCAAGTGCAGAGGTTTGTAGGACAGTAGCAAATTTCCCTCAAGTGGATGACCTAAGGTTTATCAATCCGTGGGAGGCGTCGGATGAAGATGGTCTCTCTCAAACAACCCTGCAACCAAATAACAAAGAGTCTCTTGTGTCCCCAACACACCCAATACAATGGTAAATTGTATAGGTGCACTAGTTCGGCGAAGAGATGGTGATACAAATGCAATATGGATGGTAGATATATGTTTTTGTAATCTAAAAATATAAAAAACAACAAGGTAACTAATGATAAAAGTGAGCACAAATGGTACTGCAATGCTAGGAAACAAGGCCTAGGGTTCATACTTTCACTAGTGCAAGTTCTCTCAACAATAATAACATAATTAGATCATATAACAATCCCTCAACATGCAACAAACAGTAACTCCAAAGTCACTAATAGCGGATAACAAACGAAGAGATTATTGGTGGGTACAAAACCACCTCAAAGTTATCCTTTCTGATCGATCTATTCAAGAATCCGTAGTAAAACAACACGAAGCTATTCTTTCCGTTCAATCTATCAAAGAGTTCGTACTAGAATAACACCTGAAGACATAAATCAACCAAAACCCTAATGTCACCTAGATACTCCAATGTCACCTCGAGTATCCATGGGTATGATCATAGATATGCATCACACAATCTCAGATTCATCTATTCAACCAACACAAAGTACTTCAAAGAGTGCCCCAAAGTTTCTACCGGAGAGTCAAGATGAAAACGTGTGCCAACTCCTATGCATAAGTTCACGAGCGGAACCCTCAAGCTGATCACCAAAACATACATCAAGTGGATCACGTGAATATCCCATTGTGACCACAGATAAACACATGCAAGACATACATAAAGTGTTCTCAAATCCTTAAGGACTCAATTTGATAAGACAACTTCAAAGGGAGAACTCAATCCATTACAAGAGAGTAGAGGGGGAGAAACATCATAAGATCCAACTATAATAGCAAAGCTCGCGATACATCAAGATCGTACCACCTCAAGAACGCGCGCGCGCGCGCGCGCGCGCGCGAGAGAGAGAGAGAGAGAGAGAGAGAGAGAGAGAGAGAGAGAGAGAGAGAGAGAGAGAGAGAGAGAGAGATCAAACACATAGCTACTGGTACATACCCTCAGCCCCGAGGGTGAACTACACCCTCCTCATCATGGAGAGCGCCGGGATGATGAAGATGGCCACCGGTGATGGATCCCCGCTCCGACAGGGTGCCGGAACAGGGTCTCGATTGGTTTTTGGTGGCTACAGAGGCTTGCGGCGGCGGAACTCCCGATCTATTCTGTTCTCCAATGTTTTTAGGGTATATGGATATATATAGGCGAAAGAAGTCGGTTCGGGGAGCCACGAGGGGCCCACGAGGGTGGGGGCGCGCCCAGGGGGGTGGGCGGGCCTCCCTACCTCATGGCTTCCTCGAAGCTTCCCTGACGTCCTCTCCAAGTCTCCAGGATTGCTTCCGTTCCAAAAATAACTCTCTCGAAGGTTTCATTCCGTTTGATATTCCTTTTCTACGAAACACTGAAATAGGCAAAAAACAGAAACTCGCACTAGGCTCTAGGTTAATAGGTTAGTCCCAAAACTCATATAAAATAGTATATAAATTCATATAAAACATCCTAGAAGGATAATATAATAGCATGGAACAATCAAAAATTATATATACGTTGGAGACGTATCAGCATCCTCAAGCTTAATTCATGCTCGTCCTCGAGTAGGTAAATGATAAAAACAGAATTTTTGATGTGGAATGCTACCTAGCATATTTTTTTAATGTAATATTATTTATTGTGGAAAGAATATTTAGATCCATAAGATTCCAAACAAAAGTTTAATATTGACATGAAAACAATAATACTTCAAGCATACTAACAAAGCAATCATGTCTTCTCAAAATAACATGGCCAAGGCAAGCTATCCCTACAAAATCATATAGTCTGGCTATGCTCTATCTTCATCACACAAAATATTTAAATCATGCACAACCCCGATGACAAGCCAAGCAATTGTTTCATACTTTTGATGTTCTCAAACTTTTTCAATCTTCACGCAATATATGAGCATGAGCCATGGACATAGCACTATAGGTGGAATAGAATGGTGGTTGTGGAGAAGACAAAAAGGAGAAGATAGTCTCACATCAACTAGGCGTATCAATGGGCTATGGAGATGCCCATCAATAGATATCAATGTGAGTGAGTAGGTATTGCCATGCAACGGATGCACTAGAGCTATAAGTGTATGAAAGCTCAACAAAAGAAACTAAGTCGGTGTGCATCCAACTTGCTTGATCATGAAGACCTAGGGCAATTTGAGGAAGCCCATCATTGGAATATACAAGCCAAGTTCTATAATGAAAGATTCCCGCTAGTATATGAAAGTGACAACATAGGAGACTCTCTATCATGAAGATCATGGTGGTACTTTGGAGCACAAGTGTGGTAAAAGGATAGTAGCATTGCCCCTTCTCACTTTTTCTCTCATTTTTTTGGGCCTTTTTTTATGGCCTCTTTTTTTTCTCTCTTTTTTTATTTGGGCTTCTTTGGCCTCTTTTATTTATTTTTTTCGTCCGAGTCTCATCCTGACTTGTGGGGGAACCATAGTCTCCATCATTACTCACTGGGACAATGCTCTAATAATGATGATCATAACACTTTTATTTACTTACAACTCAAAAATTACAACTCGATACTTAGAACAAAATATGACTCTATGTGAATGCCTCCGGCGGTGTACCGGGATATGCAATGAATCAAGAGTGACATGTATGAAACAATTATGAAAGGTGGCTTTGCCACAAATACGATGTCAACTACATGAACATGCAAAGCAATATGACAATGATGGAGCGTGTCATAATAAATAGAACGATGGAAAGTTGCATGGCAATGTATCTCGGAATGGCTATGGAAATGCCATAATAGGTAGGTATGGTGGCTATTTTGAGGAAGGTATATGGTGGGTGTATGATACCGGCAAAAGGTGCGCGGTATTAGAGAGGCTAGCAATGGTGGAAGGGTGAGATTGCGTATAATCCATGGACTCAACATTAGTCATAAAGAACTCACATATTTATTGCAAAAATCTATTAGTTATCGAAATGAAGTACTACGCACATGATCCTAGGGGGATAGATTGGTAGGAAAATACCATCGCTCGTCTCTGACCGCCACTCATAAGGAAGACAATCAATAAATAAATCATGCTCCGACTTCATCACATAACGGTTCACCATACGTGCATGCTACGGGAATCACAAACTTTAACACAAGTATCTCTCAAATTCACAACTACTCAACTAGCATGACTCTAATATCACCATCTTCATGTCTCAAAACAATCATCAAGTATCAAACTTCTCATAGTATTCAATGCATTCTATATGAAAGTTTTTATTATATCCCTGTTGGATTCCCATCATATTAGGACTAATTTTATAACCAAAGCAATTTACCATGCTGTTCTAAAAGACTCTCAAAATAATATAAGTGAAGCATGAGAGATCAATAATTTCTATAAAATAAAACCGCCACTGTGCTCTAAAAAGATATAAGTGAAGCACTAGAGCAAACGACAAACTACTCCGAAAGATATAAGTGAAGATCAATGAGTAGTTGAATAATTATGTAACTATGTGAAGACTCTCTGACATTTAATAATTTCACATCTTGGTATATTATTCAAACAGCAAGCCAAACAAAAGAAAATAAAATTACGCTCCAAGCAAAACACATATCATGTGGTGAATAAAAATATAGCTCCGAGTAAAGTTACCGATGAAGGGGAGCTTAGGCTCTTGCCACTCCTTATTCCATAATCCATCGAATCTTTACCCAAAACTTGAAAACTTCACAACACAAAACTCAACAGAAAACTCGTAAGCTCCGTTAGTATAAGAAAATAAATCACCACTTAGGTACTGTTGTTAACTCATTATAAATTCATATTGGTGTTAAACCTATTTTATTCCAACTTATATATGGTTCACACCCTTTGATACTACTCATAGATTCATCAAAATAAGCAAACAACACATAGAAAACCGAATCTGTAAAAAACAGAACAGTCTGTAGTAATCTGTATCATTCGAATACTTATGTAACTACAAAAATTCTAAAATAAATTGTTGGACCTGAGTAATTTGTCTAATAAACATATGCAAAAATAATCAACTAAATAGCACTCTCCAGTAAAAAGTTGTAATTAATCTCGTGAGCGCTAAAGTTTCTGTTTTTTATAGCAAGATCAAAAAGAATTCACCCAAGTATTCCCAAAGGTTCTACTTGGCACAAATACTAATTAAAACAATAAAACACATCTAACCAGAGGCTATATCAAAGAGTTATTACTAAACAGAACCGAAAAGCAAGGAACAAGAATAAAACTGGGTTGCCTCCCAACAAGCGCTAACGTTTAACGCCCCTAGCTAGGTATGATGATTTCAATGATGCTCACATAAAAGATAAGAATTGAAACATAAAGAGAGCATCATGAAGAATATGACTAGCACATTGAAGTCTAACCCACTTCATATGCATAGGGATTTTCTGAGCAAAAAACTTATGGGAACAATAATCAACTAGCATAGGAAGGCAAAACAAGCATAACTTCAAAACTTTAGGCACATAGAGAGGAAACTTTATATTATTGCAATTCCTACAAGCATATATTCCTCCCTCATAATAATTTTCAGTAGCATCATGTATGAATTCAACAATAGAACCATCACATAAAGCATTCTTTGCATGATCTACAAGCATAGAAATTTTATTACTCTCCACATAAGCAAAATTCCTCTCTTTTGGAATAGTGGGAGTATCATAAGAGACTCGTACTATAAATTGTTTCCACATTAAATGAGTAATGTTCATAAAAAGTATAATCATAATCATGATTTTTTTAGAAATATTATCATCACTGCTCTTTATAGCATAAGTTTCATCACAATAATCATCATAAGTAGCAACTTTATTCTCATCATAATCAATTGAAACCTCTTCCAAGATAGTGGAATCATTACTAAATAAAGTCATGACCTCTCCAAATCCACTTTCATAATTTTAACAATAAGATTCAACATACTCCAAAATAGTGTGATCATTACTTCCTAAAGTTGACACTCTTCCAAACCCACTTTCATCAATATAATCATCATAAGTAGGAGGCATGCTATCATCATAACAAATTTGCTCATCAAGACTTGGGAGGCTAAAAATATCATCTTCATTAAACATAGCATCCCCAAGCTTGGGACAAACATTAATTGCATCAAATATATTCTCAAACATGTCATTCTCATCAAACATAGCATCCCCAAGCTTGGGCCGTTTCATATCATGAGCATAATCACTCTCATCATTAATAGTATGGATAGCACCAATAGTATAGCAATTATCATCATCACAATGAGAAATAGGAGCAACATCATTTGGGAGGGATACCTTTTCACCTTTGCTTCTTCGTCTTTTCTTTTTCTTATTCACATCATGTGTGGGTTTAACCCTCTTTTTTGAGCTCCTTATTGATTAGATTGGTTGAATAGAAGGCTCTTCCTCGTTACCTGATTCATCATAAGAAATATTAGGAGGATATTAGGAAGTCTCTTCCCTTTCGTTAGTATTATTTTCATCTTCTATTTGTTTTCTTGTCTCTATGTAATTGGCAATATAAGGATTTTCAATGCAATTCACCGCACAATACATAAAAATTTCTTCTAGATCAAAATCAAGAACTTTATCAAGGACAAATTCTGGAATATCCTTAGCTATACGTTTCATTTCTTCATAACCCAAAAGCAAAGTAAGTTCATTGTGATGTGCAAGGGAAATCAAGTCATCATAATTTTTGGACACGATACGATCATGAAACAATTTGCATTTGGTATTGAAATGACCACGTTCATTGCAAGTTCACAAGGACGACAAAGAAAGTTTAAATTCTCAGCACAAACATCTAGCCTTTCTTGCAACCATTTAGTTTCCAAATACATATGCCTCATGCAAAATCTATTTCCCCTATTTGGTGTGTACTTGCAAGCTCTATGCACTCCACAGAAATTGACATGCTTATAAGAGTCATATTCATCATGACTAGTGCAATCATCATTAGTACTATGAATATTCAAAGAGTTCATACTAACAACATTGCAATCATGCTCATCATTCAGAGATTTAGTGCCAAACATTATAATGCATTCTTCCTCTAGCAACTGAGCACAATTATCGGAATCCTTATTCTCATGAAAGATATTAAAAAGATGAAGCATATGAGGCACCCTCAATTCCATTTTTTGTAGTTTTCTTTTATAAATTAAACTAGTGATAAAACAAGAAACTAAAAGATTCGATTGTAAGATCTAAAGATATACCTTCAAGCACTAACCTCCCTGGCAAAGGCACCAGAAACTGCTTGATGTCTACTACACAACCTTCTTCTTGTAGACGTTGTTGGGCCTCCAAGTGCAGAGGTTTGTAGGACAGTAGCAAGTTTCCCTCAAGTGGATGACCTAAGGTTTATCAATCTGTAGGAGGCGTAGAATGAAGATGGTCTCTCTCAAACAACCCTGCAACCAAATAACAAAGTGTCTCTTGTGTCCCCAACACACCTAATACAATGGTAAATTGTATAGGTGCACTAGTTCGACGAAGAGATGGTGATACAAGTGAAATATGGATGGTAGATATAGGTTTTTGTAATCTAAAAATATAAAAAAACAACAAGGTACCTAATGATAAAAGTGAGCACAAATGGTATTGCAATGATAGGCAACAAGGCCTAGGGTTCATACTTTCACTAGTGCAAGTTCTCTCCACAATAATAACATAATTAGATCATATAAAAATCCCTCAACATGCAACAAAGAGTCACTCCAAAGTCACTAATAGCGGAGAACAAATGAAGAGATTATTGTAGGGTACGAAACAACCTCAAAGTTATCCTTTCTGATCGATCTATTCAAGAGTCCATAGTAAAATAACACGAAGCTATTCTTCCCATTCGATCTATCATAGAGTTTGTACTAGAATAACACCTTAAGACACAAATCAACCAAAACCCTAATGTCACCAAGATACTGCAATGTCATCTCGAGTATCCGTGGGTATGATCATACGATATGCATCAGACAATCTCGGATTCATCTATTCAACCAACACAAATTACTTCAAAGAGTGCCCCAAAGTTTCTACCGGAGAGTCAAGACGAAAATGTGTGCCAACCCCTATGCATAATTTCACGAGCAGAACCCGCAAGTTGATCACCAAAACATACATTAAGTGGATCACGTGAATATCCCATTGTCACCACAGATAAGCACATGCAAGACATACATAAAGTGTTCTCAAATCCTTAAAGACTCAATCCGATAAGACAACTTCAAAGGGAAAAATCAATCCATTACAAGAGAGTAGAGGGGGAGAAACATCATAATATCCAACTATAATCGCAAAGCTCGCGATACATCAAGATCTTACCACCTCAAAAACGCGCGCGCGCGCGAGAGAGAGATCAAACACATAGCTACTGGTACATACCCTCAGCCCCGAGGGTGAACTACTCCCTCCTCGTCATGGAGAGCGCCGGGATGATGAAGATGGCCACCGGTGATGGATCCCCCTTCCGGCAGGGTGCCGGAATAGGGTCCCGATTGGTTTTTGGTGTCTACAGAGGCTTGCGGCGGCGGAACTCCCGATCTATTCTGTTCTCCGATGTTTTTAGGGTATATGGATATATATAGGCGAAAGAAGTCGGTCAGGGGAGCCACGAGGGGCCCACGAGGGTGGGGGTAGATGTCAGGGAAGCTTCAAGGAAGCCACGAGGGTGGGGGGGCGCCCTGGGGGGTGGGGCACGCCTCCCTGCCTCGTGGCCTCCTCGAAGCTTCCCTCACGTCTACTCCAAGTCTTCTGGATTGCTTCCATTCCAAAATTAACTTTCCCGAAGGTTTCATTCCGTTTGGACTCTGTTTGATATTCCTTTTCTGCGAAATACTGAAATAGGCAAAAAACAGAAACTGACACTGGGCTCTAGGTTAATAGGTTAGTCCCAAAAATCATATAAAATAGCATATAAATGCATATAAAACATCCTAGAAGGATAATATAATAGCATGGAACAATCAAAAATTATAGATACGTTGGAGACGTATCAATATGCTGCTTTGCTCTGTGACTCAAGGACCAAACCTATTGACTCACACTCCAGAAGATCCCTTCTTGGAAATTGATGTCAAAGGGGGGGAGAGAGATCACATCAAAGCTTAATTACTTCAAAAGGGGAGAGAGTACTTCAAAAGGGGAGAGAGGTAATCACATCAAAGGCCCCAGATGCTTGGTATTCAAAAGGAGAGAAGTCACATGTCTTTAAGAGGGGAAAGACATGTTTGTATTATGTTTCTGTGATCTGATCTGTTCTGCTCTGATTTTGTTTCCCTATTTTCTCCCATTATCCAATATAAGATTCATAGGGAGAAAGACTGCTAGGGAAGGAAATCCTTAAATTCATTTGACATCTTTTACCTTTGGGGACATGTCTATATCAAACTAGAGTACCTAGTACTCACTCTCTACATGTCATCCCAGTCTTGGTAGTCTTTTGGCTCTTTTGCTTACTCTGTCTAGTAGATGTATCTGTGTTATCTAACCTTGTTTACTCAGGTTCATCTCTTCCTAAGCCAGCTTAAGACCACAAGGTAAGTATATGCATTACACTCATGTGCATGATGATTTCTTGCTGATGTACATATTGTTTGGAAGAAGGAATCATGAACATGAAGTTACAACTTCATATAGTCACATCATTTTCTCTAATGCATATAGCCAAGATACATGTAACACATTGCATGCTCTGTCATGTTTATGCATTCACATGCTCTTATACTCCATATTGACATGATTGCATACATGTAGGGGGAGCCTATGCATGTTACATGTCTTTCCAAGGCTTTACTTGCTATTCTCTATATCTTTATCTAAAGCTTTGATGTATGTTGTCATCAATTACCAAAAAAGGGGAGATTGAAAGCACAAGTGCTCCCTGGGTGGGTTTGGTAATTAATGTCAACATATCTCCTGTTGGACTAATGTTTTATCTAGAATATTTCAGATAAGTTCAACAGATGGAGTGGCATGGACATGAGGATGTGGAACCCCTTCGAAATGCTAAGGACAAAAGATTGGCTCAAGCTCAATAGCTCAAGACACTACATTTTACTTTTAGTGATCCAAGATCACATTGAGTCCATAGGAAAGCCAATACTATTAAAAGGGGATGAGGTGTTGCTTAATGGCTTGCTTGCTCAAAGTGCTTAGTGATATGCTCCAAAGTCCTCAACCACTTTCTCATATCCACATATGTCCCAAACCAGAAGTCACACTCGGCCCCATCGAAACATTCTATCCGGCGCCACCGAGTTCACTTGACATAGCCACTACCACAAACCCTAGTCACTTCAGTCTCACCGAGATGGGCTTGCAAACTCTCTTTTGCCTGTTGCAATAATTTCGGTCTTACCGAGATTTGTAATCGGTCTCACCGAGTTTGCTTGACCAACTCTCTGGTTAGCTCATTACCAAAATTGGTCCCACCCAGTTTGTGTAATCGGTCAAACCGAGATGAGGTTTTACCCTAACCCTAGCACATCGGTCCCACCGAGTTGATCATATCGGTCCCACCGAAAATCCTAATGTTCACATTTTGAACTAAATCGGTCTCACCGAGTTTCATTATTCGGTCCCACCGAGTTTGGTGATTTGTGTGTAACGGTTAAATTTTGTGTGGAGGCTATATATACCCCTCCACCCACTCTTCATTCGTGGAGAGAGCCATCAGAACATGCCTACACTTCCAGCATACATTTTCTGAGAGAGAACCACCTACTCATGTGTTGAGGTCAAGATATTCCAATCCAACCACATAAATCTTGATCTCCAGCCTTCTCCAAGTTGCTTTCCACTCAAATCATCTTTCCATCAAATCCAAATTTGTGAGAGAGAGTTGAGTGTTGGGGATACTATCATTTGAAGCACAAGAGCAAGGAGTTCATCATCAACACACCATCTATTACCTTTTGGAGAGTGGTGTCTCCTAGATTGGTTAGGTGTCACTTGGGAGCCTCCGTCAAGATTGTGGAGTTGAACCAAGGAGTTTGTACGGGCAAGGAGATCGCCTACTTCATGAAGATCTACCCTAGTGAGGCAAGCCCTTCGTGGGCGATGTCCATGGTGGGACAGACAAGGTTGCTTCTTCGTGGACCCTTCGTGGGTGGAGCCCTTCGTGGACTCGCGCAACCGTTACCCTTCGTGGGTTGAAGTCTCCATCAACGTGGATGTACGATAGCACCACCTATCGGAACCACACCAAAATACTCCCTGTCTCCAATTGCATTTGCACACTCCAATCCCATCCCTTTACATTCTCGCAAAATGCATGCTTTACTTTCCGCTGCTCATATACTCTTGCCATGCTTGCTTCAATGTATTGTGAATGCTTAAACTTGTGTTAAAACTCTACCTTAACTTGAAGAAAATAAAAACTGTAATTTTTCTTTGTTAAGAGTCTATTCACCCCCCTCTAGACACCTCTTCTCGATCATTTCAGTTTCCTTGGTGTAGCCTAATCACAAACAGTTCATCCGAGTGAACCGTATGCTCTATATCGCACACGCCTTCATCAGGCTGCCAGTTTCTTTTGTTCCACCTCATCGCAAACTGTTGGGGATATTATTGCTGGGCGTAAACCGGCCTAAGTGGGCCGGGTTGACTTCATCAGTAATCTAAAGGTGCTAAAGCCCAGAGGCTAGACAAAGGCCCAAGGCCGTAGTCGGTTCAGTATCTGTGCCGTAAACCGGCGTGTATATAAACTTGTATTATAAGTTAGGAATAGGGAGAGACCAACCCGGATACGAATATAAACTGGAGATTGGGACTCTATGAACCAACGGGTGTCACCCGTGTATATAAGGGGACAACCCGATAGCGGTTCAGGACAGAGAACAATAACTCGAGGCCTAGGCGAAGCTTGTTTGCTCCCTAGTCATAGAAACCCCATCAATTCCATCACAAACTAGACGTAGGCTTTTACCTTCATCGAAGGGGCCGAACTAGTATAAACTCCCTGTGTCCCTTGTCCGTTTTAACCCCTTCGAGTTAACCCGTTGCGATGGCTCCACGACTAAGTCCTTTCACTAGAACATCTGCCATGACAAACCCACGACACAAACAGTTCATTTGACTGAACCATATGCCCTGGATCGCACACGCAACTAAAATCTGAACCGTGTTTGATGGCTCCGCCATCGCAAACGTTTTGCACCTTTTTGACATTTCTTTTACACCACCGTTTGCGATTATTGCATCGCACACAGTTTCATCGAAGGGTCTCTGATCATAGTGTCGCGTTAGCAGCATCCCGTGGTAGTGAAAATTGAACTCCAACTATTCAACTAAGTAGTGCACAATGAACATAATATTGCACAATTGAATGAAACGGTGCAATTGATCAATACTTTGCACAACGGAACATTACATTGCATACCTGCTTGAAGATCGGATCGCATAACAACATTACATTGGATAGGTGACTAGAACTTTTAGAGGGAGTAGCACCAACTGTAATCTAATAAAGCCAAACTAAAGTTCAACCAAAGATAATTAATTGGGCATAGTTAGCTAAAACTAGGCCTTAGTAAGCTAAAAATGAGCTATTCCTCATTAGAGGAGGAAATGACGATGGGATCCTTTTAGTTGGAAGAGAGCAAGGCCTCCACATCGTGGGTGCCCTCCTCGTCGTCCAAGAAGATACCCATTTCACTTCCTCATCGTGGTGGTTTACCTGGGCCAGTCCATGCACCAACACGCTAGCTCCGGACTTGAGGTAAGCACGCGCACAAATAGAAAACACCTCATAGTGGTCATCGTAGGCAACAATAGTGGACGAAAAAAATTATCCAAGCCCTATGATTCAAAGCAGTCATCAGCACGATGTCATCGGCATGCGATGCCTGGACAGTGGCCTGGATGGCCAACTACTCCTCCAGGATTGGGAACAACATAGGGAAGCTCATCCGTGCGTGCTGCCGCGATTTTCCCCGATGTTGCCGAATGCTCCTCGAGCTCCCGGCCATGCTTCATGAACCATAGTGACAGGTAGCGAGGGTTTGGAGGATAGGATGGGGATTTTTATGGAGGGTGTCACGCCGAAAGTCGGTCTATTGTGATTGAGGAGGAGGAGTGGTGGATTACCTGACTAGATCGAGGAGGTGGGCACCGGGAGGAGCATAGCGTCCCCGGTGAGGACGCCACACATTATCAAGGGTTTAAGCGCAAAAAGCTTAGGAAACAAGGAAAGTATTTTTTTGGTGGGGATAAGAAGAGAGCTGTAGCAGCTGGTGAAAATTTTCTCTAAGTGGAGGGGGAAAATAGAGCACAAAATGTCATCACATATAATTCATTCGAAACAATTGTGTGCGGTAGATGATCACCCCACACGATATTCCTAATTTACCCATGTGTGATGAATAAGAATGTACACATGTTGGTGCGATTTTTCCTAGTTAAACTAATCATCCATGTCATTGCATAAAATCCATCGCAGTTTTGATTATCTTTGATCCGATTTTGGATGTTGATAGTACCTGCATGTTTCCCCATAGATGAACCTTTCTATCAAGCCTACGAGAAGAATTGCTAATTGAGAGGCGATTCTTGCAAGATTTTATCGTTGCTAAAAGTCCCAATTGTCAAACCGGGGTCACATTTTTTTGAGAGAAAACAATATTAGGAAATTAGGCCAGGACTTAAGGTATTAACTTGTAGATGTATACTTGCACTTGGGATTTCATCTAAATATTCAACATGGTACTAGATGCATCCTAATAACCTCGTGATCGACCAGCAGATGCATCATGATTCTGTTGTCCGACCAAAGCCTTTACCATCTTGCGGGATCACCTCGATTATGAAGGATTTCTCTGGACCAACGCATCGGGCATTTAATGACTACACCTCATGTTTCCTTAGGGAGTTCCTTGAGCTATTGTATTTATCCTTACTATCATCGGCTTTCAGCAGAGCCTTCCACTCATCCATGCACTTTACTTCCTTAATCGATCCTTGAGATCCCGGGTTCCCACGGGTGTAACGCCCTCGATGCGGCTATATCTCCCACGTGTCGAGGCACGACTTAGAGGCATAACCGCATTGAAAGCAATGTCGCAAGTGAGGTAATCTTCACACAACCCATGTAATACATAAGGGAAAGATACATAGTTAGCTTACAGTCGCCACTTCACACAATACATAAATAAACATTCATCATCCAGATTACACTCAAGGTTCAACTACGGAACCAAAATGAAAGAAGTCTACCCCAAATGCTACATAGATCCCCGAATCACCCCAACTGGGCTCCACTACTGATCATCAGGAAAAGACACATAGTAACGGCCACGTTCCTCATCGAACTCCCACTTGAGCTCGGTTGAATCATCTGCACTGGCATCGTCGGCATCTGCAACTGTTTTGGTAGAATCTGTGAGTCACGGGGACTCAACAATCTCACACCCGCGAGATCAAGACTATTTAAGCTTAAAGGTAGGATAGGGTTGTGAGGTGGAGCTGCAGTAAGCGACTAGCTTATATGGTGGCTAACAACGCAAAAGAGAGCGAGAAGAGAAGCAAAGCACGGTCGTGAAGCTAGAAGTGATCAAGAAGTGATCCTACAACAAGCTACGTCAGACATAACTCCAACACCGTGTTCACTTCCCGGACTCCGCCGAGAAGAGACCATCACGGTTACACACGCGGTTGATGTGTTTTAATTAAGGTCAACTTTGGGTTTTCTACAACCGGACATTAACAAATTCCCATCTGCCTCATAACCGCGGGCACGGCTTTTGAAAGATAATACCCTTCAGGGGTGTCCCAACTTAGCCCATTATAAGCTCTCACGGTCAACGAAGGATATTCCTTCTACCGGGAAAACCCGATCAGTCTCGGAATCCCGGACTACAAGACATTTCGACAGTAATAAAACAAGACCAGCAAAGCCGCCCGATTGTGCCGACAAATCCTGATAGGAGCTGCACATATCTCGGTCTCAGGGCACATCCGGATAAGTCAAGCTACGAGTAAAACCAGGCCTCGAGTTTCCCCGCGGTGGCCCCGCAGGCTGCTCAGTTCGGGCCAACACTCGAAGGAGCACTGGCCCGGGGGGGTTAAAATAAAGATGACCCTCGGGCTCGCGAAAACCCGGGGGAAAAGGAGTAGGTGGTAGGCAAATGGTAAAACCAATGTTGGGCCTTGCTGGAAGAGTCTTATTCAAAGCGAACTGTCAAGGGGGTCCCATAATCACCCTACCGTGTAAGGAACGCAAAATCAAGGAACATAACACCGGTATGACGGAAACTAGGGTGGCAAGAGTGAAACAAAACACCAGGCATAAGGCCGAGCCTTCCACCCTTTACCAAGTATATAGATGCATTAATTAAATAAGAGATATTGTGATAACCCAACAAGTAAACATGTTCCCACAAGGAACAACATCTCCATGTTCCAACAAGGAACAAACTTCATCTTCACCTGCAACTAACAACGCTATAAGAGGGGCTGAGCAAAGCGGTAACATAGCCAATCAACGGTTTGCTAGGACATGGATGGTTAGAGGTTTGACATGGCAATATGGGTGGCATGATATAGCAAGTGGTAGGTATCGCAGTATAGGCATAGCAAAAGAGCGAGCAACTAGCAAGCAAAGATAGAAGTGATTTCGAGGGTATGGTCATCTTGCCTGCAAGGTTCTCAGAGTTGTCGAAAGCTTGATCCTCGTAAGAGTTCTCAACAGGTTCCTCGTTCACGTACTCGTCTCCCGGCTCTACCCAAAACAAGAACACAAGCAAAGGAACAACTATCAACCACGATGCAATGCGCAAGCAACATGGTGCAAAACATGGCATGATATGCGAGATGTGATATGCAATGCATATGCGTGCTCCGGAAGGACAAGGATGAACAAGGCATAATCTTGGCAAACCAAGTATGCCACTAGATAGGTGAGGTGGTTTCGGTTGAAATCGATATAAAGATCACCGGAATCGGATGCACGGTTTGCAAATGGCAAGCAAAACAAGAATGACAAGATTCTGCCATTAACAGCATGATGCTACTTAGCAAGCAACAAGAAATTAAGCTATTGCACCCAAACATATCAACAAAGCATATGATAGTGATCTACTCAAGATGCTTGACAAAAGATGAACACTGAGCTATGTCTAAATCACACCATAACAGGTTCAAAGAAGCATGGCAAAAGTGCAAACGATAACAGGTTCACAGACTTGGTGAAATAACATGCCAGAAATTAACATCAGGATGACATGTTTAGAGCAAACAAACAGCATGCTAAAGGAACAGGACATAGCAAAACAAGGCATGGAATGAATCTACTCAAAGCACTTAACAAAAGCCCCTTACTGACCATAAACCAAAAAGGATCAGAAAATATAATAACACCCATGTCAAATAAGCAAGTTTCGTTACAGGTTTCAGACTTAGCAGAAAACTGGACATGTCAAAAACAGATAACAAGTAGGCATGTTCACGAGCTCGATGCACTCGCTACAAAGAATTGCATGATAAACTAAGCATACATACATCAAGAATATATGGCATAAAATCTAGACATGGCAAGAACAACATCATAGCATGCAAGGATCAACTACAACAAGCTTGGCAAAATCGAATAACATGTAAACAATCTGCCAGTAACATTTTATAGCAAAAGTAGAGCTCGATTGACTCAAGCTATGGCACTCCATAATTACAAAAAAAGGCATGGATGGATAGAGCAACTCCATATTCTTAAAACACTCTTACTGATCATGCTCAAAAGAGGCATAGATCTCTCAGAAACAACATGAACACATGGCATAAAAATAACAGTAGAACATGACTGTGAAAATACCAAGTCTCTGAAATCAGCAACATTATGTACCCTAGTTTGCATGCTTGTGATAGTCACCACAAAGATCACAAAAATACATGGCATACACCCCTGTAAATATAGCATGGCATATTACAAATCACATGTAGGACTCAACTTCATAGGGCGCACACATCAATCATGGCAAAAATGACAAAAGTGCAAGTTCTGAAACAGATCTAAAACTATCATCACATAGCCCTCTTCCAACAGCATTTCGGGCACCAATATGTGCTCAAATGAAGATGATGCAATGAGAAGAAACGATGTGCCCATTGAAGCGAACAATTTGACATATTATACGCCCAAAACGGAGCCACGGGTGCAAAGTTATGATGCGTTGAACATGCAAAAAAAATACTGAAAATAAATAACTTAGACGAATTTTGGGACCCGAGGAAAGTCAACCTGAGGCTAAATCTGGATCGGGCTCGCGGTTCGAGGCGGGCGGCGGCTCCCGCCGGAGTTGGTGCGGGGCGGCCGGTGAGGGCGCGGCGAGGACGGCGGAGGACGGCGGCGACGCCGGGCGGCGAGGGGCGCGGCGTCTCGGGGCGACGCGGACGGCGGGCGGCGCGGCCGGCGGGAGGCGGCGCGGCGCCGGCGGACGCGCGGCGATGGAGGGCGCGGGCGGCAGGCGCGGGCGACGACCGGCGGAGGAGGCGCGGCGTGCGGGGACGGGCGGCGGCCGGAGCGGCGGGCCGGGGAGGGCCCCGCACGGGCCTCGCGGGCCCGCGGGGTCGGCGGCGATGTGGGGCTCGCGGGCGCCATATGGCAGTGGCGGGTTGGACGGGGCGGATCGGACGGACGCGTCCGGCTCCGTCCGGACACGTCCGGCGGCGCGGAGAGAGGATTTTGCTAGGGTTTGAGTGGAATTGATCCGCAATTTCGAAGGGGGAGGTGTTTTTATAGGTAGAGGGGGCTAGGAAGCTCCAAATGGAGTGCGGTTTTCGCCCACACGATCGTGATCGAACGGTGATGGACATGGGAGTGTCTTAGATGGGTTATTGGGCTGTTTTGGAGGGGTTTTGGGCTGCAACACACACTAGGCCTTTACGGTTACCCGGTTAACCGTTGGAGTATCAAACGACCTCCGAATGACCCGAAATTTGACAGGCGGTCTACCGGTGCTATACCAAGGCCGCTTGACAAACCTCAGTCCATTCCGAGAAGGTTTAATACCCGCTCACGGAAAAAGGTAAAAGGGGGCGCCGGGGGACATAGGAGCGCCGGATTGCAAAACGGACAACGGGAAAAATGCTCGGATTCATGAGACGAATACGTATGCAAATGTGATGCACATGATGACATAATAAGAAATGCATGACAAGGACAAAATGCAACATGAAGGGAAACCCAACCACGGAGGGAATATCATATCACATTGCCGAAATGGCAAGAGTTGGAGTTACAAATATGGCAAGTTACATCCGGGGTGTTACAACACTCCACCACTACGAGAGGATCTCGTCCCGAGATCTATGACTGAAAGAACTCCGGATATTCGGAACGGAGGTGGTCCTCGCGCTCCCAGGTGGCTTCTCGGTCTGAATGATACGACCACTTCACTTTCAGGAATTTGATGGACTTGTTGCGAGTCTTGCGCTCAGTTTCTTCAAGAATAGCAACGGGATGCTCATGATAGGACAAATCTTCTTGAAGATCAATCTCTTCGAAGTTGATGGTGCGCTCAGGTGTCTTGAAGCACTTGCGAAGCTGTGACACGTGGAAGACATCGTGCACATTTGCAAAGTTGGAGGGAAGCTCAAGTTGATAGGCGAGATCGCCTCGTTTGCCGATGATCTTGAAAGGACCGACGTATCTAGGGGCAAGCTTCCTTTGATACCGAAGCGACGAGTTCCTTTCATTGGAGAGACGCGGAGGTAGACATGGTCTCCGATCTCGAATGCCAAATCCCGGTGTTTGCTATCGTAATAGCTCTTCTGGCACGATTGCGCGGCTTTGAGATTCTCACGAATGACCTTGCACATATCTTCAGCCTCTGAGATCAAATCGTTGCCAAGCAGTTGGCGTTCGCCCGTCTCAGACCAGTTGAGAGGAGTACGACACTTTCGGCCATAGAGAATCTCGAATGGGGCTTTGCCCGAGCTGGCTTGAAAGCTGTTGTTGTAAGAGAACTCAGCATAAGGAAGACAGTCCTCCCACTTCATGCCGAAAGAGATAACACAAGCCCTGAGCATATCTTCAAGAATTTGGTTGACACGCTCGACTTGTCCACTAGTTTGAGGGTGGAAAGCTGTGCTGAAGCGAATATTTGTGCCCATGGCCTTCTGAAAAGAATCCCAAAACTTGGAGGTAAAGATGCTGCCACGGTCTGAAGAGATCAATTTTGGAATGCCATGCAAGGAGACAATTCTGGAGGTGTAAAGCTCTGCCAGCTGCGCTGCTATGATAGACTCTCTGATAGGAAGAAAATGAGCCACTTTAGTGAGCTTGTCGATGACGACGAAGATGGCATCATTTCCACGCTTGGACTTTGGAAATCCAGTCATGAAGTCCATTTCGATATGATCAAACTTCCATTCTGGAATAGCAAGAGGTTGGAGTAGACCAGCTGGTCGTTGGTGTTTTGCTTTCACCCTTCGACAGACATCACATTCATTCACGAATTGAGAATTTTCTCGCTTCATTCGAGTCCACCAATACGACAGCTTGAGGTCATGGTACATCTTTGTACTTCCAGGATGAATTGACAGAAGAGAATTGTGCGCCTCGTTCATAATGACTTTACGAAGATCACCCTTTGGGACCACGATCCGGTCCTCGAAGAAAAGAGTATCTCTGTCATCAACGCGATAGCAGTTGTATTTGGAAATGCCCTTGTCAATACCACGTTTCACCTTCTTCACCATGGTATCCATCAGTTGCGCCTCACGAATTTGATCTTCCAAAGTAGGAGAGACAATGAGGTTGGCAAGAAAACCTTGAGGAACAACTTGGAGATTCAATTTGCGGAAAGCTTCACAAAGATCCGGTTGAAAGGGCTTGAGGATTAAGCTGTTGCAATAAGCCTTCCTGCTCAAAGCGTCTGCAATCACATTAGCCTTGCCTGGAGTATATTCAATACTCGGATTATACTCTTGAATCATTTCGACCCATCGAGTTTGCCTGAGGTTGAGGTTGGGCTCAGTGAAGATGTACTTGAGACTCTTGTGATCGGTGAATATGTCCACTTTCCTTCCCAACAGGAGATGTCTCCATGTTATTAGTGCGTGAACAACTGCCGCCAACTCAAGATCGTGAGTGGGGTAGTTCTTTTCGTTGGGCTTCAACTGACGAGAGGTATAGGCCACAACCTTCTTCTCTTGCATTAACACGGCACCGAGGCCTTGAAGAGAAGCATCACAGAAAACTTCATAAGGCTTGGAATCGTCAGGAGGAGACAACACTGGAGCAGTGACAAGTTTCTCTTTGAGAGTGTTGAAAGCAACGTCACACTCAGGAGACCAGACATACTTCACATGCTTCTGGAGGAGGTTGGAAAGAGGCTTTGCAATCTTTGAGAAATTCTCAACGAATCTTCGGCAATAGCTTGCAAGTCCAAGAAAACTGCGAAGCTGCTTGACATTCTGAGGAGGTTCCCAATTCACGACTGCAGACACCTTCTCAGGATTAACAGCAATGCCCTTGGCAAAGATGATATGCCCAAGGTAAAGAACTTCATCAAGCCAAAATTCACATTTGGAGAACTTCGCATATAATTGATACTCTCTGAGCTTGTAGAGCACCAATCGCAAATATATGGCATGATCCTTCTTATTCTTGGAGAAGACCAAAATATCATCGAGATAGACCAAGACAAATTCATTGGTGTAGGGGTTGAAGATGAAATTCATCAAGCGAGTGAATGTTGGAGGAGCATTGACAAGGCCGAATGACATGACAGTATATTCATACGAACCAAAGCTTGTTCCGAAAGCTGTCTTGGGAATATCTTCTTCACGGATGCGAATTTGATGATAACCCATACGAAGGTCAAGCTTGGAGAACACTTTAGCACCTTTAAGTTGCTTGAATAGCTCATTGATGTTGGGAAGTGGGTACTTGTTCTTGATTGTCTTCTTGTTCAATGGACGGTAATCGACGCAAAGTCGGTCCGTGCCATCCTTCTTCTGGACAAAAAGAACACCACAACCCCAAGGAGAAGAACTCGGTCTGATTAAACCCAGACGCTCTTGTTCATCGAGTTGTTTCTTCAATTCCTTCAACTCTTTTGGCCCAAGCTTGTATGGACGCTTGCAAACGGGTTCCGTGCCAGGCTCAAGATCAATAACGAACTCAACTGGCTGGTGAGGAGGCATACCCGGAAGCTCTTCTGGAAAAACATCTTGGTAATCACAAACGACTGGAATTTGAGAGATAGGATCCAATTCGCCCTTCTCATTGAGAGAAAACAACCGAATGGTATCATCACGAGCGGCATAAATGATCACATCGTCAGAAGAGTGAGTCAATTGAATTTCCCTGGCTGCACAATCAAGCTGAGCCTTGTGCTTAGAAAGCCAGTCCATCCCGAGAATAAGATCAATATCAGAGTCACCAAGAACAATTGGTTTAGCCAGAAATCTATAGTCACCCATCTTGATACCGACATTCGGAACCACCAAACTAGAGTTCAAGCATTTACCAGGAGAAATGACAGCCATGGGTCTATCCAAATTAGAAGACGTGAAATCATGCTTGGCAAAAAACGGTCTTGACATGAAACATTGCGAAGCACCAGTATCAAATAATACTTTTGCAGGAGTATCATTAACTGAGAGATTACCCATGATCACTTCAGAAGAATCCTCCGCTTGAGCTGCATTCAACATGTTCACCTTAGCATACTTAGGATTATGCTTGACCACTGCATTGCTGGAAGATTTCACAGGAGGAGGAGGCGGAAGGCGCCTTTGGTTGAAGCACTTATCCGCATAGTGACCCTTTTGCTGACATTTCCTGCAAGTCACCTCTGAGAGCGGATGATAGTAAGGAGCATTTGGCCTTGGAGCTTGATTCTGAGACTTGTTCTGATAGCCAGGGTTGGGTGGGTGGGAAGATCCATGACCACCTGAGTTCTTCTGCTGATAAGGCTGACGGAACGGAGGAGGAGGAGGCAACCAGAACTTCTGTTGCTTAGCTGCCACAAATGAGGAAGAAGAAGACTGAACTGCGTCTTTGACTCTCTTCTTAGATGCCTCACACTTGAGCTGAGCAGCTTCTTGTTTCAGTTCCCTGTTGTAGAATTCATCATACTTTAACGGCTCAAAAAGCACGAGAGCTAGTTGCAGATCTTCTCTGAAGCCACGCCTGAATTGGTAAATCATGCTCTTCTCATCAGGGATGTCCTGCTTAGCAAAGCGAGAGAGCTTCTGGAACTGAGTGTTGTATTGATACACAGACATGTTGCCTTGCTTGAGATTGCGGAACTCCTCACGCTTACTCTCAACAACACTTTCTGGAATGCGATGAGCTTTGAAGTCACGGCGGAAATCATCCCAGGTAATCACACGACCTCCTCTGGAATCTTTGTATTGTTGGAACCACTCAGCAGCTTGATCCTTGAGTTGAAAAGAGGCAAACTTGACAAAGTCCTCAGGTCTGACATTGCTGCATTCAAAATACTTGTTGATGTCCACGAGCCAATCATCGACGTCTGTGGCCTCGACACAGTAGCTGAAAGTCTTTGGCTGATTTGCAAGGAACTGATTGAGGGTAGCAAAATGCGGCTGATTGTTGCCTTGGCCTTGATTTCCCTGATTACCTTGCCCTTGGTTGCGATCTTGCAAGAGCTGAATCAGGATCTGAGCGTTGGCATTGGTGGCTGTCATCAAGGCTTGCCATGCCTCCGGAGGCGGAGGTGGTGGCGGAGGGTTAGCCTGACTTCCTTCATTGCGTTCCGGATTCTGACGCGTTGGCGGAGCCATCCTGAAGAGGGTGACATCCATTAGCACCTTGAAAGACATATATTCAAGCTGAATCAAAGGATCGAAATTGCAACATATAGTCTTCACAATAAACATTCGAACAAGAATGAACGAATGAATTCCAAAGTAAAGCATCACACTTCCATAAGCTGAGAAGCCATTTAGATAAAGGTATGGAATCATCATCTGCCTCGAAACAACTCGAATATCACAACTGAAAACAAAACAAAGGATTGGCTTGCAGAATAAGCCGGAACAAACATATGATAGATCCCATATCGTATCATGTGTCTGTTGGAAAGATATTCTAGGAGCTACTTGAATTCCCACTTATAAACTCCCGAAACTTTCTGGTTATGCAATCAGGTGTTGGGGATACAGGGGACACAAAATATATCACCCAACCTAACAATACCCAGATCCAGCTGTATCCATCCTTCAACACATAACCAAGAAACCTTTGGAAATCGTCTACCTCAACCTTTGAAAAAACATCCGTTATACGAGTTATGGCAATACTCCCGCACTCGCCTCAGTACTGGGCTATCAGGGTTATCTCACCAACAACTGTACAAAAGAGATTTTCGATGTCGGCGTACTAAACTCAGGTATTCTAGAACTGCAACGATAAAATTATGACGACAACACCTCAGAGCTCAACTCCCCGGGACACTTCCACTAAACCCCTGTTGACAGGAGGCACCAAGACAATGTTGTCATCACAAAACCATCGGAACGATTCTAAGATACCCGCGTGATCCTAAATTTTTTTTATTGAAATTTGAGAAGAGAAGAGTCAAAACTCTACGTCAGGATGCCTTACCAGAGCGATGAGGAGACTGGGAAGTAAAAAGAATTCCTAAACTCTCCGATACATAATTCCTAAATGACTCAAAACATTTTTCTAGACACAACTCGGCCGCTAAAAACGATCAATCAGTGGGGGCTCCTAAGGTCGGGGAAGGCTCTGATTACCAACTTGAAACGCCCTCGATTGAGCTATATCTCCCACGTGTCGAGGCACGACTTAGAGGCATAACCGCATTGAAAGCAATGTCGCAAGTGAGGTAATCTTCACACAACCCATGTAATACATAAGGGAAAGATTGCTAATTGAGAGGCGATTCTTGCAAGATTTTATCGTTGCTAAAAGTCCCAATTGTCAAACAGGGGTCACATTTTTTTGAGAGAAAACAATATTAGGAAATTAGGCCAGGACTTAAGGTATTAACTTGTAGATGTATACTTGCACTTGGGATTTCATCTAAATATTCAACATGGTACTAGATGCATCCTAATAACCTCGTGATCGACCAGCAGATGCATCATGATTCTGTTGTCCGACCAAAGCCTTTACCATCTTGCGGGATCACCTCGATTATGAAGGATTTCTCTAGACCAACGCATTGGGCATTTAATGACTACACCTCATGTTTCCTTAGGGAGTTCTTTGAGCTATTGTATTTATCCTTACTGTCATCGGCTTTCGGCAGAGCCTTCCACTCATCCATGCACTTTACTTCCTTAATCGATCCTTGAGATCCCGGGTTCCCACGGGTGTAACGCCCTCGATGCGGCTATATCTCCCACGTGTCAAGGCACGACTTAGAGGCATAACCGCATTGAAAGCAATGTCGCAAGTGAGGTAATCTTCACACAACCCATGTAATACATAAGGGAAAGATACATAGTTAGCTTACAGTCGCCACTTCACACAATACATAAATAAACATTCATCATCCAGATTACACTCAAGGTCCAACTACGGAACCAAAATGAAAGAAGTCTACCCCAAATGCTACACAGATCCCCGAATCACCCCAACTGGGCTCCACTACTGATCATCAGGAAAAGACACATAGTAACGGCCACGTTCCTCGTCGAACTCCCACTTGAGCTCGGTAGAATCATCTGCACTGGCATCGTCGGCATCTGCAACTGTTTTGGTAGAATCTGTGAGTCATGGGGACTCAGCAATCTCACACCCGCGAGATCAAGACTATTTAAGCTTAAAGGTAGGATAGGGTTGTGAGGTGGAGCTGCAGTAAGCGACTAGCTTATATGGTGGCTAACAACGCAAAAGAGAGCGAGAAGAGAAGCAAAGCACGGTCGTGAAGCTAGAAGTGATCAAGAAATGATCCTAGAACAACCTACGTCAGACATAACTCCAACACCGTGTTCACTTCCCGTACTCCGCCGAGAAGAGACCATCACGGTTACACACGCGGTTGATGTGTTTTAATTAAGGTCAACTTCGGGTTTTCTACAACCGGACATTAACAAATTCCCATCTGCCTCATAACCGCGGGCACGGCTTTCGAAAGATAATACCCTGCAGGGGTGTCCCAACTTAGCCCATTATAAGCTCTCACGGTCAACGAAGGATATTCCTTCTACCGGGAAAACCCGATCAGTCTCGGAATCCCGGACTACAAGACATTTCGACAGTAATAAAACAAGACCAGCAAATCCGCCCGATTGTGCCGACAAATCCTGATAGGAGCTGCACATATCTCGGTCTCAGGGCACATCCGGATAAGTCAAGCTACGAGTAAAACCAGGCCTCGAGTTTCCCCGCGGTGGCCCCGCAGGCTGCTCTGTTCGGGCCAACACTCGAAGGAGCACTGGCCCGGGGGGGTTAAAATAAAGATGACCCTCGGGCTCGCGAAAACCCAGGGGAAAAGGAGTAGGTGGTAGGCAAATGGTAAAACCAATGTTGGGCCTTGCTGGAAGAGTCTTATTCAAAGCGAACTGTCAAGGGGGTCCCATAAATCACCCTACCGTGTAAGGAACGCAAAATCAAGGAACATAACACCGGTATGACGGAAACTAGGGTGGCAAGAGTGAAACAAAACACCAGGCATAAGGCCGAGCCTTCCACCCTTTACCAAGTATATAGATGCATTAATTAAATAAGAGATATTGTGATAACCCAACAAGTAAACATGTTCCCACAAGGAACAACATCTCCATGTTCCAACAAGGAACAAACTTGATCTTCACCTGCAACTAACAACGCTATAAGAGGGGCTGAGCAAAGCGGTAACATAGCCAATCAACGGTTTGCTAGGACATGGATGGTTAGAGGTTTGACATGGCAATATGGGTGGCATGATATAGCAAGTGGTAGGTATCGCAGCATAGGCATAGCAAAAGAGCGAGCAACTAGCAAGCAAAGATAGAAGTGATTTCGAGGGTATGGTCATTTTGCCTGCAAGGTTCTCAGAGTTGTCGAAAGCTTGATCCTCGTAAGCGTTCTCAACAGGTTCCTCGTTCACGTACTCGTCTCCCGGCTCTACCCAAAACAAGAACACAAGCAAAGGAACAACTATCAACCACGATGCAATGCGCAAGCAACATGGTGCAAAACATGGCATGATATGCGAGATGTGATATGCAATGCATATGCGTGCTCCGGAAGGACAAGGATGAACAAGGCATAATCTTGGCAAACAAAGTATGCCACTGGATAGGTGAGGTGGTTTTGGTTGAAATCGATATAAAGATCACCGGAATCGGATGCACGGTTTGCAAATGGCAAGCAAAACAAGAATGACAAGATTCTGCCATTAACAGCATGATGCTACTTAGCAAGCAACAAGAAATTAAGCTACTGCACCCAAACATATCAATAAAGCATATGACAGTGATCTACTCAAGATGCTTGACAAAAAATGAACACTGAGCTATGGCTAAATCACATCATAACAGGTTCAAACAAGCATGGCAAAAGTGCAAACGATAACAGGTTCACAGACTTGGCGAAAATAACATGCAAGAAATTAACATCAGGATGACATGTTTAGAGCAAGCAAACAGCACGCTACAGGAACAGGACATAGCAAAACAAGGCATGGAATGAATCTACTCAAAGCACTTAAAAAAAGCCCATTACTGACCATAAACCAAAAAGTATCACAAAATAAAATAACACCAAAGTCAAATAAGCAAGTTTCGTTACAGGTTTCAGACTTAGCAGAAAACTGGACATGTCAAAAACAGATAACAAGTAGGCATGTTCACGAGCTCGATGCACTCGCTACAAAGAATTGCATGATAAACTAAGCATACATACATCAAGAATATATGGCATAAAAGCTAGACATGGCAAGAACAACATCATAGCATGCAAGGATCAACTACAACAAGCTTGGCAAAATCGAATAACATGTAAACAATCTGCCAGTAACATTTTATAGCAAAAGTAGAGCTCGATTGACTCAAGCTATGGCACTCCATAATTACAAAAAAAGGCATGGATGGATAGAGCAACTCCATATTCTTAAAACACTCTTACTGATCATGCTCAAAAGAGGCATAGATCTCTCAGAAACAACATGAACACATGGCATAAAAATAACAGTAGAACATGACTGTGAAAATACCAAGTCTCTGAAATCAGCAACATTATGTACCCTAGTTTGCATGCTTGTGATAGTCACCACAAAGATCACAAAAATACATGGCATACACCCCTGTAAATATAGCATGGCATATTACAAATCACATGTAGGACTCAACTTCATAGGGCGCACACATCAATCATGGCAAAAATGACAAAAGTGCAAGTTCTGAAACAGATCTAAAACTATCATCACATAGCCCTCTTCCAACAGCATTTCGGGCACCAATATGTGCTCAAATGAAGATGATGCAATGAGAAGAAACGATGTGCCCATTGAAGCGAACAATTTGACATATTAGACGCCCAAAACGGAGCCACGAGTGCAAAGTTATGATGCGTTGAACATGCAACAAAAATACTGAAAATAAATAACTTAGACGAATTTTGGGACCCGAGGAAAGTCAACCTGAGGCTAAATCTGGATCGGGCTCGCGGTTCGAGGCGGGCGGCGGCTCCCGCCGGAGTTGGTGCGGGGCGGCCGGAGAGGGCGCGGCGAGGACGGCGGAGGACGGCGGCGACGCCGGGCGCGGCGTCTCGGGGCGACGCGGACGGCGGGCGGCGCGGCCGGCGGGAGGCGGCGCGGCGCCGGCGGACGCGCGGCGATGGAGGGCGCGGGCGGCAGGCGCGGGCGACGACCGGCGGAGGAGGCGCGGCGTGCGGGGACGGGCGGCGGCCGGAGCGGCGGGCCGGGGAGGGCCCCGCACGGGCCTAGCGGGCCCGCGGGGTCGACGGCGATGTGGGGCTCGCGGGCGCCACGCGGCAGTGGCGGGTTGGACGGGGCGGATCGGACGGACGCGTCCGGCTCCGTCCGGACACGTCCGGCGGCACGGAGAGAGGATTTTGCTAGGGTTTGAGTGGAATTGATCCGCAATTTCGGAGAGGGAGGCGTTTTTATAGGTAGAGGGGGCTAGGAAGCTCCAAATGACTGCGGTTTTCGCCCACACGATCGTGATCGAACGGTGATGGACATGGGAGTGTATTAGATGGGTTATTGGGTTGTTTTGGAGGGGTTTTTGGTTGCAACACACACGAGGCCTTTACGGTTACCCGGTTAACCGTTGGGGTATCAAACGACCTCCGAATGACCCGAAATTTGACAGGCGGTCTACCGGTGCTATACCAAGGCCGCTTGACAAACCTCGGTCCATTCCGAGAAGGTTTAATACCTGCTCACGGAAAAAGGTAAAAGGGGGCGCCGGGGGACATAGGAGCGCCGGATTGCAAAACGGACAACGGGAAAAATGCTCGGATTCATGAGACGAACACGTATGCGAATGTGATGCACATGATGACATAATAAGAAATGCATGACGAGGACAAAATGCAACATGAAGGGAAACCCAACCACGGAGGGAATATCATATCACATTTCTGAAAATGGCAAGAGTTGGAGTTACAAATATGGCAAGTTACATCCGGGGTGTTACAACGGGGTCTTAAAACGAGAAAGAGTCCAGAGAGAAATCTTTTGCGATACACATAAATACGTTTGGTCTTCAAGTAAATACAAACAATCCCATGGACAAGTACATGGGGTTGCAAGGCTATGCCTCTACTCAGAGCCCGAGTGTACTACTAACACATCGTAGGTGAATCAAAAAAGAAAGAAATTGTATATCAAACATGAAGATGAATTATTGATAATAGTCTTATAATGTTGCCATATTTGATGTACCTTGATTACAAACTATGACAAATGGCTAAGGGATAATTGCTATGGAGATGGTGGTGTCTAGATTTTCAGGCTTCTCTCGTCTCCTGGATGATTTGCACGATGTTTCGTTGAAAATGGACGATGTTTTGTTGCGATCGGGGCCTCGGCCCTTTTATAAAGTTGGCATGTGCTGATGTCACACAGCCGGTAGCATATGGTACGAGCAAGCGCACTCGTACCAGGTGTCGTGTTCTCTCCTATATGCATCTCCGCACCTTTGATTTCTGTGGATGATTGCCAGACTTCATATTTTCCATTTATGCATCGATTACTTCCCCTATATGGCCCAATTCTGTGGGAAACAAAATAAACAAAGGTATTTGCAATCTCTTGCTTTTATTAGTCATTAATGATAGTATCAGAATGATTCTCTCAGAAAATCTGGGATTATCTGGTTTAAAAATGTCCGAAATGAGTGTAAAAGTACACTCATCAACCTCCCCATGCTTAAACCTTGATCTTCCACGAGCAAGAAACAAGTCTGTAGAGAACTTCAAGTCAAAATAGTGAGAAAGTTGGTTCATTTGCGACTGATATGCCTAGATAACCCAACACTTTCTTCACGTAAAAACTTAGCATAGATGTAGCAGCGGGAATGGTTATTACGGAAGTGGGTTAAGCCAAGATAATTAGAAAAAAAACTTTCATTATGTACACAAAGAAACCAACTAGTAGTTATTCTACTCCGTGTAGTTAACACTTGCTTGCTCGGAACACTTTGGAAGAACTTTGTAACAAAAACATCATTTATGGAAGTGAAAGGTATGCAAAAGATATCACGATGCTATAACTCACTAACACCCCCAAGTATCGCCTTTTCATGGCCCGCAAAGCACTTATTCCATCATTGATTTCTAAAACTTTGGTCTTACGATGACGAGACCATTCCAAATAAACATGCAACATGCGGTTTTGTTTTGGGAGGTTCGAATACCAATGATGAATCCAGGGTTTTAAAATTGTCTCAATTGAGCACAATGATCAGTATTCTCCACAAAAACAAGCCGTCTTGACACTGGTACAACGAGGTGCTATACAAATGGTTTTTAACCCCTTTCCGCGATGACGTTCTAAAATGTCGCCTAGTGAGTGACTGCGATAGGGGGGTCCTTACCACATGACCCAGAAACCGTCGGGGATAGGGAGCCTTGATGCACATAGTTGTCCATGTATATTCATTTCTGATATCTCGAATATCCCACCTTGCTACTCGTTTGTGATCGCATTGCCATCGCAGTCGGAGTTTTGTGGTTTACCTAAAACCAGACACATTCCAGGCGTGGGAGTTTTCCAGGCACGTACCAAACTGGCTCTACGTTGACGATGCCTGGCACATCACAAATAGTTCATGATTGTAAACCTTGTACGATAGGTAGACAATCACACACATTTATTTTTCCTGCACCGTTCGTGATAGTCTCTGACATCACACACGCTTTGCAAACGACAACTGTGTGCATTGTTACACATGTTTCCTCTCCATGAAGTGTCAGATTATGATGTATATCACACACGCCGTGCTTTACAAACCGTGTGCGTCGTAATGACCTGCACACCGTAATTTCACCCTAATTTAATTGTTGCTATTTAAAATTGTACCTAATTTGAACTTGAAAGTAGGCTATAGCTTTATTCATTCCATCAGGTTCAAACAACCAATGCATTATTTGATTCATAGGTACATATGTTTAAGAACTACATAAGCACCAAATAAAGAATGATGAACCAGGGTTCTATACTTGTACTATTGCAGATGGTAAAGAAAGAGGTGACAAACATTCTGGTTGCTGAACAAGGTGACGCAGAATGGCCCTATTGTGCTCTCCTGGATGCAGAAGGCACGCACAACTCTAGTCCAACCCCTTGTGACGGCTGGCCACCAATCATGTAGTTTGAGAGGTAATCTTGAGTAAACTGCTTCAAGATCGGCTGCAAAGGAAAAAAGATTGACACATTGTCATCTAACACAACTCATTACGGGCAGTAAAAAGAAGGCTAAAGAGTTCTTACTTACCATCCTGTAGTTCACTGTTGTCTTGCATAAAGTGTAAACAAATAGTTCGATTGACATGTTTTGACCCATTTTAATAACAATCTTTATCAGTTTCCTCATTTGATGCTGGTTCATGAATATCTCATTGCCCCATACGCAGAAAGGGTCGAAGTGTGGATCTTTGGTAATGACATATGTACCTAAAAGCACCAAGTTAATATTAGAAGCTAAACAACAATTGCAAAATGATGTAGTACAAAACTCCCTCCATCCCATTATATAAGATTTAATTACATGTATATCTAGACATCATTAGAACATTAAGGTAACACTCTTCCTTGTTGCTATGTAGCCTGGGATTGCATATTTAGTCATTCAGTACAATACATATGTAGCCTCATATATATTAAATATGGACCTAGTTAATCTACTGATAAATGGGTTACATATATATTTAGTGAAATGTCCGATTCGATGATTAATCCCTTATCAGCCCCTAGGCTATATGGTACCATCTACCGATATCCTGAACAGCGAGTACATATAAGCAATGCGATGAAACTAACCTCGATGGAAAACAACAGTGTTCTCAATATTGTCCTGTATGAGTACATATAAAGGCATGTTGAGCACAACAGGCTAAACATCAACCGAATATATCCATGGTAGACAACATAGTCTACAAATGATAATTTCAGTGTGCAGGTTTAAGCATGCTAGTTAAGAAAAACAAGAAGTGGAAAGGTGTGTTAACTGCATCAGGCATAACATTTAAAAACAAGCAAATAATCATTCAAACTGGTATTATGCAGGTCTAAAGTACACTCGTTATTGTTCAAAAAACGAAAAGGCATGTTAACTGCAACATCCTCAACAACAACCAAATATCGTAATTCATAGTGGTATTGTTGAAAGTGTTGTTGATGAAATTTAACTGCACGGCAAATAGATGCACATATACAACATCACATTGTGTAGAACTGAAATAAACAAGGCATAAGGCCATCTCTAGCCGATCCTTTAAGAGTTAACAGACTAAAACCATCTCTAGCCGATCCAGCATTTTTTGGCCGTTTCTAGTCGATCCCCTAAACTTAACGTTGTAAACTTCAATTTGATCAAGTTCAAAGCAGGTTCAACCGAAAGTAGCATGCATTCAAACATAAACATAGATAGTTTTGCATAACCGAACATAAAACATAAATTTGAACTAAGCTAAACTACTTTCGGTCGAAGTGGAGGTCAAGCCAATCTTTCGTAGTTGGGTACGGTGTGCCATGAGCCGGGTCCAGGCCGGTGCCGTCGTCAGGGTCATTGGGGAAGACACTCCTCCACTCGTCGACATCGATCTCCTCATCCTCACCGCCCACCTCGACGCCTTCCATGCTTCCGTCCTCGCCACCTTCGACCTAGTCATCGGCGGAGAGCATGATAACCTCGCCGCCCTCCACGCCCGCAAAGATCACCCGCTCCGCCTCCACGAGCTCCGGGTGCTACCGGTGAAGCTCTTGCATGTAGTCCTCATTGGCGGCCTCGGCCTCGAGGTGCTCCCACGCCTCATGGTCCTCCCATGCCATAGCTGAGCTCCACCCTGGCTCCAGCAGAACGAGGTCGACTGGACGTGTGCCGAAGGCAAAATTGAGCCTAGCCGCTGCGCCGTGTGATAATCCCCAAGTGCAGGGAATCATCATAGCAATTTCCAGAGGTGGAAGTGATAAGTATGGAGTGTCGAACCCACAAGGAGCTAAAGGTAAGATCAATATTCTCTCAAGCCCTATCTACCACTGATACGACTCTACGTGCACCGAACGTCCACTTCCAACTAGCAACGAGAAATAAAACTATGTTGTGGCATGAAGAGGATATCTTTGTATGATATCGGAGAGCTAAAATATAAAAGTAGGTGCTGTTATCATAAAGTTAGAATATATTACTAAATATTATAAATAGCGAGTGTGGAATAATGGTGGATCGGTGTGCGGAATTGTCCTACGCAATTGTTAACAAGACCGGTAATCACTATTCCAGTTTCATATGAGGGAGAGGCATAAGCTAACATACTTTCTCTACTTGGATCATATGCACTTATGATTGGAACTCTAGCAAGCATCCACAACTACTAAAGATCATTAAGGTAAGACCCAACCATAGCATTAAAGCATCAAGTCCTATTTATTCCCATACGCAACAATCCCTCTTACTCGGGTTTGTGATTCAGTCACTCACCAACCCACTATAAGCGAATCATGAACGTATTACAACACCCTACAACGGGAATCCCTCACGGTTGTGTGACACGGAGGGCACCATCGGACAGCACCAAAGTAAAACATACAACTCATACCAATCTAGATCATCAATCAACCCAAAGACAAAAAGATATCTACTCAAAACATCATAGGATGGCAACACATCATTGGATCATAATATGTGGCAGAAAGCACCATGTTCAAGTAGGGATTACAACGGGGTGCGGGAGAGTGGACCACGTAAAAGAGATGAGGATGGTGATGATGATGGTGATGTTGATGAAGACGATCACCGTGGCGATGATTCCCCTCCCGATGGCACTCCGGCGCCACCGGAAGAGAGGAGGAGAGGTTCTCCCCCTTGTGCTTCCTCCTCCATGGCCTCCACCCTCTGGTCCTTGGCCTTCATGATGATGATGGCCCCTCTAGGATACTCCTCCATGGCCACCGGTGATGATTGCCCCCTCCGGCAGGGTGCCGGAGAGGGCCTAGATTGACTTCTCATGGCTATAGAGGCTTGTGGCGGCGGAACTTCCGATCTAGGGTTCTTTCTAGAAGTTTGGGTATATATAGAAGAATTTTGCGTTGATTTCACGTCAGGGGGGTCTCTAGGCTGTCCACGAGGTAGGGGGCGCGCCCTAGGGGGGTGGGCGCGCCCACCACCCTCGTGGGCAGCCCGGGACTCTTCTGGCCTGCTTCTGGTACTCCGTGGGCTTCTTCTGGTCCAAAAATGATCTCCGTCAAGTGGCACGTCAATTGGAGTCCGTTTAGTTTTCCTTTTCTGCGATACTCTAAAACAAGGAGAAAACAGAAACTGGCACTGGGCTCTAGGTTAATAGGTTAGTCCCAAAAATCATATAAAATATCATATAAATGCATATAAAACATCCTAGAAGGATAGTATAATAGCATCAATACTTCATAAATTATAGATACGTTGGAGACATATCAACATCCCAAGCTTAATTCCTACTCGTCCTCGAGTAGGTAAATGAAAAAAGAAATGATTTATGAAGTGTGAATGCTAGCAAGTGCATAAGTTTGATCAATGATAATTCCAATCACTTTCTCTAGCATCATTATATGTCATATAAATATCTCATCTCATAAAACTTTTCATGATCAAGTAACAAGCAAGTCACATGTTTAAAGTATAGATCATAAACTTTCTTCAAAACTAACAAACAATATTCTCAGTCATCAAACAATTGCAATTCATCTTATTTTCAGGAAGAGTCTATGTCAGATCTTTGATTAAGCAAACTCCACATATCAACTATCATTTAATCTTTCACAATTGCTAACACTCACGCAATACTTGTGGTCTTGGAGTTTTAATCGGACACAGAGAAAGATAGGGTCTTATAGTTTCGCCTCCCAACCTTTTACCTCAAGGGTAATGTCAACAATAATAGCTCATGCTGACTTACATCCAATTAGATATATATACCAGGATCCTTCCAACATCCTGTGCTTGCCAAAGGATAAAACATAAAAAGGAAAGGTGAAGATCACCAAGACTCTTGCATAAGGTAGAAGATAAAAGTAAAGGATAGGCCCTTCGCAGAGGGAAGCAGAGGTTGCCATGCGCTTTCAGGGTTGGATGCACAAAATCTTAATGCGGAAGAATGTCACTTTATATTGCCCCTTGTGATATGAAACTTTATTATGCAGTCCGTCGCTTTTATTTCTTCCACATCATAAGATCGTATAAAGCTTATTTCCTCCACACCAATCAATCATACATATTTAGAGAGCAATTTTTATTGCTTGCACCGATGACAACTTACTTGAAGGATCTTACTCAATCCATAGGTAGATATGGTGGACTCTCATGGCAAAACTGGTTTAAGGGTTTTGGGAAGCACAAGTAGTATCTCTACTTGGTGCAAAGAATTTGGCTAGTATGAGGGGGAAAGGCAAGCTCAACATGTTGGATGATCCATGACAATATACTTTATTTCAGATATAAGAAAACATAACCCATTACGTTGTCTTCCTTGTCCAACATCAACTCTTTAGCATGTCATATTTTAATGAGTGCTCCCAATCATAAAAGATGTCCAAGATAGTATATTTATATGTGAAACCTCTCTTCCTTCAATATTCTTTCATGAATTGTTCAAGTGACCAATTCTACGTTTGCTAACTTTCAATAAGTTTACTACCTATACTTATTATGTGTGAAGTCGTTACTCCCCATGTTATAAATATATGAAACATATATAAATTCAGATTTATGACATTCGATTCATTCAACCATTTACTCATAGGATATACATGAAGCACGTGAGCAAATGACAAACTACTCCAAAAAGATGCGAGTGAAGAACACTGAGTAGTCAAATAATTAACTAGCCATGGGAGGATTCTTTTTCATTCAATATTTCAGATCCAAAGATTTTATTCAAACAGCAAGTCAGATTGAAAATACGTTCCAAGCAAAACACATATCATGTGACGAATAAAAATATAGCTCCGAGTAAGGTATACCGATAGTTTTGAAGACGAAAGAGGGATGCCTTCTGGAGCATCCCCAAGCTTAGGCACTTGAGTCTTTGTTGAATATTACCTTGGGGTGCCTTGGGCATCCCCAATCTTAGGGTCTTTCCACTCCTTATTCTCCTCATATCGATATCTCACCCAAAACTTGAAAACTTCAATCACACAAAACTTAACCAAACTTCGTGAGATAGGTTAGTATGATAAAGAACAAACCATTCACTTTGGTACTGTCAAAGACAAGGTTCATAATTGTTCTCACACAATGCCTACTGTACCATATCATTTCTGCAATTTATATTGAGGAATATAAGCCATAGAAACTAGAAAACAAGCAAACTATGCAATGAAAAACAGAATCTGTTAGAAACAGAACAGTCTGTAATGATCTGAACATAAACCATACTTCTGCTACTCCAAAAATTATGAAATAAATTGGTGGACGTGAGGACTTTGTCTATTAATCTTCTTCAAAAAGAGTCAACTCAAAATCTCTCTTCTGTAAAAAAAATGACAACTAATCTCGTGAGCGCAAAGTTTCTGTTTTTTACAGCAAGATCACATTAACTTTCACCCAAGTCTTCCCAAAGGTCTTACTTGGCACTTTATTGAAACAAAAGCTATAAAACATGATTACTGAAGTATCTTAATCATGTAAACACACAAAAACAGTAAGGGTAAATATTGGGTTGTCTCCCAACAAGCGCTTTTCTTTAATGCCTTTTAGCTAGGCATGATGATTTCAATGATGCTCACATAAAAGATAGGAATTGAAGCACAAGGAGAGCATCTTGAAGAATATGACTAGCACATTTAAATAAAACCTACTTCCTATGCCTAGGTATTTTGTGAGCACACAACTTATGGGAACAAGAATCAACTAGCATAGGAAGGCAAAACAAGTATAACATCAAAACTTTAAGCACATAGAGAGGAAACTTAATATTATTGCAACTCCTACAAGCATGTATTCCTCCCTCATAATAATTTCAGTAGTATCATGGATAGCAACTTTGTTCTCATACTCAATTGGAACGTCTTCTGAAATAGTGGAATCATTACTAGCTAAAGTTGACACTCTTCCAAATCCACTTTCATAAATATCACACTAAGATTCAACACCCTCCAAAATAGTGGGATCACTAATTCCTAAAGTTGACATTCTTCCAAGCCCACTTTGAATTATAGTATTATTCATACTCCAAAAGATATAAGTGAAGTTCATGGAGCATTTTACAACTAACCAATATCCAAGCTCAAAATGTATAAGTGAAGCACATGAAGCATTCTATAAAACCATACTCAAAAGATTTAAGTGAAGCACAAAGAGCAATTATATAAGATCATACTTAGAAGATTTAAGTGAAGCACATGAAGTATTCTATAAATTGATGAAGGGACATCTAATTCTAGCATGGTTTTTAAAGGAAAACAAAAACACAAAGGACACAAATCATGTGAACAAAACAAAAACCGAGGTAAACCGATAATTGTTGAAGAAAAAAGATGGGATGCCAACCGGGGCATCCCCAAGCTTAGATGCTTTAGTATACTTTGAAATATTTACTTGGGGTGCCTTGGTCATCCACAAGCTTGAAATCTTGCCTCTCTTTATTCTTCTCATATTGATAGCTCCTCGACCTTCGGACACTTCATCCACACAAAACTTTAACAAAAACTTGTGAGATCTGTTAGTGTAATAAAGCAAATCACTACCTTTAGGTACTGTAATGAACTCGTTATTTATTTATATTGGTGTTAAACCTACTGTATTCCAACTTCTCTATGGTTCATACCCTCCGATACTAGCCATAGATTCATCGAAATAAGCAAACAACACACGCAAAACAGAATCTGTTAAAAACAGAACAGTCTGTAGTAATCCGGAAGTTTGGTAAACTTCTGTAACTCCTAAAATTATGAAATAAATTTGACAATTTGAAAACTTTTTACGGAAGTAATGTGAAAAAAGTTTCAGACCCATTTTACCTTCCAGTAAAAAAATGTAAATTCACGCACTACAGCCAAAGTTTCTGTTTTTGTTCTGCACATAGTAAACAAGCAATCTAATCATCCTAAAACCAAAGCTTGGCACATTATTTTTATAATACAATGGATATATACAAGGGGATAATTATTTACAGAGAAACTTCCATGAAAAATCCTACATTGTTTCCGTGAGCATGAACACAAGTGCTCAAGGTCGACCCTCACTTCTTCAATGCATAACTTTCCAATCGCTTCTCTTTTCGAAAAACTTAGGCATGAAAGGCAAGTAATTTTTTTTTGTATTTTCATTTTTTAATTTTTTTATGTTTCACCCACAACTAAACAGAAACAAAAATGAAAAAGCAAAATCTACTTAGTGAAGAAAGCAAACAAGCACACACGAGAATATCAACCTCACGCTATTGCTCCCCGGCAACGGCGCCAGAAAAGGGTCTTGATAATCCCCAAGTGCAGGGAATCATCGTAGCAATTTCCAAAGGTGGAAGTGATAAGTATGGCGTGTCGAACCCACAAGGAGCTAAAGGTAAAATCAATATTCTCTCAAGCCCTATCTACCACGGATACGACTCTACGTGCACCAAGCGTTCACTTCCAACTAGCAACGAGAAATAAAACTATGTTGTGGGTATGAAGAGGATAACTTTGTATGATATCGGAGAGCTAAAATATAAAAGTAGGTGCTGTTATCATAAAGTTAGAATATATTACTAAATATTATAAATAGCGAGTGTGGAATAATGGTGGTTCGGTGTGCGGAATTGTCCTAGGCAATTGTTAACAAGACCGGTAATCACTATTGCAGTTTCATATGAGGGAGAGGCATAAGCTAACATACTTTCTCTACTTGGATCATATGCACTTATGATTGGAACTCTAGCAAGCATCCGCAACTACTAAAGATCATTAAGGTAAATACCAACCATAGCATTAAAGCATCAAGTCCTCTTTATTCCCATACGCAACAATCCCTCTTACTCGGTTTTGTGTTTCAGTCACTCACCAACCCACTATAAGCGAATCATGAACGTATTGCAACACCCTACAACGGGAATCCCTCAGGCTTGCGCGACACAGAGGGCACCATAGGACATCACCAGAGTAAAACATACAACTCATACCAATCTAGATCATCAATCAACCCAAAGACAAAAGATATCTACTCAAAACATCATAGGATGGCAACTGTCGGTGTACTAGAGTAGGGGTACCCTAGTATCCCGAACTTGTGCACGGGCAGTCGCAGCGTCCCGCGGCAAGGCTTGCCGGATGACCGCCAAGGACCCCCGTGGTTCCTTTGGAGCCATTCAAGAACAAAGTATTTAAGCCAAGGAGACAAGGCCACGACAAGAGGAGCTTGCCGGGAAGGCCACTCAAGGCACAAAGCCCCGGCAAGAAGAGCTTGTCAGGAAGGCCAACCAAGTCATCTCAAGGAACTTGCCGCGACGCGCCACACGTCCCGGCAAGACCCGGCGAGCGACAAGCTCCCGGACACGGCAAGACAACGACCGCGGCAAGGCGTTTGCCGCGGCTAGCAACCACTTTGTACCCGCGCTCCAGCATACCCACCAATGTGTCGCTCTGAGACCCTTCCAGGTGTACGTGGCGGGAGGCTGTGCAGCCAGGGGTGCACTGTGGCAAGCGGCGCTGACAAGATCGCCATCGTGGCGAGCGGTGGCGTCCCTGACGGTCCCTTTTTTGCACTGTTTGGGCGACGTAGATAGGCATTTAATGCCCTTGTCCCCTGCCGTCAGGGTTAGGTATGATGCACTGTGTAGGTAGTTGTACCTACCGCAACACCTTTCCATTTTTGCCCTTGCCTACGTTGCCACCTATCGGTGACCCCTTAGCATATAAAAGGAGGCCCATGCACAACGTAGAGAGAAAAAGGACAGGAGGACATTCACGCTCGGTCTCGTTAGCTGCTGGTGCGTACTGTAGCACTCAGCGCTCCCGAGCAAGAACTCAATACAAACCACAAAGCAGCAGTAGGAGTATTATCTCTCCGGAGAGCTCCGAAGCTGGGTAAAACCGCTCGTGTGCTCCGCCTCGATCTGCTCTTCGTGCGACCTCCGCCCCCCGCCGAACCGAAAGGGGCTCCATGCCCATAGGTGCTCGCGGAGGCAGTTTCCCCGACATCTTTGGCGCGCCGGGTAGGGGGCGTCTAGGTTGTGTGAACCTGATCCGGCGTTCACATGAGCTAGATCTTCATCGACTTCATCGACATGCCGCCGAAGAAGAAGGCTTCGGAGGCGGCTGCTCCGTCCGCGTCGAACCCACCGCCGCTAGAGCAAACGGCTGGTGGGGAAGACGTCGGCAGAAGAACGGGCGTCGACGAGGGAGCCCACGGTGCCGCCAGGTCCAAGGACAAGGCTGCGCTGCCCATCGGCGGTGTAGCCGGCTCCCACGACGACCGAGCGTCCATAGAGGCACCGCGCCCATCTCAGGAGGCGCAGGACCAGCAGCGTCGTGGTACTCACGGTACCATATGCTCGCTGGACCCAAATCGAGCTGGCGGATCTCGGGATGCTCCAGGCCAGCATGCGCGCCAACGTGCTGGCGCGAGCGAAGCACGGTCGCCTGGACGGGATATTGCTCCTTCTAACGCAGTTAGAAGTCCGAGCATATCCCGCTCCTCGCACCGTTCGCCACCGCTACCCGCCACTCCAGCAGAAGCTTTGGCGCAAGCTCAACTGCTCCTAGACTTCCCTCCAACGCCAGACAAGATCGACGACTGGAGGGCCACCATTCAGAGTCTCATCGGCTTCGCCAACGGCGACAGTCCACGGCAGCCGACTACGTCGCAGCCGCGGCAAGTCAGCCAGGCGCGACCCGATGGCGACAAGACCGGTGGGGGTGCAACCACCATGCACTCTCCGCCCCGAAGGCCAAGATCGCCGACTCGCTGGGTCCACCGCGACAGCGACTCCACTGCTTCATCAGATCCACGAGCTCGTCGCGATCAACGCCAAGTTCTTCACGAACGACAGCAAGAAGACGCTCGTACTCGCATCGAGCGCCAAAGAGAAGCGCGACGTCAGTCAGACCAGCGCGCTGGGCCCACTGTCGACATGCGTGCGCCAGGGGAACCAGGCGACCTGCCATACGTGGTAGGTTGCCCTGCGTTTACCCGTGAGCTGCGGCAAGTCCAGTGGCCCAGCACGAAAAATTTCAAGCCAGACGTACCCGAGAAGTACGACGGCAAGTTGCATCCGTCGGAGTTCCTCAGCATCTACACCATCACGGTGTAAGATGCTGGGGGGCGGGACGACAAGATCCTTGCCAACTACTTCCCGCTGGTGCTCAAGCCCAACGTCAGGTCCTGGCTAATGCACTTGCCAGACAACTCCATATCTTCCTGGGCAGACCTATGCCATCAGTTTGTCGGCGCCTTTACTGGCGGCCACAAACCTCATGGCCAGGAGAGTGATCTTCATCTGCTTGCCCAGAAAGAAGGAGAGCCCCTGCGCAAGTACATCCAGAGATTTAGCCAAGTGCAACGCAACATCCCAGATGTCCACCCTGCCGCAGTCATCAGCGCGTTCCATCAGAACGTGCGTAACCGCAGGATGCGGGAGGAGATGGCGATGTGCAAGATCAGAGACGTTAGTGAGCTGTATGCCCTGGCCGACAGATGTGCACGTGCTGAGGAAGGGAGGAAACTCCCCGGAGAGAATACATGAACAGGAGGATCTGACAGTGATGATGTAGCCCCGGCAAAGAAAATCTGGCGGCGGAACAACAGGAAGAGGAAAGGCAAAGATGTGCTAGTTGTTGAGCAGTCCAGCAACGAAGGTGACGCCAAGAAAGCCAAGGCTGGTAGCTCCGGCAAGGAGGATGCCGCATGCGCCAACTGCCAGGCTGTGGCGGCCGCCGACAAACAGGATGGCACCAACAAACAGTACTGCAAGATCCACCGCACCAAGGGCCATGAGCTCCAGAGCTGCAAGAAGGTCGAGCAGCTTGTCGAGCTGCAAAAGGCCGAGTACGAGCGACGTGACAAGGAGAAAGCCCAAGGAGGTGCTGGAGGATCCGGTACGAAGCGCACCGGCCGGGGAGGACGCCGCGGCAAGGCCAAGCAGCGGCAAGGAGACAGACCTCCCCGCGGCCGCGACAAGGATGAAGATGACGACGACGACGAAGACATGGATGATGACGAGACCAGTGAGCAGGAGTTCCAGAAAGCCACAGAGGTCTTGTGCATTGACGGCGGTGCTTCTCTGCATACTTCACACCGCCAACTCAAGCAGTGGGTGCGGGAAGTCAATGCGGCAGAACCACCCGTTGAGTCACGCAAGCTTCTGAAATGGTCCAGCACGCCTATCATCTTTGATATTGAGGACCACCCTGATTGCACAACTGCTGTCAGGTGCTTGCCGATGTTGGTTTCACCAACTATCCGCAACCTCAAGGTCACTAAGATGCTAGTTGACGGCGGGGCCGGTTTGAACCTGATCTCCTCCGCTGTGCTCAGGAAACTCCAGGTCCCTAACAGCGAGCTCGAAGAGACCGGAACATTCCAAGGAATCAACCCGGGAAGGAGCAAGCCGAAGGGGAAGATCACGTTGCCGGTAACATTTGGCAGCGAGTTGAACTTCAGGACTGAGAGGGTCACTTTTGACGTCGCCGATTTTCCATTGCCTTACAATGGGATGCTCGGCCGTCCAGCGCTCGCCAAGTTCATGGCGGCCTCTCACTACGCGTACAACATGCTGAAGATACCAGGCCCGATAAGTGTCATCTCTGTCCCTGGCGACAAGAAAGATGCTCTTATCTGTGCCGATAAGATCTACCGGGAAGCAGCAGCCGTAACGGATCGCGAGACACTTGCCACTGAAGCACCCGGGGGGAAGAAGAAGACCAAGTCCGGCAAGAGTTCTGATGCTCACTCCGGCAAGCGCACCTCTTCGGAGTGCTGCGCTACCATCGAGGACGCACCATCGAGCTCCACCGGCAAGTGTAAGAAGACAATGGCAGCTCCGCCAGCGACCAAGAATGTGTCCGCCAAGGAGGACGACACTGGTGGTACTTTCACCATCAGTGCCACTCTCGACCCTAAATAGGAAAGCGTGCTCATTGCTTTCCTGCGGGCGAACGTCGATTTGTTTGCGTGGCAACCGTCTAACATCCCCGGTGTTCCCAGGAAAGTAATTGAGCACCACCTTGTCGTCTGTCCTCATGCGCGGCCCGTCAAGCAGAAAGTCAGGAAGCAAGTAGTGGAGCGCCAAGAATTCATCGCAGAAGAGATCAAGAAGTTGGAAGCAGCAGGCCTCGTCAGAGGAGTGCTCCATCCTATGTGGTTGGCCAATCCTGTAGTCGTGTGCAAGGCAAACGGGAAATGGAGGCTTTGTATCGACTTTACCGATGTCAATAAAGCTTGTCCCAAAGACCCATTTCCCTTGCCGCGCATCGACCAGATTGTTGACTCCACGGCCGGATGTGACTTGCTTTCATTTCTTGAAGCATACTCAGGATATCATCAGATCTTCATGGCAGAAGAGGATGAGGAGAAAACCGCATTCATCACTCCATGTGGCACATACTGTTTCATATGGATGCCTTTCGGTTTAAAGAATGCTGGTTCAACATTTCCAAGGGTCGTCCATACCGCTTTTGAGCCACAAATACACAAAAATGTGGAAGCCTACATGGATGATATAGTGGTCAAGAGTAGGGACAAAGCAACTCTGATTCAAGATTTAGAAGAGACTTTTGCAAATCTGCGCAAGATCATCCTGAAGCTCAACCCCGAGAAGTGCGTGTTTGGAGTACCTTCCGGCAAGCTTCTCGGGTTCTTCGTGTCTCAGCGGGGAATTGAAGCCAATCCCGACAAGATCAAGGCCATTGATCAGATTGAAGCACCGAAGCGCGTCAAGGATGTGCGGAGACTTGCCGGCTACGTGGCGGCTCTCAGCAGGTTTATCTCTAAGTCTGCTGAGCGCGCCCTGCCATTTTTCAAATTTTTGAAAAAGGCAGATCCAATGAAATGGACTCCGGAAGCGGAGGCTGCGCTGCAGGACTTGAAGAGATACCTGTCCTCCACTCCAATACTTGTCGCACCTAAGCCACAAGAGAAGTTGCTGCTGTATCTGGCGGCAACCAATCAAGTGGTTAGTGCTGCGTTAGTAGCGGAGAGGGAGGCAGATGATGAGCCAGCAACCACGGCGAGCGCATCCAGCAACAAGCAGGGGGCAAAGATGGATCTGCGCAGGCACCCGAGGAGATACAGAAGAAAATGGTGCAGCGCCCAGTCTACTTTGTCAGTTCCCTTCTGCAGGGGGCTAGGTCAAGGTACTCTGGTGTGAAGAAATTGCTTTTCGGCCTTCTTATGGCCTCGAGAATGCTGCGCCATTACTTCCAAGCACATGAGATCACAGTTGTCACTCGCTTTCCGCTGAAGAGGATACTGCAGAATCCAGAAGCAACAGGCAGGATTGTTGAGTGTGCACTGGAACTGTCAAGCTTTGGCCTCAAGTTTGAGAGCACTTCAACTATCCAAAGCAGAGCATTGGCAGAATTCATAGCAGAGTGGACGCTGTCGGGGATATACCCCGCGGTGTAAACCGGCCGGAAGTTAACCCGGCCGGACTTGGCGGTTTATTCGAGGTCCCGCTGGCACTTGGCGATATTCATCTGGTGACCCGCCCAGACCTGGCAGTTTACCAGCAACCCATCGGAACATTGTAACTCACTGGTAACCCGACGGACGGGTCAGAGGAGCGATAAGACCCGGTGGCCCGTCTGGCAGTTCGTGAAGGCCGGTTCAACTATGGTGGGCCGGTTTAAGAGGAAAGGAATATTTATCTTACAAAGAGTTAAGACCAGGACTTGTATCCGGTTTGTATTAGAGAGAGACTAGTCCTAATCCTAATAGGACTCCACATGTAAACCGCCCCTTCAACATATATAAGGAGGGGCAGGGCTCCCCAAAGAGGGACAGGTTAGAAGTTAGAAGATACAAGCTACAAGCAATCAATAATCTCTAGGGCTAGACACAAGAGCCGGTTTACGGCGTCTCCCTCGGGATGATAATGAGACCTAGCCTCAAACAGCATGTAGGGTTTTTACCGGATGATGTTTCCCGGGGCCCGAAGCTGTCTAAACCCTTGTCTTGCGTGTTGATCCGCCCTGCGTCTCTCGTCCCACTCAACCCCTCTCAAGCTACCACATGGATGCGTTGGCCTCGCGACTAAGTCCTGACACTAAGGACATCTGCCGTGACAAATCCACGACAGTTGGCGCCCACCGTGGGGCCTGCGCACGGTGGTGTTGAGTTCTTGAAGGGATCTCTTTTATGGGATCAAGAAGCTTGCGATTCGTCACACGTGGAAGAGCCAGCAAATTTATTGTTTGTGATCGGAATTCGCTTTGGAGCTGATAGTACAAGGATCAAGAGAAATTAAGGTGACATTGAGTACAGCGCCGCCTTTATTGCAGATCGAAGACGTGCGCAAGATCAGTCAAGCGCAGGGATCAAGTCACGCAGGTCGACAAGAATACTAGAAGAATTTTCGTAGCGTAACGTGCACCTGGCAAGCGGTCAAGTCGCCGAGTCAAGGTTGCCAAAAAAAATCGCTGCAGTATCAACCTGTACAGCGTCCGTGTTCGACTGCTACTGCATCTCCCCTGGTCCAATGATCAAGTCCCGAGGCTGCGAGAGGTTCAATCGGCTAAGGTACCACGATTGTGTTGTTGTTCTCCACGTCATCATAAAAAGAAATCAGCAATCCACAGCAAAAGCAGAGAGCCACGGCTGCCAGCATCTCCTGCATGCAAGGACGGAAGCATATACGCTGTTTAAAAAAAAAGAAAAGATGCTACAATGGCGTGTATGGCCGGAGAGTCACGGATGCATGTATCATGAGCGACCGCTAGGCCGATGAAGACTGCGGCATCCCATACCAGGCCAAGTACTAGTAGTACTTTTTTCTCTGTTCAAAGGTTAAAATCGCAGTACAAAACGTTCTGGGCAGATCCTAGCGGACGTTGGACATCGGTCGAAATACATCAGGTGATATCTTTCCTTTATATTTTATAAGCATATTTAATTCATATGAGAACGATTACTTTGGCTTGCAATATTTTTTGATACAGGACAATTGTTCATTACGAATGAGGTGTTATATTGTGGGTATGGAGCGAGCGATGGCAATGTTCTGCACCAGTGTTTCGTCCATGTCATACCACCCGGCGAATGAACATGCGCAAGTCGCCGTCCCGTGGCCTGGTTTACATCAACGCACCGGCCGGCTCGCCCGTCCGCACCGCCTTACAACACCACGGACGACTCGCCCGTCCGCCCTGGCTGCCGGTTCACGCGTCCGCACCGGCTTACAAACGTCGTGGTCGACTCACCCGTCCGCACCGGTTTACCACGCCGCGGCCGGTTCACCCATGATTTATTTCAGCTTCATACAGTTATCATCAACTTCATGGCGGGTTATTTTCGGCCTAAACGAATCAGGTGATATCCATCTAAATCTATTTTTTTGACATATATTGTTTTTGTAAAAAGAACAATTACGTTGGTTTTGCATATTTTTATATGCAGGACAATTATTCGCCACAACATCGGTGTTACACCATGCATATGGAGCGTGCACCGGCGTCATTATATACTGGCTTTTGACAATTCCACACTACTTAACGGACGCGCGCAAACCGCCGGTGGTCCGGTTTACATCAACATGGGGCCGGTTCTCCGCCTGTGCCGGCTTACAGGTCGTAACCGACTCTCGCGATCGCACCGGTTGACAGCACCGTGGCCGTCTCCCGCGACCGCGCTGGTTTGCGGCGCGGAGGACTACTTGCTCCGCACCGGTTTACAATGCCGCGACCGGTTCATCTGTCTGTTCGCATGGCTGACTTGCCATGATTGATTTCAGTTTCACTGTGGTGATCGTCAACTCCGCGGTGGATATTTCCGGCTAACATATCAGGACAAATTGTCTGTTGCAAAAAGGGGATTATTATATCACTGAGCTATTGGATAACCCGTGCCGGTTTATATCGCGATCCAGATCGCGTCAACTCGTCAGGACCATGCGAATTACCCAATAGCGCATGCACAGGCTGCCATCCCCCGCAGTCCGGTCTACATCAGCATACCGGGCCGCACCTGTCTGCGCGAGCCATTTATTGAGTATGAACAAGTCACAGCTTGGGTAGCCCGGTTTTCTTTCAAATTGGAGGCAAATTATCATCAACCGCCGTCTACACTGGGTGGCTCAATGGGCAGACACAAGTCGCCACCACTACAGTTTGGTTAATTTCAAATCGCCAGTTGGAAGGAACCATTGGCCGAGTTGCTGACACGGTTCATACGGGATCATTTACAACCCGCCGCAGTCACCTCAACCTTCTATGTATTCACATAGTGTTATCAACACCAATGATATACAAGTTATACCGGTTTATATCACGGTCAAATATGGAGAATCTCAAGCCAACTCCTCGAGTCACCTTGAGACTTGGGGGCTACGATGATATGACGCAGCAAGTCTTGCCAGTTTCAGCCGGTTTAAGAACCCGAGGACGATGGAGGGAAAGATAACCCGATCCCGGAGGCTACTGTTATGTTGATGAAAAGGCCATCAGAAAATTTCCGGCTTAGAAAGTATATGACAGTTACAAAATCCCGACTCAATGAAGTTTCGGATCATCAGAAAGGATTCCGGTTTGAAACCTGGCTGAAGGGAAGTCAGCATCACTGAAGCTCTCAAATATCCGGTTTACAATCCGGTTCAAGAGAAATCTATTCTCCCACAAAATTCTGAAGCGCTCAGACCCGGTTTAACAATGTCCGGTTCAAAAGGGAATTAACGTCTCGCAAGTTCGAGTTTAAAGGCCGTCAGAAAATTTCCGGCTGAAAATGAAGATTCCGGTTTAAAATCCGGTTCAAGGGGAAGATGTCTCCCACAGTTTTGCAGCTTTCAATATCCGGTTCAAGATCCCGGTTCAAGAAGAATTTACCTCTTGCAAAAAAGTTAAAAATTACCGAAGAGGACCTGCTGCCATGATGCGCGGTTCAAACATGGGTATCCGGCCTTATTGGCTTGACATATTATTTATCACATGGGGGCTCCCGCTTTGTAAAGCGGGGTATCTATTCTTTATATCATGCGTGGTTACACGGAGTGGATTCGCTTTAGGGCAACCTCCGGTTTACCCCTTGAGCAACAAAGTCAGTTGGGGACCTAGTCGACTTGAACCGTAGCTACACCTCCTGGGAGCTTGGTCATGTATTGACGACGGTAATGCCTTCTGGCTGGCACATTTGCCACTAAGTCAGTTGGGGACCTAATCGACTTGAACCGTAGTTACACCTTATGGGAGCTCGGTCATGTCTTGATGATGGTAATGCCTTCTGATCGGCTTTTTAGAAAATAAGTCATTTGGGGGCTTGGTCGTGTCCGAACCAATGCAATGCCACTTGATCGGCCCTAGGCCACTAAGCCACTTGGGGGCTTGGTCGAATCCGAACCAATGCAATGCCACTTGGCCGGCGTAACGCCACGAGTCATTTTGGGGTCCTGGCTGACTGGCACCATTGCTACGCCTTCGCGGGGCTTGGTTGCGTCTGACCATGGTAATTCCATCTGACCAAGCTCAGTAGAGCTCTTCTTTTGCAAAAAATTGTTGCCATTGCTTTTGCTTTAATAGCCTTTCTTGAGAAGTTGCTATTTTATTTGCGCTTTTTAAACCGGCAGTATTTTATACCGGTTCAAACAGCTAAATTGGCGGAACACGGTCCATTTTTAGACCGGAGATTATCTGCCCGGTTTAATTTTTTGTTACCATCCTATTATGGAGTAAACCGGTGTTTTTCAACCCGGCTCGGCTTTCAACTACAAGTTGTGAGTACATGATCAAGTTATAATCCGGAGATTATCAGCCCGGTCTGGTTTGACTACAAGTCACCAGCATTATATATTGTTAAACCGGTGTTTATCACAGCCCGATACGGTTTTATCATAAACCGGCGCAATATGGAAGGAGTTATCATTACTCAAAATTCCCTTACTATGGAAAGTTGGTAAACCGACTATATCACAGGTATTATATATTTCATATTTGATTATTCTTAAAATGTTGGGCATTATGACCCGTCCGGCGGTAAACCGCCAGGACACTTTAAACTTGTTGTATGCAGAAACAGGTTGAATAACGCATGGTTATAACTTATCCGGTGTTTGTTAAACCGGCCTGGTTTTAAGACGATAAGTCGCCAGTATGATGATAACTTATCCGGTGTTTATTAAACCGGCCTGGCTTTAAGACGATAAATCGCCAGTCTATGATGAGAGATTGTCCAGTGTTTATTAAACCGGCCTGGCTTTGGACTATAAGTCGCCAGTATATATTTGGATTGCGCCATTGGAATCATGCGCTTATAAATTGTTGGGTTATATTATTCAAATAGCCACACTTGGCTGAATTTTCATTATGATATTGAATGAATAAGGTTTTCATACCGGATTATATTATCTTGAATAGCCAATATGGCTGGATTTTATTATGGTTATTAATAACCGATATTATTGAGGTTTTCAAAGTCGCTTTAGCGCAATGGCTATCATATTATCAATGGATATGATTTATTCTACAATTGAAGGAATAGTCCCGAGTCGCTGCAGGCTTACAACCCGGCACTTGGGGGCTACATTATTCAAAATTGAGATTACATCAAATATGCAAGTCTCATGTTGCTGCAAGCATGCACCATGACACTTGGGGGCTAATGCAAGGTCATTTTTGCTCATCTTATTGAAGACCCAACTCATCACATTGTAATGAGCTGGCCCTTGGGGGCTACCAATTGCTCCTGTCAACTATTCAAGAAGTATATATCAAAGTCCCAGCTCAATATTATCTTACTGAGCCGGCCCTTGGGGGCTACACATTGCTGTTCAAAGTTTACAAGATTATATTTACAAAGTCCCTGCTGATTATTACATAATGACCCGGCCCTTGGGGGCTACATTGGTTGAAGTTTTATGGGCATCAGTCAATTACAAGTCCCAGGTTGCTGCAAGCATGACAACCCGGCACTTGGGGGCTACAGGTATTATATTATTATCGAAGAAAGATTTTCAAATTCTCTGTTGAGCAAATCAGATTGACCCGGCGTCACCAATCATAAACCGATGTTGGCAACAATCATGAACCGGTGTATGCAACAATCATAATCCGGGGTCATCAGTTTTTATAACCCGGCCATTTGGTAATGTTAAACCGGCAAGTTTTCAAGACCGGGATCATCTTCAAACCGGCTGAATATCAGATGAATATTTCAAGACCAATATTTCTTAAACCGGCGTTTTGGAAGCCGATTCAAGTGGATTATTTCTTCACAATATTTTTCTGTGAGAAACCAATGTCAGCAAATTGAGTATGACACTGGCTTATTGACCTGGATTTTCTAGAAGGAGGAAATGACAGGGACTTAAGGATGATCAGGTGCCGGTTTACAAAAATTCTTAACCCGGAGCACAACCTGTCAAATTTGTTCTGGTGTTTATTTGCAGCATAAGTTTACCATGGATAAATCCAAGCTAAACTTGGGGGCTAATGTCGGGGATATACCCCGCGATGTAAACCGGCCGGAAGTTAACCCGGCCGGACTTGGCGGTTTATTCGAGGTCCCGCTGGCACTTGGCGATATTCATCTGGTGACCCGCCCAGACCTGGCGGTTTACCAGCAACCCGTCGGAACGTTGTAACTCACTGGTAACCCGACGGACGGGTCAGAGGAGCGACAAGACCCGGTGGCCCGTCTGGCGGTTCATGAAGGCCGGTTCAACTATGGTGGGCCAGTTTAAGAGGAAAGGAATATTTATCTTACAAAGAGTTAAGACCAGGACTTGTATCCGGTTTGTATTAGAGAGAGACTAGTCCTAATCCTAATAGGACTCCACATGTAAACCGCCCCTTCAACATATATAAGGAGGGGCAGGGCTCCCCAAAGAGGGACAGGTGAGAAGTTAGAAGATACAAGCTACAAGCAATCAATAATCTCTAGGGCTAGACACAAGAGCCGGTTTACGGCGTCTCCCTTGGGATGATAATGAGACCTAGCCTCAAACAGCATGTAGGGTTTTTACCGGATGATGTTTCCCGGGGCCCGAAGCTGTCTAAACCCTTGTCTTGCGTGTTGATCCGCCCTGCGTCTCTCGTCCCACTCAACCCCTCTCAAGCTACCACATGGATGCGTTGGCCTCGCGACTAAGTCCTGACACTAAGGACATCTGCCGTGACAAATCCACGACAGACGCCAACGCCCGACGAAGAAATTTCAAAAATGAGCATCCCCGTCAAGGAACCAAGCAAAGAGTGGCTGATGTACTTTGATGGTGCTTTCTCGCTGCAAGGCGCCGGTGCTGGCGTGCTGCTTGTCGCACCCACCGGAGAGCACCTCAAGTACGTAGTCCAGATGCACTTTCCCAAGGAGCAAGCAACAAACAATACTGCAGAGTATGAAGGTTTGCTTGCCGGTCTCAGGATCGCGGCAGACCTTGGGATCAAGAAGCTCATTGTCAGGGGTGACTCGCAGCTTGTCGTCCGCCAAGTGAACAAGAATTATCAGAGTCTGTTGATGGAAGCTTACGTCGATGAAGTGAGGAAGCTAGAAGAGCACTTTGTCGGCCTACAGATGGAACATGTTCCAAGAGCTCAGAACGACATTGCCGATGGCCTGTCAAAGTGCGCAACACTTAAGTTACCTGTGGAACCAGGGATCTTTGTGCTCAAGCTGACTCAACCATCTGTGACGCCATCCACTGGACAGAGCAAGAAGAGGAAGTTGATTTCTGGTGACTATTTTCCAGCAGAGCTTCCCGAAGCCGCCGCCAAGAAGGTCCCCAAGATCAACACCAAGAGTGCTGGGGAGTAGTCTGCTCCGGCAAACCCCAGGGTTTGTTCCGTTGAAGCAGACGCTCCCGACAAGTTTTGCTCCGGCAAGCTTGCCGGGGAACGTCAAGCTCCGGCTGAACCACAGTTTCTCGCCGTGGAAGCGGATGTTCCCACAGCAGCAGATGTGCCTTTAGTCCTTGCTGTCAAGCCACAAGCTCCAGCATGGGCACAGCAGATCGTCCGTTTCCTTCAGACAGGAGAACTTCCTGAAGAGCAAGAAGAAGCGGAAAGAGTAGCCCGACAGTCAAGTATGTACCAGTTTGTCGACAACGCACTGTACAGAAGAAGACTCAACGGTGTGAAATTGAAGTGTATTCACCGGGAAGATGGACAGAAGCTGTTGCCAGAGATACATGGAGGCATCTGTGGTCACCACATTGGCGCAAGAGCACTTGCCGGCAAAGCATTCCGGCAAGGTTTATTTTGGCCGACAGCCCTCCAGGATGCAACTGCACAAGTAACCAAGTGTGAAGCGTGCCAGTTCCATTCCAAGCAAATATGCCAGCCAGCTCAAGCTCTCCAGACGATCCCTTTATCCTGGCCATTCTCGGTCTGTGGGCTCGACATCCTCGGCCCATTCCCCCGAGCAGTCGGGGGCTTTGAGTACTTGTACGTCGCAATCGACAAGTTCACAAAGTGGCCGGAAGTGGAAGCAGTGAGGAAGGTGACAGCACAGTCAGCAGTCAAGTTATTCACGTCGATTGTTTGCCGCTTCGGGATCCCTAACAGGATCATCAACGACAACGGTATGCAATTCACGAGCCGCACCTTCATGCAGTACGTCCAAGACCTTGGCGCCAAGGTCTGCTTCGCTTCTATTGCTCAGCCCAGGAGCAACGGTCAAGCGGAGAGGGAAAATGCTGAAGTGTTGCGTGGACTCAAGACCAGGACTTTCGACAGGCTGCACAAGTGCGGAAGAAACTGGATTGAGGAGCTGCCGGTGGTTCTTTGGTCGATCAGGACGACGCCAAATCGAGCCACTGGCCAGACACCTTTCGCTCTAGTCTATGGAGCAGAGGCAGTTCTCCCCACGGAACTCGTATACGGGTCACCTCGAGTGCTCGCTTATGATGAGCTTGAGCAAGAGCAGCTGCGACAAAATGACGCGCTGCTCCTTGAGGAGGACCGTCTTCAGGCTGCGGTACGAGCTGCTCGCTACCAGCAAGCTTTGCGCCGCTACCATAGCCGCAAAGTTAACGCCAGAAGGCTTGAGGAAGGCGACCTTGTTCTTCGGCGCGTTCATTCCGCCAAGAATTCCAACAAGTTGACGCCGAAGTGGGAAGGCCCTTATCGGGTGAAACGAGTCACTAGGCCCGGCGCTGTCCGCCTTGAGACCGAAGATGGCAGCTACTCCTGGAACATCGAGCATCTTCATAAGTTTTGCCCGTAAGGCGTAGTTGCCGGACCCTGCTCCGGCAACCACCTTTTATACAAGTCTTGCCGCTGTTGCATGTAATCCTTTGTACAAAGCCAGGCGCAGACCCTGAGTATAGATGAAGCGCTGGCGCCCTAAGTTATAGCATGCATGCTAGATCGAGTCTCGTCCTTGGTTAGGGTTGATAGTGCTTAATAGCGGCTAACCCCTAGCTTAGAGGTCGGGTGTCCGTCCCTTTGTCGTTCTTTGGTTTCCCTTGGTTCGCAGGGCTCGCATATCCTGGCCGGACCACTTGAGGACGAAAAAGAGAAGGAGGACGGACCAGCATTTGGACCCCGGCAAGCCAGTGTTGCCGGGGGCTGCAAGTACAAAGACTCACCACGGCGAACCAGAGTTGCCGGGGGCTGCAATCTCAGATTAGTTTTTCATCCCTTATCATGCATTCTCTTATGGACTGAGGAATGCGAAACCTCGTTTCTTCCTAAAAGCTACCGTGATCCCCTAACTCTAGGCCCTAGGGCTCATTCCTGGGGCCAGGTTTGGTCGTAGTCACGGCAGCAAAGGGACGAAACGAGGAGCCTGAACCCGCCTCATCCCTGCCTCCGCCAAAAGCGTGAGAAAGGTCGAGCGACGTGGGAAGACGGCAGGGCCTGCTGCCGGGAAAAGAAGTGTCTATCTTAAAGATATTAAGGATTTGCTCCTTGACGTGGGTTCCACCCACAAGACAAGTGACCCGGCAAGCATCCCCTTTTCACAAAAAAACATTCCACTCAGGTACAGTTCATAGAGAATGAAAAACATGAATGACGGGATTACAAGTTTTAAATGCAGCTAAGGCCCGAGGGCTTACAAATTAAAAAGAGATAAGGTGCCCATAATCCCTTTCTTGTCCCTCTCTTCACGAGGTAGGTCAAGGAGGCGAAAAGGGCAAAAGGGGCGCCTAGGCGAGCTACAGGTGGCAGAAGACACCAAGAGAACATCTCGGTGGTCGTCCAAAGGCTGGATGGTGATGGCGGCGCCGGAGGCAGGGCTCGAAGACGAGGCGGCAGGACGTCAGCACGCTGTCGAGGGCGTCGTTCCCACATACTCCGAGTTGACGGACTTGCCGCCTGCCCTCTTCCTCTTCCGCAGCCTCCCTACGCCAGCCGCCCAAGGAGACGACCCCGAGAAGCTCAAGGAGCCGGCGACACGGATGATGGGGTCGCCGGTGCCGCACGGAGCGATGCCCGACACCTAGTCGGACCCGTCATCCTGCCGCCCGCTACCCCCATTGTCACTGCCGCTGTCCCCCTCGTCACTCTCGCTAGAGGAGGAGTCTTCGCTATCATAGGAGCTCTCCACGCAGCACCTTGCCCGAGTCCCGAAGCACCCGGAGACCTTGACGGAGAGGAGACCGCCCTCCATCAGCTTAAAATGGAGGGTGAGCCCCTCCGTCAGGCGGTGGATACGGGCGAACGTCTTCCACCCTCGACCAAGATACATCACATTAGGGGCCGGGAAGTCAACGCGGACTCGCGTACCGCTGATTCCACAGCCCCTCATGTGCAGCCTCAGTGTCTCGGGCGGATCCAACTCCATCTCGCTCGCAAATAGAGTCGGGAGACGAAGGCGACGACGAGGCGGCCGACGCAGCCTGACAAAGAATTCGCAAGGGTCGTCCCCAATATGGTCCGCCATGGGAAGAGGAACCGCTGGCGGAGGCGAGGCCGGCGAGCCGCCCCGTCCACCTCTTCTCCGAGCGCCTCGGCCTCGCCCTCGACCTCGCCCGCGGCCTCGCCCCCTCCCTCTTCCCCTTACAGCTGGCTCTGCCACCACGGGTGCGGGAGAAGGAGGGACGCGTTGTCTAGCGGCGACCCTCACCGCCACCGTTGAAGGACCAGGTTTCCCTTTCTCCATGGCGAATGAGAGAGATGGGAGCAGAAGCTGAAGGAAAGAGGAGATGAAAGAATATGGGCCTCCTTCCCCCCCTCCCGCTCCTTATAAGGAAACAGGGTGGGGGCTCGGCCGCCCCGCTCAGCTAATCAAGACACAGAAGGAGCAGGGAACTGGGACCGACCCACTGCCTCGACCCACGACGGCCCGGTTTCCTGCCTCCACCGTTCGCCACCCCAAGTGCATGGAAGCCGCGTGGCAGGCGTACAGAACCGAGGTGACGGATGAGGCGACCTCTCCCCACCCCGTGATCGTGGGGAGTGGACGCCTCGAAAACCAAGCCTCCCTCCGTTTATGGGGAAGGCGCGAACTGCCCCTGTTTCCCCTGCTTATAAGGAAGGAGGGGGCGGACGTTTCACCCTTCCGAATAAAGAAATCACCCACGATCTCTCCCACAACGCCGCAATCGACGCGTGCCGTTCGGGGAGGGCGCGGTGGATATGGAGCAAGATACGACGACCCAACAGCGCTCGGCACCGTGTATGGCCCAGGCCCGGGGGCTCCTGTCGGTGTACTAGAGTAGGGGTACCCTAGTATCCCGAACTTGTGCACGGGCAGTCGCAGCGTCCCGCGGCAAGGCTTGCCGGGTGACCGCTAAGGACCCCCGTGGTTCCTTTGGAGCCATTCATGAACAAAGTATTTAAGCCAAGGAGACAAGGCCCCGGCAAGAGGAGCTTGCCGGGAAGGCCACTCAAGGCACAAAGCCCCGGCAAGAGGAGCTTGTCAGGAAGGCCAGCCAAGTCATCTCAAGGAACTTGCCGCGACGCGCCACGCGTCCCGGCAAGACCCGGCGAGCGACAAGCTCCCGGACGCGGCAAGACAACGACCGCGGCAAGGCGTTTGCCGCGGCTAGCAACCACTCTGTACCCGCGCTCCAGCACACCCACCAACGTGTCGCTCTGAGACCCTTCCAGGCGTACGTGGCGGGAGGTTGTGCATCCAGGGGTGCACTGTGGCAAGCGGCGCTGACAAGATAGCCAGCGTGGCGAGCGGTGGCGTCCCTGACGGTCCCTTTTCTGCACTGTTTGGGCGACGTAGATAGGCATTTAATGCCCTTGTCCCCTGCCGTCAGGGTTAGGTATGATACACTGTGTAGGTAGCTGTACCTACCGCAGCACCTTACCATTTTTGCCCTTGCCTACGTTGCCACCTGTCGGTGAGCCCTTGAGCATATAAAAGGAGGCCCATGCACAACGTAGAGAGAAAAAGGACAGGAGAACATTCACGCTCGGTCTGGTTAGCTGCTGGTGCGTACTGTAGCACTCAGCGCTCCCGAGCAAGAACTCAATACAAACCACAAAGCAGCAGTAGGAGTATTATCTCTCCGGAGAGCTCCGAAGCTGGGTAAAACCGCTTGTGTGCTCCGCCTCGATCTGCTCTTCGTGCGACCTCGGCCCCCTACCGAACCGAAAGGGGCTCCGTCCCCATAGGTGCTCGCGGAGGCAATTTCCCCGACAACAACACATCATTGGATCATAATATGTGGCCGAAAGCACCATGTTCAAGTAGGGATTACAACGGGGTGCGGGAGAGTGGACCGCGTAAAAGAGATGAGGATGGTGATGATGATGGTGATGTTGATGAAGACGATCACCGTGGCGATGATTCCCCTCCCGGTGGCACTCCGGCGCCACCGGAAGAGAGGAGGAGAGGTTCTCCCCCTTGTGCTTCCTCCTCCATGGCCTCCACCCTCTGGTCCTTGGCCTTCATGATGATGATGGCCCCTCCGGGATACTCCTCCATGGCCACCGGTGATGATGGCCCCCTCCGGCAGGGTGACGGAGAGGGCCTAGATTGACTTCTCGTGGCTACAGAGGCTTGCGGCGGCGGAACTTCCGATCTAGGTTTCTTTCTGGAAGTTTGGGTATATATAGAAGAGTTTTGCATTGATTTCATGTCAGGGGGTCTCTGGGCTATCCACGAGGTAGGGGGCGCGCCCTAGGGGGGTGGGCACCCCCCCACCCTCGTGGGCAGCCCAGGACTCTTCTGGCCTGCTTCTGGTACTCCGTGGGCTTCTTCTGGTCCAAAAATGATCTCCGTCAAGTGGCACGTCAATTGGACTCCGCTTAGTTTTCCTTTTCTGCGATACTCTAAAACAAGGAGAAAACAGAAACTGGCACTGGGATAGTATAAAACATCATATAAAATATCATATAAATGCATATAAAACATCCTAGAAGGATAGTATAATAGCATGAATACTTCATAAATTATAGATAGTTGGAGACGTATCACCGTGGTAGCGGACCTGCCAGCGGTCGTACTCCGTGGCCGCAAGCTCGGACGTGTGGAAGCTACCGAGCCATCGGTAGGTATGGGTCTCCCGATTCGTAGCCTCGGCGACCCACGTCCCCCATCGTCGCTGCCGGATCCTGAGGTAGGACCTCGTTGGCGGCCAGGCCCGAGGGAGGACAGGGAAGTCCTCGAACCGGCATAGGGGCGCGGCGGCGGGCGGATCGGGCAACCAGCAACGGCGGATTGATAAAGAGCCCGCAGAGGACGACAGGGACACCTCGGCGGCCATCTCGCCAGCTCGGGCGAAGAGGCCGCGATAAACCACTTTTTGGCCATTGGCTCCTTGAGCTCCTCGGCACACAAGTAGAGGTTAAGGATGGAGGCGGCGGTGGCGACCTACCAATGGTTTCGAGCGAGGGAGGGTTGGTGTGTGTCTGTGTGAGCAGAGGTTTTGGGGAGTGTGTGGTGTGTGTGGAGGAGGTGGGCAAGGTGGTGTTTGAGGAAATACTGCGACAACTGAAAAATTTACTAGGCGGGAGTAAAATGCCGGGCTACTGAAAATTTGGATCAAGGGCGAGAAGATATTTTTGAGATTGCGAGGGATGCAGAGGCGGGAGTAAAATATCGGGGCAACTGAAAATTTGAATCAAGGGCGAGCAGATATTTTCGAGATTGCGAGGGATACAGAGGAGGGAGTAACAAGGCGAGGCCACTGAAAATTTGAATCAAGGGTGAGCAGATATTTTTGAGATTGCGAGGGATGGAGAGGCAGGAGCAAAATGCCGGGGCTACTGAAAATTTGAATCAAGGGATTGAAGCAGAGTGGGAGTAACAGACATCGCACACGGCCCGCACATACTAATCATGTGCTACCAAACATTAAAACCTTCCAGGCGATAGATGTTTTCGAGATTATGAGGCAGTAGATATTTTCGAGACTAGGAGGCAAGCCTCATGGAGCCCAATCTACTGTGCTAATGTGAGTGACTGCAGGGCAAGGGCATGGCACACGGGTAGTCTGCGTACCGTGTCTGGTGCGTAACCAAACGCATACGGTTTCTACATCCAACTCGTGTGGTGTTTATAAATTTGACAAAAAGAATAACGTGGGAGAGGGTCAGAACACGAACACACTTGCATGTGGACAGAATATATGTATGAAAAGGGTGCTTTGATGTTTGAATACCCAATGCACAACTTTGATGTGGCACCTGCCGCACAAAAGCACAGTATTGCTAGTCAGCCACCCCCTACGAACCCCACTTCGTGTCGGCGGTAAGGGAATCCTAGATACAAGCGCATGCCCCTAAATTGCTAGGTCTTAAATCTCACCCTACAGTAACACAAACCCTATATATATAGGGTGGGACTATTTAGAAACCCCCCTCTAGAGTTCCTAAATAAGCTTATTTAGGAACCACCCCTCCTAACTTGTTTCTTTTCCCGAAGGGAGCGAGCGAGGGAGCGAGCGAGCTCGGGTCTGCAGGCCATTTGCATCATTCCGATAAACTGTTCAAAAATTACGATAAAAAATAGTGCGAAAAAATGATGCCAAAAAAAGTCCACCCGGCAGTTAACTAGTATATGACGCACAGTTAGCTTATCCGTTTTCGAACAGTTAGGAACGTTTCATGAATAGCTTATTTAGGAATGGCAGTTAAGTGGGCGAGTTGTGGAAGTTAACTTGAATACTTAACTACCATGCGCCCTCGAGCAGTTAGCGCAACCTTGGCCAAAAAAAGAATGAAAGAAAAAAGTTGATATCTTCAGTCTAGCAGTTCACTAGTTTTTAACTGTCGCAGTCCCGGCAGTTAGCTATTTCAAGCCCTGCGGTTGGAATGACCCACGGAAAATAATAAAAAATAAAAAATTTAGTACCTTCAGCCCTGCAGTTAACTTGTTGTTAACTGCCGCAATCCTCGACAGTTAGCTATTTCAATACCTGCAGTTAGCTTGATCCAGGAAACTAGGTAAAAAAGTGTCTTAATTCGCTGTAGTTAGCTTGGTCGTCATACGTCAGTTAGCTATTCCGGTCGGGCAGTTGGCATGTACTGTAGCAGTTCGGGAAAAAATTGACAATATAACAAAGTTATTTTATAATGTTAGTCCAATTTTTATTGCATATGGCAGTTAAGTGGGTGAGTTGTGGAAGTTAACTTGAACACTTAACTGCCATGCGCCCTTGAGCAGTTAGCGTGACCTTGGCAAAAAAAGAACGAAAGAAAAAAAAGTTGATATCTTCAGTCAAGCGGTTCACTAGTTCTTAACTGCCGCAGTCCCGACAGTTAGCTATTTCAGGCCCTGCAGTTGGAATAACCCATGGAAAATAAAAAAACTAGTACCTTCAGTCCTGCCATTAACTTGTTGTTAACTGCCGCAATCCCCGACAGTTAGCTATTTCAATACCGGCAGTTAGCTTGATCCGGGAAAACCAGGGAAAAAAGATTCTTATGTCACGGCAGTTAGCTCTGTCGTCATACGTCAGTTAGCTATTCTGCTTGGGCAGTTAGCATGTACTGTAGCAGTTCGGGGAAAAATGACAAAAATATCGTTAGTTTTTGAAAACTAATCTTAAACCATGGCGAATTCGAAAACGAGTTCTATATACCAAAGTTCGGGCTAATCCATAGCTTTCCAATGGTGTGTCATACACATCATTCCGACAAACGGTTTGAAAATTTCTTTCACAAAAACCCCGAAAATGTGTTTGAAGAATTTCTAGTTTTTTAAATTTTGTTTAAAAATTGTAAGGATTTTGGGACAACGATCAACATACAGAAATTCTGTCTATTCAGTAGCTATCCAACGCTATGTCATTTGCATAATTCCGATAAACGTTTCAAAAACTACTATAAAAAAACAGTGCGAAAAAACAGTGCCAAAAAAAGTCCGACCGACAGTTAACTAGTATATGACGCATAGTTAGCTTATCTGTTTTCGAGCAGTTAGGAACGGTTCTTAAATAGCTTATTTAGGAATGGGTTGCAGAATAGCTGGGATGTGTGTGTGTGTGTATATGTGTGTGTGTGTGTATATATATATATATATATATATATATATATATATATATATATATATATATATAACTTCCCCTTTCGCTTCCCGACAAAGTTGGACCGTGTGCGGACCCACAAATGTGTGCTTGTGGCGCAAGATGGGTCAGACCACATACGAACCACATGCGGGTGGCCCTACTATATGTGTGAAAAGGGTGTGTTGTGATATTTAACTACCATTCACAACTTTGATGTGGCACGTGTGCCTCGCAAATTAACCGGACTTCCCCGAACCCACGGAGGTTGCAGGCAGTGCGAAGTAGCCCGCCCCCCACACACACGTCGGGGGGAGTGCATCTCATGAAGACGTACTATAACACGGACCAAGCAGAATCCAACTTGGTCGTACAACCTCTCCCGCTCGTTGTTGGTCAAAGTGATGGACGTCCACACAGCCCCGCAAAATGGGCTAGCTTGTCGTCGATAACCTCGCGAGGGAGTACTATATGAAGACAAACCCACTTTGTGCATGTGGCCCAAGTATGTATATGGAAGTGGTGTGTGTGGTGTTTGAATACCCAATGCGCAAATTTCATGTGGCACCATGCTTTGGAACCGTAAAATCCCCACACTAAGCGAGGGTTCACGATGCATAACATGCGCTCAAACTTAATTAGGATTGGAATAGTCAACCTAGTATATGCTAACTCGAAGCAAAGAAGAAGAATCCACCCTGGTAACCTTTCTCGTCGTTGGTCGAAATGATGGACGTCCACGTGGGACCACAAATATATATATAGGCTTGCTGTCCATAACCAAGCGAGTGAGGGTGTGTCCAAAGACAAACATTGCATGCGTGTGTCCCAAACATATTTATGGAGGTGTGTGATGCATGCATATGTGTTGAATACCCGACCCAATGCACAACATTGATGTGTTGCATGCGTTGAAAATCGTAGAGGTCCACACATAGAGCAAGAGGTAGTTCATGACGTGTCATGTGCTCGCCCCCACCCCCTTCGATCCAGTGGGATGGATTCATGTGTACACATGCACTATTATATATATGTAATCTCACATCATGATCTATATCATGAGACAAACAAAGAATTAATCCCCTCTTAAGTCAAATTAGTTAACCTCTCTTGCATTGTCGGTGAAAGTGATGGACCAAGCGGGCCGACAGATGGAAGCATCGCCGATAACCGCGTGAGTGAGTGCCATATATAGGACAACAACCATCGCGATTGCACGTGTGCCATATATATATATATATATATATATATATATATATATATATATATATATATATATATATATATATATATATGAAGAGGTGTGTTGTGATGTTTTGAGTACCTAATGCACAACTTTGATGTGGCATTTGCCTCAAAAACCACAAAGTTGAATTAATCCTCCTTGTTCGTCAAACGTACTCCTCTCTTGCTGGGTCAAAGTGATGGACGTCGAACTCGCGGGCCCAGCACAGAAGCGAAGCGTACGTTGCACGCGAGTGATCATCCTATATAGGACTACGTACCACCGTCTGCATGTGGCCCAAAGAGGTGTTTGTGTGATGTTTGAATACGTAATGCACAACTTTGATGTGGCACCACATATATAGGAAACCAAAAAAGTCCCCACAAAGAGCGCGAGGTTCATGATGTGTGCTATGTGTCACATGTACGCCCCCATTCGATGCATGGTATATATGTACTACTACTGTATAGCACAAACCAAAAAAGATTCATTCCTTGATGGTAAAATTAACCTCTCTCTCGTTGGGTCAAAGTGATGGAGGACAACTTCGCATGCCCACGGATGGAAGCGCCACACGCGAGTGAGTTCCTATAGGGAAACCACCGCATGCATGGTATTGCGTGATGCTTGAATACCAATATAATGTACAACTTTGATGTGGCACCTGCCTCGGGAACCGGAAAGTCCCCACATGGAGCAAAGTTATGACACCCATATATATATAGAGTATTCATGTTGCCCCCTCTTTGACATGTACATACTCCTACCGTGCATATACGTAACACAAACCAAAAAAGAACCATCCGTGTTGGTCAAATTAACCTCTCTCGTTGTATGTTCAACTCGTCGATGACGACCTCGTGGGCCCACAGAGAGAGGCACACGCGAGTGAGTGTCATAGGATAAAACCACCGCATGCATGTGCCCGTGTGTTATGTGATGTTTGAATACCCAATGCACAACTTTGACATGGCACATGCTTCGCAAACCGGAAACGCACTACACCATGATGCGTAGCCCCCTCACTTCAAGCCGGTGGGAGGGTGTGTACGCACGTGCTCGAACTTTGATATGGAATCTCACCATGATCCACACCACACACATGCCAAGATGAATCCACCTTTTGGTCAAATGCCTCTCGCTGTCAGTGGAAACTGAAAACCTTTGCGGGCTAACGAATGGGCACGTCGCTGATAACCACACGAGGGAGTGTCCGAGAGGACCACAAATGCATGCATGTGGCCCGAACATGTACGTATGGAATGGTTGTGTAATGTTTTAAATAACCAATTCACGACTTTGATGTGTCATATATGACTCACAAAATGATCAATAATCCCACATGGAGGTTCATGACTCGTAGTGTACTGTCGGGCCCTCTCCCCCCCCACACACAGACACAGACATCCCGCACCACCACATCGACTCTAAGGCATGTCAAACTTTTTCTGCAATGAACATGTGACCAAAGGCGGAGTGTCGTGTTAAAATAAAAAAAAACAGACATCATTCGAACGTTTTTATACATTGATTGATTTCCTTGGGATTTAATGTGCAAAAATCAAATTTGAGCTACATGTGCACCTGTCGGTGGGAAATGACACCTATGGGATCACAAGAATCCCTACTACGGTTGCCGGGGCGCGGGGTTGCAAGAAGAGCAGGATTAGTAATTAGCACAAGAATCGTTTACCCAGGTTCGGGCCGCGAGGATGAGTAAAAACCTAGTCTTGCTTTGGTTGATGTATTGAGTGTTCTTGACCCTTCCAACTAGCTACGCTGGCTGGGTCGTCCCAAAGAGCCGAATCCTTCTCCGGTACGCCATGGGCCTCCTTTTATAGTCGAAAGGGGCTGCCACAGTGGCACACAGGAGGTGGAAATGCGTACAGTGCTACGAGATTATCGCCCGTATTACAGGACAAGATGGATTTAATGCATCGCTTAGGTGTCCCCTCGCTTTATTGGGGACGGGAACGAGGCCCGTCCCGTCCATCGCCGCTCCTCCTTGCTTCCACACGCGCCCTAGCCAGCGATGCATGCGGCGCCATGTAGGCAGGCAGGCAACTGAGGTGGCGCGGTGGTAAGGTCTTCACGAAGATCTGCATGCGGCCACGCAGGTGCTTGCTGAGTTGGCCTGGAAGCTGCATGTTGCCACGCAGGTGCCTGCCCAGCTGGTTGGGATGGCAGCTGCATGCGAACGACGGTGGAGACTTGGCCGGTGCGGGCCTGGAAGTGGCCCTGCTGGCGTGCTTGGTGAGGGCCTTGCCGGGTGGCCTGGCAAGGGCCTTGCCGTGGCATGCTATCGTCCCCGGCAAGGATCTTGTCGGGGGTCTTGTGGCTCTCCTCGGCAAGGATCTTGCCGAGGACCGTTGTCTTTTAATCCTCATCTGATCTTGAATATTCCTTGTCTTCACAAAGATCTGCATGCCACCATGGAGGTGCCTGCCGAGCCCTGGCCCAACGTGGTTGATGGTGTTGGAGACCATGGGCTCGCTGCCCCCGGCAAGGATCTTGCAGGGGGAACCTGCTTCATCCCTCTGCGCTTTGTGGTCTCGGCCTTGGCCGGTGCTCTGGCTTTCTTGGGCTCCGGTTTCACCTCGGTTCACCTCCCCTGTTCTGCTTGGTGCGGCCGTGGGCGCAGCTTCGACTGCCCGTGCACAGGTAAAGGGGTACAAAGGTGTGCCCCTTCTTTTGTACACCGACAGGAGCCCCCGGACCTGGGCCACACATAAGCGCGACACATTGTTGGGCCAGGCCCAAAACAGTGGCGGGCAGGCGGGGCGGTTTTTACCGCGGTAAAACTTTTCGCACGCTGCGCTTCCCCACGACCCGCGTTGAATGCGCGACGTGGAGGGGTGCGCGTGACGTGGGCGGCATGCGTGGGGCGGTACCCGCATGCATGCGTCACATCGTGGTAAAGAGGTGGCTCGCGCCTTCCCCGTAAAAAGAGGGAGGCGTGGAGGCACGGCTCATTTACTGGATGGACTCGGATCACATTCTTTAAGGGGCCCACGCCCCCTGGTCACGGGGCGGGGAACGGTCGCCTCACCCGTCCTTTTTGACCCTGCATGCTCGCCACGCGTCCTTCATGCAGGTGGCGAGCTGCGGAGGCGGGAAACCGGGTCGTCGTTGGTTGGAGCAGTGGGTCGGTCCTGATTCCCAGCGCCCCCGATGACTGGATTGGCTGAGCGGCGCGGCTGGGTCTCGACCCCGCCCCTTTATAAAGAGGGGGAGAGAGAGGGCGCCACCCCACATTCTTCAATATCCATCCCCTTTCATCTTTGCTTCTTTCTTCCATCTGCCATGGCGAGAGGAGGTTCTGGGCCTTCGACGGTGGTAGCAAGGGTCACTGCTCGTCATCGCGTCCCTCCCTTCCATGAGCCCGTGGCGGCGGAGCCAGCCACAAGAGGAAGGGGGAGGGGCGTGGCCGAGGTCTCCGTGGCGGTCGGGGGAGAGGGGCACGAGGTGGCGTGGCGGTCGTGCCTCTGCCAGCGGTGCCTCCCGCGATAGAGCGTCACGTCGGGGACCGGTCCCGCGAGTTCTTCATCAGGCTGCGCCGGCCACTGTGTCGTCATTGTCGGTGTTCTGGGAACAGGGGTCCCCAGAATTGCCTGCCTGCGGCCTGCGGCGTGGCTCAAATGGGGGCCCAGCGTGGCCCATCTCCATCAACACAAGGCTCAAGACCCCCACGAGGGGCCAAGCCTCGCGAGGCGGACGACATGGCGCTTCCTCAAGCACGGCCTCCTTAGGCTGGCTCGCGAGGAGGCGGAGAGATCAAGGAGGGTACCTCACGAGGTGCCCATGACGCAAGCCATGACGACCAAGGGTGCCAGGCGGGTGCCAGCCCGCGCAGCATCTCCCTTTCCTCTTTGGCGCAAAGGGGGCAAGCGCAGGCGAGAGGCTCAAGCAAAGGCACTCATTTCGGTGCAACGAGACCAAGAACAGTCCAACGGTGGGAAGGAGGTCACCATGGAGCCCAGGACGGCGTCACCACAGGGCCTTTGGCAGGCGAAGACCAACTTTAGTCAGGATAAGTGTACCAGATGTTCCCCTTCAAATTGGCCAATTGTTGGCGCCCTTCCTGCTCAATATTTGGGAAGAGGCGCAGGGCCTTTGCCTATAAATAGGACTAGCCACCCCCAGGGTAGAGGCATCTGATTCAGTATCGAAGCCAGAAAAGAGGCATCTAGAGAGAGAGAGAAGGGCGATTGGACTCCTCCAACAGTTCATCCCCTAGCCAAGAACTGACCCTCGCGAGGCTGTTCTTCCTTGTACTGTTCTTCCTCATCAGCCCAAGAGGCAATCCACCCACCACAAACTAGATTAGGGTATTACACCACAACGGTGGCCCGAACTAGTATAAACTCTGTGTCTCTTGTGTTGTTCTTGCAGTAGTTAGATCCTTACGAGACGGAGAGGTAGAGGGCACGATCTCCGCGCGCACCCTAGAGTTTGAACCTTAAGGGTCTGCCGGAACCCGTGATCCGACATTTGGCGCGCCAGGTAGGGGTGCGCCGGAATCTGCCTTCCCATCGCTCCGTCTCCCGTTGCGTCGTCGTCACCATGTCCGGCGACCAGGCGGGCAACCAAGGCCCATGGGCGGCATGTCCCATCTGCGCGGAGCCTCCCGCTCCGGGCGACCCAGCGCCACAGGCAGCTCGCGGTCCGCAGGGCGCTGCGGGCCGCGGGCGACGCGGGCAAGCTTCTGCGACCCTCACACCGCGATAGGCGCGGTCGGCAGCGAGGGCCTCCAATCACGCCGCAACTACGACACTGTACACCCGCTGGGAATAGGCGAACTCGAGGGCCGCGCTCACAGTAGCACGGGAGCTGCTGCATTGCAGGCTACTGGAGGGCGGCCGCGATGTGCTGCTGGAGCGGGTCGCCGAGCTCCTGGGCTTCGCCGATTCGGGGGCTCACCCCTTCCGCACTCGGCTTCCGCCTCCAGCTCAGGGCGACGCACGAGGAGGCCCCGCGCGCCCCCGTGGGCCTCAAGACTACCCCGGCACCAGCGAATCTGTCAGCGCTGGACTGGCGATGGCGCTACCCCCGTCCCCCGGTGCGAGAAGGAGAAGGGCTCGGCGCGGCCCACGGCGCGTGCGGGCAACCGCGCTACCACCCCACGGTGGGCACGACGAGCAACGCTGCGTGGCGCATGGAGCACTACAGCACGACATTCGGGGTGGCGGCGCCAGAGGAATACGTGCCCCACATGATGGACCAAGGGCACGCTCACGAGGGCGAACAGGGCTCACTCTTCAGCCCCAGCTGGGGGGACGAGACGCCAGAGGCCGAGCCCTTGCAGGAACCCCAGGACGGCTCCGTCGGTCACACTGGAGGCAACGACTATCGGGTACCGTTAATTCCTCAAGAGCAGGCATACGCTAATCATGGGTCACAGGAGGTGCAGGTCGCCGCGGCAAGCAGCTGCCCCGCTCCCGTGGCCTCCTACCCCTCGGGAGGGGGACGCAGGGGGCTGCAGGAAAGGGGTAGGGATCCTACATCACCACCGCGGCGTTCGGAGCAAGGCGTTCTTAGAAGGTAGGCCCTCCGCTAGGGAGGCGCCTGAGGGCCTTCCCCTGGCGGAGGACCCGTGGTCGTCGGGGGAACCGCTGGCGACCGCTCTACCCCACCGGCGGTGTCCTGGTTTCCGGTCGTCGTTGGTGGCACTAGAGTGTGGCGCAAGGCGGGCCCCTCATCTGGCGATATGAAGCAAGGCCGGTTCCTGTGAAGAAGGCCCAGTGCCTGTGAAGCTCGCGCCCCGTGACACTCTCACGTAATAATGAGTGGGGTTGTACACGCCCCGGAGTCTCAGGGGTGCCGGCCTCAGGCCCTGGGGCTCCCTCCCACGCCCAGTGGACAGCACTTAGCTCCGCGCTGGTGAGAAGACGTCGAAGACTAGATTAGGTGCCGGGCGCGGCCTTTTTGTTTGCTTTCATTGCCTTCTTCATTTGGTTGTAACCTTTTTCCCCCGCTGGATTTAGGTTGAATTCGAATTTGAGCTTTGCGTGCGTTCGGGGAAGGGGTGCTTGGTCTTGTTTGAATCGTTTCCCGCATTCTGGTCACCATCTCACCACAACTGCCTCCCCTCGCGAGCCCCTCGCGAGCCGGGCCAGGCCTAGCTTGAGCACGGCCAAGACTGCTGCTGTCGCTCCCTCGCGAGGTGACCTTTGGTGCTTGCGGAGATCGTTTTCTCATGAAAGGCCCGGAGCCTGTGAAGAAGGCAAACGCCTGTGAAGCCGTCCCGCTCGGGAGAAGGCCCGGAGCCTGTGAAGAAGGCAAACGCCTATGAAGCCGCCCGCTCGGGAGAAGGCCCGGAGCCTGTGAAGAAGGAAAACGCCTGTGAAGCCGTCCCGCTCGGGAGAAGGCCCGGAGCCTGTGAAGAAGGCAAATGCCTGTGAAGCCATCCCTCTCGGGAGAAGGCCCTGAGCCTGTGAAGAAGGCAAATGCCTGTGAAGCCGTCCCGCTCGGGAGAAGGCCCTGAGCTTGTGAAGAAGGCCAATGCCTGTGAAGCCATCACGTCTAGGAAAAAGGCCCTGAGCCTGTGAAGAGGGCGAACGCCTGTGAAGACGTCTCGCTCGAGAAAAGGCCCGGAGCCTGTGAAGAGGGCGAACGCCTGTGAAGACGTCTCGTTTGAGAAAAGGCCCGGAGCCTGTGAAGAGGGCGAACGCCTGTGAAGACGTCTCACTCAGGAGAAGGTTCGGAGCCTGCGAAGACGGCCCACGCCTGTGGGGTTTCCTGTCAGCAACGACCCCGCATCCCGAGGTTTCAACTGGAAAGCACCCGAGGCGCGGTGCCCTCCAGCAGGCGGCTTTGGAACCAAGAAGGAACAAGGGTGAACCAGCCTACCGTTGGACACGCGTACGATTTAATTAATGCAGACATATTAGATAAGAATTCTTACATGAGGGGCTTCCCCTCCCAAAATGCTCTCACAACCGTCAGGCCACACGCCTGAGTTCTATCTATGCAGGGTAAAAAGACGAGGATAGTACATGGTCAATCTGACAAATCCCCCAATGCATCCTCGGGGGCGCCTCCCGAGCTATCGCTGGCGTCGCTGGACTCGCCTTCGTCGTCTGCGCCACCATCAATGGCGTTGGGGTCATCCACCACGCCACCTTCGTCGGCGGCCATGATCACATCGTCATCATCCGAAGTGAAGGCCCGGACGAGAGCATCTACGTTGTTCTCCACCCATTCAGCCAGGTCACCTCGAACGGCCTGGGGAACTGGGGCGATGGCGGCGTCGAAGTCGAAGTGGGGATCCATGTTTCGAAGATGGCTGAAGACGCGGAAAAATGCGCGCCCGAGCAGGGCGCGGCTCCTCTCCTCCACCAACCTATCGGCTTTGACCGACCGTGCCACCAGCTGTGTCACCACGGTGGTGAAGAACTGCTGGTTGCCAGCGTAGTTAATCGTGTGCGGCTCGCCGACGGCAGCCTCACAGATGTTGCCCAGGGCAATGTTAGCCCTCTCCCTGAGCTTGGTGAGCATGGGGCCATGCACGTGCTCTAGGACTTGCCGCTGGCGTATCTCGTCGGCATTCTGACGCTCGACGGCCATAGCCTCTTCCACACGTTGGCGAAGGTGGAGCACCTCGGCCTGGGAGGTGGTCAGCTCCTTCTGCGCTACCTAAGGAGCAACCCGGGAGGCGTCGGCTCGTCGCGTCGCCTCATCCCGTTGGGCCCTCAAGGCGGCGGTTCTGCCCTCAGCTTCGACTCGGATCATCCCCAGCTTCCCCTCGAACTCACGCTCGAGGCCTTGGCGCGCTGTCGCCACCCGACGACAAACCTCTTCCAGGACACGTGCTCCACGCGCGGCGACATCATCCTCCGCCTGCGTCACTAGGCGCTCCCACGTCTCCAGCTGCTCACACTCGTGGGTGCGTTCGGCGGCCTCCAGCACCAACGCTTCCTCACGCTTCCAAAGCTCAGCCGGGTCGCCAGAAGCCACCTCCATCGATGCAAGGGCTGCCTCGCGCAGCTCCGCTTGCTCCTCCAGCGAGCGACATCGGGCCAAGAGCTCTCGTGCCCGCTCTTCTGCTGCTCCTCGCCGTCGGTCTGCTCCTCGCCGTCGGTCTGCTCCTCGGGCCTCCTCAACGGCCTGAGACCGAGCCACCAGAGAAGCCTCCAGCGACGCCTTCGCTTCTTCGTCATCAAGGTCGCGCTGACGACGCGCGAGGGCAGCGGCTGCCTCCAGCTCGCGCCGCTCTGTGGCCAGGCGCAGGCCCTCGGCTTCTAGGCGTGTGCCTTCCTTAGCGAGCTCCTGCCCAAGCAGGTCTACGGCGCCACTCGCCCTCCAGAGGAATTCGTGGTGACGGGCACGGCGCTCCCGAGCATGCTCAAGCACGTCTGCCACGCCATCATCCGCCCCAAGCGGGCGTCGAGGACCTCGGACCATCGCTCCGGCCCCGGGCAGGGGGCTGGGGGCTGGCGCCCTCACGACGGCCGGCCGCGCCGCATCAGAAGCCTGGCCTGAGTCCAACCTGACCTCAGGAGAAGGGCCCCGGGGGTGCCTCCGCCAGTCGCAGCCCGCGACCAGACGGGAAGCCCACGACAGGCTGCCTATGTCAAGGGAAGGCCCGCGGAAGGAGATCGCGGGAACAGGAGAGTCGCCGCGCGCTATGCGGCGGTCCGCGCCGTCGCCTACCCAAACCACAAGGGCAGTGCTGCTTGGGGCACCCAGGGGTGGCGGAGGAGACGAAGTCAAGGAAGGCGTCGACTCGACGGCTTCATCGAGCTCAGTAGGCAGAGGCCTGCAGAGTAAGGATCAGCGGATGCGGCAAGCAGGATAGGGAACAGAAAAGGAGAAGACTTACTCATCGACGGCAAAGTACTTCCGGCGCTTCAGCAAGCGGCAAGGGAAGTCGTCACCCAGGGCCTCCCTTTTTCTCCGGAGGGCCTCAAAATCCACACGGAAACGGCCCAGGAGAGATGCACAGGAATCAGCCTGCGAAGAGGACGGAGCGCCAAGGCCACTTGCGTCGAGGACGCATGCCTGATGCGCACGAGCAGTTGCCTCGCCAGAGATCACGGCCGGGTGCTCAGGAGCCTCAGCCTCAAGCATTGGAAGCGACAGCACCTCACCCGTGGCCTCGGCAGCGCGGACCTCGTGGGCTGCCCCATCAAGAGCATCGCCAGGTGCGGTCACATCGTCCGCGGCTCCCTCGACCCCTGCTGTCTCCTGCCTCCCTACGCCACCACTCGAGGAGGATTCACCCAGGCCGACCGGAAGGGAAATCACCACCACAGGGTTCTTGCGAGGCCCCTGGAGGCCGACAAGGCATAGCCCCCACTTGTCAAAGGGGGGCATCTGCCTCACGAAGTCACCCTTGTTTTGGCAGAGGTACAACAAAGCTCCCCCCTACCGGATACCCCCGGGGTTGGGATCGCCTGTCAGGACCAAGAGCACCTTCTTCAGCGCCTCGGGCGTCAGGTCTTCTTCCTGAAGCCTCATGCGGTCACCATGCCCGCTGAAGGCCCACATTCGACGAGAATGGCGTTGGAGAGGGGCAATGCGGCGCAATAGGAACTCCTTCACCACCTTGGGCACCATTACGCCAAGCTTTTTCAAGGACATAAAGCAGTGCCAGACGAAGGCGAGCCGGGGGCTCACGAGCGTCTCCTGACCCCAGCCCGAGTTGGGCACAGCAGGCGATGTCGGCTTCACGAGCCGGGGGCTGGGCACCCCGACGTCAACGTACAACCACCGCTCGCGGAACCCGGCTGAAGGCAGAGGGAGGTTGAAGTCGATACCAGAGGTTGCGGTCTCGGGCGAAGCTACAAAGCTCACGCATGCCGAGCATTGCGTGGGGTCGGTAAGATGCAAGGAGAAGAAGTGGCGCAGCAAGGCAACAGAAGGAGGGATGCCTACCATCGCCTCACAAACAAAAGCGAAGACTGAAAGGAGGGCAATGGACTCAGGACCCAGATGCATCATGTGGATCTGATAATGATTGAGGATGGCGTTGAAGAAAACGGAGAAGGAAGGCACCAAACCCGCCCACAAGACGTCGGCGAAGCAATGGACCTCGGTGATTATCCTATCGGTGGGGAAGTGATACGTAGGCCGAGCCGTCGTCCTCCCACACTCGTTGAAGGCGGTGGCTAGAGCCGGACTGAGCTTGCCAAGGCATTCCTGGTTGAGTATGATTGAGCGGCCGACAGCAGGCGCCACCGGCGGCAGTGGGCGAGATGGAGCCACAGGCTTCTTCCCCTTCCCTTTCTTTGGAGCCATGGCGGCGGGCGGAAGAGAGGAGACGCGAGATGGGATTGGCAGCAAGGGTCAGAGTTCGGAGGGAGGAAGAGCAGGAGACGGTCAAGCAACGGGAAAAGGGGCGGCTGTGTACAACTGCGGGGCAACCTAGCGCGGCGCGGAATAAGGGAGCGTGGGTGAACAGTGCCGCCCACGTCCAATCAAACCACCACACGGCGCCCAAGGCCGCAGGCTGTTAGGGCCCGCGGCGCTTCGCCCTTGCCCTTTCGCCTCTCGACACGGCCAAGTCCATGCGCGCCTTGGGCTTTGGGGCTACTATCGGCGTTCTGGGAACAGGGGTCCCCAGACTTGCCTGCCTATGGCCTGCGGCGTGGCTCAAATGGGGGCCCAGCGTGGGCCATCTCCATCAACACAAGGCTCAAGACCCTCGCGAGGGGCCAAGCCTCGCGAGGCGGACGACATGGCGGTTCCTCAAGCACGGCCTCCTTAGGCTGGCTCGCGAGGAGGCGGAGAGATCAAGGTGGGTACCTCACGAGGTGCCCATGACGCAAGCCATGACGACCAAGGGTGCCAGGCGGGCGCCAGCCCGCGCAGCATCTCCCTTTCCTCTTTGGCGCAAAGGGGGCAAACGCATGCGAGAGGATCAAGCAAAGGCACCCATTTCGGTGCAACGAGACCAAGACCAGTCCAACGGTGGGAAGGAGGTCACCATGGAGCCCAGGACGGCGTCACCACAGGGCCTTTGGCAGGCGAAGACCAACTTTAGTTAGGATAAGTGTACCAGATGTTCCCCTTCAAATTGGCCAATTGTTGGCGCCCTTCCCACTCAATATTTGGGAAGAGGCCCAGGGCCTTTGCCTATAAATAGGACTAGCCACCCCCAGGGTAGAGGCATCTGATTCAGTATCGAAGCCAGAAAAGAGGCATCTAGAGAGAGAGAAGGGCGATTGGACTCCTCCAACAGTTCATCCCCTAGCCAAGAACTGACCCTCGCGAGGCTGTTCTTCCTTGTACTGTTCTTCCTCATCAGCCCAAGAGGCAATCCACGCACCACAAACTAGAGTAGGGTATTACACCACAACGGTGGCCCGAACTAGTATAAACTCTGTGTCTCTTGTGTTGTTCTTGTAGTAGTTAGATCCTTACGAGACGGAGAGGTAGAGGGCACGATCTCCGCGCGCACCCCGGAGTTCGAACCTTAAGGGTCTGCCAGAACACGTGATCCGACAGTCGTCTCCGTCTCCCCACCCCCTTCGCAGCAGATATGGAGCTCGATCCGCCCCAGACCCTCAGGTTGCACATGAGGGGCTGCGGGACTGGCGGTTCGCGAGTCGACGTTGACTTCCCCGCCCCTCATGTCATGTATCTCCGTCGCGGGTGGAAGACATTTGCCCGCATCCATAGCCTGACGGTGGGGCTCGTCCTCTATTTCAAATTAATGGAGGGCGGCCTGCTCTCCGTCAAGGTATTTCGAGATCTTGGGACTCGCCTGAAGTGCTGCGTGGAGAGCTCTTCGAACGATGAAGACTCTTCCTCGAGCTGGAGTGACGAGGAGGACAGCGACAGTGGCGACGAGGGAGTCGAGCGGCAGGATGCCGACTCCGACTGACCGCGCCGCTCCTCCCTCGGTCAAGCGCCCTGCCGAGGGCCATCCTCGCCAAGCTCTCGTTCAGGGTGCTCCCCGTCGTCTCCTTGGGCAGCTGGCGTAGGAGGGCCGGAGAAGGCAAAGAAGGTGGGGAGTGGCCGTCAACTAGGAGTACGCGGGCATCGACGCCTTCGTCGCGTATTCGCGAGCCGCTGCCTCATCTTCCAGCTTTCTGCTCCTCGCACCTCACCTAGGTGCTCTTTTTGCCCTCCCGCTATCCTGTTCTATCTTCTGATGAGAAGGACAAGAAAGCGATTACAGGCATATCATCTCTTTTTTAATCTGTAAGCCTTTGGGCCTTGTTGAATTTAAAGCTTCTAATCCCCCTTGTTCACGTTTTTCTTTCCGTACGAACTGTACCTGTATGGGACGTTTTTAATGAAAAAGGGTGCTTGCCGGGTTCTTCGTGCGTGAGCGAGGCCCATGCCAAGGATGAATCCTTGTTATTTTCATAATAAACGTTATCGCCCGGCAATAGGCCTTGTCGTTCCTCTTCTTCGGCCGACCGTTCTCGCGCTTTTGGCGGAGGCAGGGGCGAAGTAGAGTTTAGGCTCCTCGTTCATCTCTTTCCCACCGCAACTACTACCAAATTCCGATCCAGGAAGTAACTCTCGGGTACCGGGAAAAAGGGAGTACAGTGGTTTTAAGACATAAACGAGGCTTCACATGTCCCAGTTCCATACGGAAACGTACAGCAGGGGGATGGAAAACTTATCTGAATCCGCAGCCCCCGGCAACCTTGTCTCGCCGTGGTTGGATCCTTACATCTTCAGCCCCCGGCAGCCTTGCCTTGCCGGGGTCGGAGCGTCAGTTTGTTCTCCTTTTCCCAAGTGGCTCACCAGAAGTGCCCTGCGAACCAAAGTAAACAAAAAAGACGCACACCCGACCTCTATGCTAGGGGTTAGTCGCCTCTAAGAACTATCAACCCTAACCGAGGAAGAGACTCAACCTAGCATGCATGCTATAACTTAGGGTGCCAGCGCTTCGTTTATTTATGCTCAGGGTTTGCGCCTGGCTTTGTACAGAGGGTTACATGCCTTGCCGGCAAAGCTTGTACAAAAGGTGGCTTGCCGGGGCCCGGCAAGCCGCGCCTTCTGGGTAAAACTTGCAAAGATGCTCGATGTTCTAGGAATTACTCACTAGGACAGCATCTTCGGTCTCCAGGCGGACTGCGCTAGGCCTGGTGACTCGTATTACCCGATAAGGGCCTTCCCACTTCGGCGTCAACTTGTTGGTATTCTTGGCCGACTGAACGCGCCAAAGAACAAGGTCGCCTTCCTCAAAGCTTCGGGCATGAACCTTGCGGCTATGGTAGCGGCCAAGGCTTGCTGGTAGCATGCTGCTCTCACAGCCGCCAGAAGACGATCTTCCTCAAGGAGCATTGCATCATATTGTTGCATCTGCTCTTGCTCAAGCTCATCATAAGCGAGCACTCGAGGTGACCCGTATATGAGTTCCGTGGGGAGAACTGCCTCTGCCCCCATATACTAGGGCAAATGGTGTCTGACCAGTGGCTCGATTTGGCATCGTCCTGACCGACCAAAGAACCGTCGGCAACTCATCAATCCAGCGCCTTCCGCTCTTGTGCAACCTGCCAAAGGTCTTCGTTCTAAGGCCTCACAACACTTCAGCATTCGCCCTCTCCGCTTGGCTGTTGCTCAGAGGATGTGCCACGGAAGCAAAGCAGACCTTGTTGCCGAGGTCTTGAACATACTCATGAAGGTGTGGCTCGTGAACTACGTGTCGTTGTCAGTGATAATTCTGCTTGGCACACCAAAGCGGCAGACCAGTCCCTTGAAGAACTTGACGGCTGACTGTGTTGTCACCTTTCTCACTGCTTCCACTTCCGGCCACTTTGTGAACTTGTCGATTGCAACATACAAGTACTCAAAGCCCCCGACAGCGTAGGGGAAGGGGCCCAGTATATCAAGCCCCTAGACCGAGAATGGCCAGGTGAGAGGGATTGTTTGAAGGGCTTGAGCTGGTTGATGAAGCTTCTTTGAATGGAACTGACACGCTTCACACTTGGTTACTAGTGTCGTCGCATCCTGGGGCAGTGGGCTAGAAGAAACCTTGACGGAACGCCTTGCCGGCAAGGGCCCTCGAGCCTATGTGGGAGCCACATATGCCTCCATGTATCTCTGCCAATCACTCCAGTCCTTCGTCCCGGGGGATGCACTTAAATTTCACACTGTTCGGCCTCCTCCTATATAGGACGTCATCGACGAACTGGTACAGGGCAGATCGACGGGCTACTTTTTCCGTTTCTTCCTTCTCCTTAGGAAGCTCCCCTGTTTGGAGGAATCGGACGGTATGCTGCGCGCATGCCGGAGCCTGGGGCTCGACGGCAAGGACCAAGGGCATCTCTTCTGCCATGGGAGCGGTTGTCTCAACGGCCAGGGCTTGACGCCCTGCCGGAGCCAGTTGCTCTTTGGCAGGCTCAGTGTGCACGACAACATCCTTGCCGGCAGTCCCGGGGGCTCGGCAGGATGGTACTTGCCATCTGCTGGTTCTGCCGTCGCCACTGCCTCCTCGCCGACCTCCCTCTGTGCCACCAGTGCGGCGCTGACCACTTGATTCGTCGCCACCAGATACAGCAGCAACGACTCTTGTGGTTTAGGCACAACTAGTATCGGCGTGGAGGAAAGGTATTTCTTCAGATCCTATGACGCCGCCTCGGCTTCTGGGGTCCACTCCACTAGGCCTGCCTTCTTCAAGATTTTGAAAATGGGAAGGGCACGCTCGGCGGACTTGGAGATGAATCGGCTCATGGAGGCGACGCAGCCGGTGAGCCGACGCACATCTTTGATCCGCTTGGGCGCCTCAATCTGCTCAATAGCCTTGATTTTGTCTAGGTTTGCCTTGATCCCGCGCTATGACACGAAGAATCCGAGAAGCTTGCCGGACGGAACGCCGAAGACACACTTCTCAGGGTTCAGGTTAAGGTTGATCTTGCGCAGGTTGGCAAATGTCTCTTCCAGATCTTGCACAAGATTTGCCCCGTCCTTGGTTTTGACCACCGTGTCATCCATGTATGCTTCCATATTTCTATGGAGCTGGGGTTCAAAACCAATTTGGACTGCTCTTGCAAATGTCGAGCCAGCACTCTTCAACCCGAAAGGCATCCGTAAAAAGCAATGCGTACCACATGCGGTGATGAATGTTGTCTTCTCTTCATCCTCTCTTGTCATGAAGATTTGGTGTTAGCCCGAGTAGGCGTCGAGGAATGACAACAGATCACACCCGGCCGTGGAGTCAACAAACTGGTCGACGCGCGGCAACGGGAAGGGGTCCTTAGGACAAGCCTTATTAATATCTGTGTAGTCAATACACAGCCTCCACTTCCCATTTTCCTTGCGCACCACTACCGGATTGGCCAACCACGTCAGGTGGAGCACTCCTCTCACCAAACCTGCCGCTTCCAACTTCCTAATCTCCTCTGTGATGAACTCTTGCCTCTCCAGAGCCTAATTTCTGACCTTCTGCTTGACGAGCTGCGCATGAGGGCAGACAGCTAGGTGGTGCTCAATCACCTCCCTGGGAACACCGGGGATGTCGGATGCTTGCCACGCAAACACGTCGACATTCTCCCACAGGAAGGTGACGAGCGCGCCTTCCTATTTGCTGTCGAGGGTGGAGCCAATGGTGAAGGCCCCTCCCGTGCCATCCTCCCTGACGGACACCTTCTTGGTCTGCGGTGGCTTGGCTCTGGATTTCTTGCTCTTGCTGGTAGAGCTCTCTGGCACATCCTCGACGGCAGCGCAGCACTCCAAGGAGGTGCGCTTGCCGGAGTGGGTGCGAGAGTTCTTGCTGGGCTTCTTCTTCTCTCCCGGGCCTTCAGCAGCAGGAGGAAGTCCCTTGACGGCAGCTGCTGCAACTGCTTCCCGGTAGAGTTGGTCGGCGCAAATCAGCGTGTCCTTCTTGTCGGAGGGGACAGACATGATGGTCAACGGCCCGGGCATCTTTAGCATGTTGTAGGCGTAGTGTGCCGCCGCCATGAACTTGGCTAGTGCCGGGCGGCCGAGGATCCCATTGTAGGGCAAGGGGATCTCGGCCACGTCGAAGACGATCCTCTCCGTCCTGTAGTTCAACTCTCCTCCAAATGTCACGGGCAATGTGATCTTCCCGTTCGGTTCACTCCTCCCCGGATTGACCCCTTGAAACATGCCTGTTTCCTCGAGGTCTCCATCAGGAACTTGTAGCCTTTCGATCACGACGGGCGAGATCAAGTTTAGGACGGCCCCTCCGTCGACCAACATCTTGTTCACCTTGAGGTTGCGTATCGTTGGTGAGACCAACAGTGGCAAATACCCGACCGCGGTTGTGCGGTTAGGGTGGTCCTCGGCGTCAAAGATGAGGGGCGTGCTGGACCACTTCAGCGGCTTCTGAGCGTCGAACGATGGCTCTGCTACTGTAATCTCACGCGCCCACTGCTTGACCTGGCGGTGAGAAGTATACAGCAACGTGCCACCATCGATGCACATGGCCTCCGTAGCCTTCTGGAACTCTTGGTCACCGGACTCGTCGTCCTCATCATGATCATTGTCTTCTTGTTTCTTGTCACTGCCCCGGGCGGGCCTCTCTTGCTGGTTGTCCTTGCCAGGGCGGCTTCCTTGGCCGCCACGCTTCTTGTCGAATCCCTCGGCACCGTCCTAACCTTTCTCCTTGTCCCTCCTTTCATACTCGGCCTTTTGCTTTCCAGCAAGCAGCTCGACTTGCCAGCAGTTCTGGAGGTCGTGGCCCTTGGTGCGGTGGATCTTGCAGTACTGCTTGTCGGAGCCCCCTGGCTTGTCGGCAGCTGCTAAGGCCCGACAGGCGGCGCACCCGGCAATCTCCTTGCTGGGGCCGTCTGCCTTGACCTTCTTGGTAGCACCGGTGTCGTCAGATCCTTCAACGGCAAGTACGGCCTTGCCCTTGCGTTTCCTGTTGCTACGCCGGCCCTTCTTCGTCGGGGCGGCGGCGTCTTCGTCTATAGATTCGGTTTCCACGCCGGCGTCTTCGCCAGGGTACTTCCTTCCCTTTTCTTCCCGGGCGCATCTATCAGCAAGAACGTAGAGTTCGGCCACATCCTTAACCTTGGTCATCGCCAGCTCTTCGCGCATCTTGCGGTTGCGCACGTCCTGATGAAACGCGCCGATCACAGCGTCGGGATGAACGTCGGGGATGTTGTACTGCACCCGGCTGAACCTCTGGATGTACTTGCGCAGGGTTTCCCCTTCCTTCTGGGAATGATATGCAGATCACTGGCCTGGCCATGAGCTTGGTGGCCTCCTGTGAAGGCGCCAACGAACTCATGTCAAAGATCCGACCAAGAAGAAATGGAATCCGCCGGCAAGTGCATCAACCAAGACATAACATTGGGCATCAGTGCCAGCGGGAAATAATTGGCAAGCACCTTGTCGTCGCGAGCTCCTGCAGCCTGCATCGCGATGGTGTAGATGCTGAGGAACTCGGACGGATGGGTCTTGCCAGTGTACTTCTCGCCGACGTCGGGCTTGAACATGCGGTGGGACGGCCATTAGAACTGCCGCAGCTCGCGGGTAAAGGCCGGGCAGCCCACCTCGTAAGGTAGACCGCCGGAGCCCCCCGGTGCTGGGTGGTCCATAGCGGGTCCTGCCCGCTTGTCCGACTGGTGGCGTGTATCACGCGGGCGCTCAATAGCGGTTCGAGCATCTTTGTGAGCTCGTTCTCGAAGAACTTGGCGCTGGTCGTGGTGGGTCCGCGGGTCAGATGATGCTATAGAGATGTTATCACAAGCGTCGTCATGACGGGCCGACGCCCGCGGCGGCTGGCGAGGAGGAGGAGAGTGCACCGTGACCGCAGCACCCCTGGTCCTCCCAGCGCTGGCATGTGGTGGCTCGGTGGAGCGCCGGCTCGAGGGTCTCGCGGGTCGCGGATCTTCTTTGTTGGCGACTGCGACGAGGCTCCGGATGGTGGCCCTCCACTCGTCGAGCTTCTCCGCAGCAGGAGGGAAGTCGAGGAGCAGCTGTGCGCATGCCAAAGCTTCTGCGGGCGTGGGTGGCGGCAACAGCTGCGTGGACCGTGGCGCGCTTCGACTTCTAACCACGTTAGAAGGAGCTCCATTACGACCCAGCAGCCGCGCGCTATTTTCGCCAGCACTTCGGCGGGCATGCTGAACTCATTCATCCCGCAATCGACGCACAGGGCTCTTCCCACGGCGGTGCTCAGGGTCACCGGCGTGGTGACGCTGCTCGTCATGCACACCATGGGAAGAGTGCGCAGTGGTCGCCGGCGTGGGTGTCTTGGAGGTTGCTGCGCCGCCCGCGGGTGGCACAAAGACACTCCTAGAGGGCCCCGCGCCGCTCGCAGGGGGCCCAGCCCCATCTTTAGACTTGGTGATGTGCGGCCCATTGCCTGGCGCGCGAATGGCGCCGCTCGCCAGGCTCTGACTGCCAGGGCGATGCTGGTGCTCGTAGACCGCGGCTCGGGTTCTATCCGCGACCGTGTCGCTGCTCGCGCGTACTGGCACGGGCCGTTCATCCCCCGACGAGCCGATCGACGTGGCCGTCTTCTTCTTTGGGAGCCATGGCGATGAAGAAATGCTAGGCTAACTACTAGACCAGATTCTCACAATTGCGCCCCCTACCTGGCGGGCCAAAGATGTCGATGGGAAACGGCACCTTTGGGATCCTAGGAATCCCTACTACAGTTGCCGGGGCGTGGGGCTACAAGAAGAGCAGGATTAGTAATCAGCACAAGAATCATTTACCCAGGTTCAAGCCGCGAGGATGCGTATAACCCTAGTCCTTCTTTGGTGGATGTATTGAATGTTCTTGAGCCTTCCAACTAGCTACGGTGGCTGGATCGTCCCAAAGAGCCGAATCCTTCTCCAGTACACCATGGGCCTCCTTTTATAGTTGAAAGGGGCTGCTGCTACCTCTTGAGCATTGCGTTGGATTTCCCCGAAGAGGAGAGGATGAAGCAACAAAGTAACATAAGTATTTCCCTTAGTTTTTGAGAACCAAGGTATCAATCCAGTAGGAGGCTACGCTCAAGTCCCTCGTACCTGCACAAAACAATAGCTCAATGCAACCAATGAGATTAGGGGTTGTCAGTCCCTTTGCGGTCACTTACGGGAGTGATATCTGATAGAGATAATATTTTTGGTATTTTTGGTATAGAGATGCAAAGTGAAAAGTAAAAAGCAAAGTAAAAAAGCAAGCAAGATTAAAATGATGAAGATTGATATGAGGAGAATAGACCCGGGGGCCATAGGTTTCACTAGTGGCTTCTCTCAAGAGCATAAGTATTCTACGGTGGGTGAACAAATTACTGTTGAGCAATTGGCAGAATTGAGCATAGTTATGAGAATATCTAGGTATGATCATGTATATAGGCATCACGTCCGAGACAAGTAGACCGACTCCTGCCTGCATCTACTACTATTACTCCACTCATCGACCGCTATCCAGCATGCATCTAGAGTATTAAGTTAAAAAAAGAGTAACGCCTTAAGCAAGATGACATGATGTAGAGGGATAGTTTCATGCAATACGATAAAAACCCCATCTTGTTATCCTCGATGGCAACAATGCAATACGTTCCTTGCTGGCCCTTCTGTCACTGGGAAAGGACACCGCAAGATTGAACCCAAAGCTAAGCACTTCTCCCATGGCAAGAAAAACCAATCTAGTAGGCCAAACCAAACTGATAATTCGAAGAGACTTGCAAAGATAACCAATCATACATAAAAGAATTCAGAGAAGATTCAAATATTATTCATAGATAGACTTGATCATAAACCGCAATTCATCGGTCTCAACAAACACACCACAAAAAGAAGATTACATCGAACAGATCTCCATGCGAGAGGGGGGAGAACATTGTATTGAGATCCAAAAAGAGAGAAGAAGCCATCTAGATACTTACTATGGACACGTAGGTCTGAGGTGAACTACTCACACTTCATCGAAGGGGCTAGGATGATGTAGAAGCCCTCTGTGATGATGGCCCTCTCCGGCGGAGCTCCGGAACAGGCCCCAAGATGGGATCTCGTGGGTACAGAAGGTTGCGGCGATGGAATTAGGTTTTTGGCTCCGTATCTCATCGTTTGGAGGTACATAGGTATATATAGGAGGAAGGAGTATGTAGGTGGAGCAACAGGGGGCCCACGAGGCAGGGGGAGCGCCCTAGGGGGGGGCACGCCCCCCACCCTCGTGACCTCCTCTTTTGTTCCTTGGTGTAGGGTCCAAGTCTCCTGGATCACGTTCGATGAGAAAATCACGTCCCCGAAGGTTTTCATTCTGTTTGGACTCCGTTTGATATTCTGTTTCTCCGAAACACTGAAATAGGCAAAAAAACAGCAATTCTGGGCTGGGCCTCCGGTTAATAGGTTAGTCCCAAAAATAATATAAAAGTGGAAAATAAAGCCCAGTATTGTCCAAAACAGTAGATAATATAGCATGGAGGAATAAAAAATTATAGATACGTTGGAGACGTATCAGGCACCCCCAAGCTTAATTCCTGCTCGTCCTCGAGTAGGTAAATGATAAAAAGAGAATTTTTGATGCGGAGTGCTACTTGGCATAATTTCAATGGAAATCTTCTTAATTGTGGTATGAATATTCAGATTCGAAAGATTCAAGACAAAAGTTCATATTGACATAAAAATAATAATACTTCAAGCATACTAACAAAGCAATTATGTCTTCTCAAAATAACATGGCCAAAGAAAGTTATCCCTACAAAATCATATAGTCTGGCTATGCTCTATCTTCACCACACAAAGTATTTAAATCATGCACAACCCCGATGACAAGCCAAGCAATTGTTTCATACTTTAACATTTTCAAAACCTTTTCAATCTTCACGCAATACATGAGTGTGAGTCATGGATATAGCACTATATATGGAATAGAATGGTGGTTGTGGAGAAGACAAAAAGAGGGGAAGATAGTCTCACATCAACTAGGCGTATGAACGGGCTATGGAGATACCCATCAATAGATATCAATGTGAGTGAGTAGGGATTGCCATGCAACGGATGCACTAGAGCTATAAGTATATGAAAGCTCAACAAAAGAAACTAAGTGGGTGTGCATCCAACTCGCTTGCTCACGAAGACCTAGGGCATTTTGAGGAAGCCCATCATTGGAATATACAAGCCAAGTTCTATAATGAAAAATTCCCACTAGTAAATGAAAGTGATATCATAGGAGACTCTCTATCATGAAGATCTTGGTGCTACTTTGAAGCACAAGTGTGGTAAAGGATAGTAACATTGTCCCTTCTCTCTTTTTCTCTCATTTTTTTTGTTATTTGGGCCTTTTCTCTTTTTTTATGGCCTCTTTTTTTTCGTCCGGAGTCTCATCCTGAATTGTGGGGGAATCATAGTCTCCATCATCCTTTCCTCACTTGGGACAATGCTCTAAAAATGATGATCATCACTCTTTTATTTTTCTTACAACTCAACAATTACTACTCGATTCTTAGAACAAAATATGACTCTATATGCATGCCTCCGGCGGTGTACCAGGATATGCAATGAATCAAGAGTGACATGTATGAAAGAATTATGAATGGTGGCTTTGCCACAAATACAATGTCCACTACATGATCATGCTAGCAATATGACAATGATGGAGCGTGTCATAATAAACGGAACGGTGGAAAGTTGCATGGCAATATATCTCGGAATGGCTATGGAAATGCCATGATAGGTAGGTATGGTAGCTGTTTTGAGGAATATATATGGTGGGTGTATGATACCGACGAAAAGTGTGCGGTATTAGAGAGGCTAGCAATGGTGGAAGGAAGGGAAAAGTGCGTATAATCTATGGACTCAACATTAGTCATAAAGAACTCACATACTTATTACAAAAATTTAGAAGTTATCAAAGCAAAGTATTACGCACATGCTCCTAGGAGGATAGATTGGTAGGAAAAGACCATCGCTCGTCCCCGACCACCACTCATAAGGAAGACAATCAATAAATAAATCATGCTCCGACTTCATCACATAACGGTCCACCATACGTGCATGCTACGTGAATCACAAACTTTAACGCAAGTATTCTTTAAATTCACAACTACTCAACTAGCATGACTCTAATATCACCATCTTCATATCTCAAAACAATTATCAAGCATCAATCTTTTCTTAGTATTCAACGCACTCAAAAGAAAGTTTCTCAAATCTTGAATACCAAGCATATTATTGTTAAGCAAATTACCATGCTATTAAAGACTCTCAAAATAATCTAAGTGAAGCATGAGATATCAATAGTTTCTTTAAAACAAATCCGCCACCGTGCTCTAAAAGATCTAAGTGAAGCACACAGAGCAAAATTATAAAGCTCAAAAGATATAAGTGAAGCACAATGAGTATTCTATCAAATTCCAATTCATATATGGCTCTGTCAAAAGGTGTGTACAGAAAGGATGATTGTGGTACACTAACAAACAAAGACACAAATAATACAAGACGCTCCAAGCAAAACACATATCATGTGGTGAATAAAAATATAGCTCCAAGTAAAATTACCGATGGAAGTAGACGAAAGAGAGGATGCCTTCTGGGACATCCCCAAGCTTTGAATTTTTGGTGTCCTTGGATTATCTTGGGGGTGCCATGGTCATCCCCAAGCTTAGGCTCTTGCCACTCCTTGTTCCATAATCCATCAAAAGAATTTACCCAAAACTTTAAAACTTCACAACACAAAACTCAATAGAAATCTCGTGAGCTCCGTTAGCGAAAGAAAAGCAAAAGACCACTTCAAGGTACTGTAAGGAACTCATTATTTATTTATATTGGTGTTAAACCTACTGTATTCCAACTTCTCTATGGATTATAAACTATTTTACTAGCCATAGATTCTTCAAAATAAGCAAACAACACAAGAAAAACAGAATCTGCCAAAAACAGAACAGTCTGTAGTAATCTATAACTAGCGCAAACTTCTGGAACTCCAAAACATCTACAAAAATAGGACGACCTAGACAATTTGTTTATTGATCAGCAGCAATTGGAATCAGTATTTTATCACGTTCTGGTGATTTCTAACAATTGTTTTCGTGAACAGAAAGTTTCTGGAAATTACAACAAGATCAAATAACTATCAGATCCTATAGGTTTAACTTGGCACAAACACTAATTAAAACATAAAACCACATCTAAACAGAAGGTAGATGGATTATTTATTCCTAAACAGAAGCAAAAACAATAAAAACTAAAATAAAATTGGGTTTCCTCCCAACAAGCGCTATCGTTTAACGCCCCTAGCTAGGCATAAAAACGAGAATAGATCTAGGTATTGCTATCTTTGGTAGGCAATCCATAAGTGGCTCTCATGATAGATTCATATGGCAATTTATTTTCTTTCTAGGGAAGTGTTCCATGACCTTCTTTAATGGAAATTGAAATCTAATATTCCCTTCCTTCATATCAATAATTGCACCAACCGTTCTAAGGAAAGGTCTACCAAGAATAATAGGGCAAGAAGGATTGCAATCTATATAAAGAACGATAAAATATACGGGCACATAATTACTATTTGCAACAATAAGAACATCATTAATTCTTCCTATAGTTTTTTAATAGTGGAATCCGCAAGATGCAAGTTTAGAGGGCAATCATCAAAATCACCGAAATCTAGCAAATCACACAAAGTTTTGGGAATAGTAGAGACACTAGCACCCAAATCACACAAAGCATAAAAATCATAATCTTTAATTTTAATTTTAATAGTAGCTTCCCACTCATCATAAATTTTTCTAGGGATAGAAACTTTCAACTCAAGTTTCTCTTCATAAGATTGCATCAAGGCATCAACGATATATTCGGTGAAGGCTTTATTTTTACTATACGCATGAGGCGAATTTAGCACGGATTGCAACAAGGAAATACAATCAATTAAAAAGCAACTTTCATAATTAAATTCTTGAAATCCAATATAGTGGGTTTAGCAACATCTAGATTTTTATTTCTTTCAATCCCACATTTATAAATTTCTTCATCAAGATCTAAATAATCCGAATTTTTAGAACACCTTCTAGGTAAAGGAAGAACATATTCAGTTTCATCAAGATTCATATTGCAAAACAAAGATTTAATAGGGGACACATCAATAACTTTTAGATCTTCATCTTGATTTTCATAAGAATTGGAAGAACACGCTTTAATAAAGGCATCTTTGGAAGCACGCATCCTAGCGGTTCTTTCTTTGCACTCATCAATGGAAATTCTCATGGCTTTGAGAGACTCATCGATATCATGCTTAGGAGGAATAGATCTAAGCTTTAAAGAATCAACCTCAAGAGAAATTCTATCAACGTTCCTAGCCAAATCATCAACTTTAAGAAATTTCTCTTCAAGCAAAGCATTAAAATTCTTTTGTGAATTCATAAACTCTTTAACACTACTCTCAAATTCAGATGGCATCTTATTAAAATTTTCATAAGAGTTGTTGTAGGAATTTCCATAATTATTAGAAGGATTACTAGGATAAGGCCTAGGATTAAAATTCCCTCTATATGCGTTGTTACCAAAATTATTCCTATCAACAAAATTCACATCCATAGATTCATTATTATTCTCGATCAATGTAGACAAAGGCATATCATTAGGATCAGAAGAAACACTCTTAGTAGCAAATAGTTTCAGAAGTTCATCCATCTATCCACTCAAAACATTAATTTCTTCTATCGCATGCACTTTTTTATTAGTAGATCTTTCAGTGTGCCATTGAGAATAATTAACCATAATATTATCTAGGAGTTTACTAGCATCTCCTAAAGTGATTTCCATAAAAGTGCCTCCCGCGGCCGAATCTAAAAGATTTCTAGAAGCAAAATTCAATCCGGCATAATATTTTTGTATAATCATTCACAAATTCAAACCATGAGTAGGGCAATTACGTATCATTAATTTCATTCTCTCCCAACGTTGTGCAACATGTTCATGATCAAGTTGTTTAAAATTCATAATGTCTTTTCTAAGAGAGATGATCTTAGCGGGAGGAAAATACTTAGAGACAAAAGCATCTTTGCACTTGTTCCAAGAATCAATACTATTTTTAGGCAAAGGCGAAAACCAAGCTTTAGCATGATCTCTAAGCGAAAAAGGAAATAGCTTCAATTTAACAACATCATTATCGACATCTTTCTTCTTTTGCATATCACATAAATGAACGAAGCTATTCAGATGAGTAGCGGCATCTTCACTAGGAAGGCCGGCGAATTGATCTTTCATAATAAGATTCAACAAAGCAGTATTGATTTCACAAGATTCAGTATTGGCAAGAGGAGCAGTCGGAGTGCTAAGGAAATCATTATTGTTGGTATTGGTGAAGTCACACAATTTGTTAGTGTCTTGAGCCATCACGACAAACAAGCAATCCAACACACGAGCTAACAAAAGTCAAGCGAGAAAAATGCAAACGGAAAAGAGAGGGCGAATAAAACGGCAAGGGTGAAGTGGGGGAGAGGAAAACGAGAGGCAAATGGAAAATAATGTAATGCAGGAGACAGGGATTGTGACGGGTACGTGGTATGTTGACTTTTGCGCAGACTCCCCGGCAACGGCGCCAGAAATTCTTCTTGCTACCTCTTGAGCACTGCGTTGGATTTCCCTGAAGAGGAGAGGATGATGCAACAAAGTAGCGTAAGTATTTCCCTCAGTTTTTGAGAACCAAGGTATCAATCCAGTAGGAGGCTACACTCAAGTCCCTCGTACCTGCACAAAGCAATAGCTCGATGCAACCAACGCGATTAGGGGTTGTCAGTCCCTTCACGGTCACTTACGGGAGTGAGATCTGATAGAGATAATATTTTTGGTATTTTTGGTATAGAGATGCAAAATGAAAAGTAAAAAAGCAAAGTAAAAAAGCAAGCAAGATTAAAGTGATGAAGATTGATATGAGGAGAATAGACCCGGGGGCCATAGGGTTCACTAGTGGCTTCTCTCAAGAGCATAAGTATTCTACGGTGGGTGAACAAATTACTGTTGAGCAATTGACAGAATTGAGCGTAGTTATGAGAATATCTAGGTATGATCATGTATATAGGCATCACGTCCGAGACAAGAAGACCGACTTTTGACTGCATCTACTACTATTACTCCACTGATCGACCGCTATCCAACATGCATCTAGAGTATTAAGTTAAGAACAAAGTAACGCCTTAAGCAAGATGACATGATGTAGAGGATAGTTTCATGCAATATGATAAAAAACCCATCTTGTTATTGTCGATGGCAACAATACAATACGTGCCTTGCCACCCCTTCTGTCACTGAGAAAGGACACCGCAAGATTGAACTCAAAGCTAAGCACTTCTCCCATGGCAAGAAAAACCAATCTAGTAGGCCCAACCAAACTGATAATTCGAAGAGACTTGAAAAGATAACCAATCATACATAAAAGAATTGAGAGAAGATTCAAATATTATTCATAGATAGACTTGATCATAAACCCACAATTCATCGGTCTCAACAAACACACCACGAAAAGAAGATTACATCGAACAGATCTCCACGAGAGAGGGGGAGAACATTGTATTGAGATCCAAAGAGAGAGAAGAAGCCATCTAGCTACTAACTATGGACCCGTAGGTCTGAGGTGAACTACTCACACTTCATCGGAGGGGCTAGGATGATGTAGAAGCCCTCCGTGATGATGGCCCTCTCCGGCGGAGCTCCGGAACAGGCCCGAAGATGGGATCTCGTGGGTATAGAAGGTTGCGGCGGTGGAATTAGGTTTTTGGCTCCGTATATGATCGTTTGGGGGTACGTAGGTATATATAGGAGGAAGGAGTACGTCGGTGGAGCAACAGGGGGCCCATGAGGCAGGGGGCGTGCCCTAGGAGGGTGGGCGCGCCCCCACCCTCATGACCGCCTCTTTTGTTCCTTGGAGCAGGGTCTAATCTCCTGGATCACTATCGGTGAGAAAATCACGTTCCCGAAGGTCTCATTCTGTTTGGACTCCATTTGATATTCTCTTTCTCCGAAACACTGAAATAGGCAAAAAAACAACAATTCTGGGTTGGGCCTCCGGTTAATAGGTTAGTCCCAAAAATAATATAAAAGTGGAAAATAAAGCCCAATATAGTCCAAAACAGTAGATAATATAGCATGGCGCAATCAAAAATTATAGATACGTTGGAGACGTATCAGCTGCCATAGTGGCACACAGGAGGTGGAAAGGCGTACAGTGCTACGAGCTTATCACCCGTATTATAGGACAAGACGCATTTAATGCATCGCTTAGGTGTCCCCTCGCTTTATTGGGGACGGGAACGAGGCCGTCCCATCCATCGCCCCTCCTCCTTGCTTCAACACGCGCCCTGGCCAGCGATGCATGCCGCCACACATGCGCTTACTAAGTTGGCCTCGAAGCTGCATGTTGCCACGCAGGTGCCTGCCCAGCTGGTTGGGCTGGCAGCTGCATGCGAAGGGCGGTGGAGACTTGGCTGGTCCAGGCCTGGAAGTGGCCCTGCTAGCGTCCTTGGTGAGGCCTTGCCGGGTGGCCCGGCAAGGGCCTTGCCGTGGCGTGCTGTCGTCCCCGGCAAGGATCTTGCCGGGGGTCTTGTGGCTCTCCTCGGCAAGGATCTTGCCGAGGATCATTGTCTTATCCTCATCTGATCTTGAATATTCCTTGTCTTCACAAATATCTGCATGCCACCGTGGAAGTGCCTCCCGAGCCCTGGCCCAACACGGTTGATGGTGTTGGAGACCGTGGGCTCAAGGGTAGTTGAAAGGATCGAGAAGAGGTGTCTAGAGCGGGGTGATTAGACACTAAGTGCCAAAAGTTGCAGTTTTTAATATTCTTAAGTTTAAGTGGAGTTTGAGCACAAGTTTAACAAACACAATACATATCAAGCAAGCATGCAATGAGTATATGAGCAGCGGAAAGTAAAGCATGCAACTTGCAAGAATGTAAAGGGAAGGGTTTGGAGTATTCAAATGCAATTGGAGACATGGATGTTTTAGTCGTGGTTCCGATAGGTGGTGGTATCGTACATCCACGTTGATGGAGACTTCAACCCACGGAGGGTAACGGTTGCGCGAGTCCACGCAGGGCTCCACCCACGAAGGGTCCACGAAGAAGCAACCTTGTCTATTCCATCATGGCCGTCCCCCACGAAGGACTTGCCTCACTAGCGGTAGATCTTCACGAAGTGGGCGATCTCCTTGCCCTTACAAACTCCTTGGTTCAACTCCACAATCTTTTTGGAGGCTCCCAAGTGACACCTAGCCAATCTAGGAGACACCACTACCCAAGAAGTAACAAATGGTGTGTTGATGATGAACTCCTTGCTCTTGTGCTTCAAATGATAGTCTCCCCAACACTCAACTCTCTCTCACAGGATTTGGATTTGGTGGAAAGAAGATTTGAGTGGAAAGCAACTTGGGGAAGGCTAGAGATCAAGATTCATATGGTTGGAATGGTATATCTTGACCTCAACACATGAGTAGGTGGTTCTCTCTCAGAAAATGTGTATTGGAAGTGTAGGTATGTTTTGATGGCTCTCTCCACGAATGAAGAGTGGGTGGAGGGGTATATATATAGCCTCCACACAAAATCTAACCGTTACACACAGTTTGCCAAACCCGGTGGGACCGAATAGTTAAACTCGGTCGGACCGATTCAGCAATCCTAGTGACCGTTAGGATTTTTGGTGGGACTGAGATGCAACTCGGTAGGACCGATATGGTTATGGTTAGGGCATAACGTAATCTCGGTGTGACGGATTACACAAACTCGGTGGGACCGATTTTGGTAATAAGCTAACTAGAGATTTTGCATTGTAATCTCGGTAGTACCGATTGCTCAAACTCGGTGAGACCGATTTTGGTAATGGACATACACAAAGAGATTACAATCTGTCGGTGTACTAGAGTAGGGGTACCCTAGTATCCCGAACTTGTGCACGGGCAGTCGCAGCGTCCCGCGGCAAGGCTTGCCAGGTGACCGCCAAGGACCTCCGTGGATCCTTTGAAGCCATTCAAGAACAAAGTATTTGAGCCAAGGAGTCAAGTCCCCGACAAGTGGAGATTGCCGGGAAGGCCACTCAAGGCACAAGACCCCGGCAAGAGGAGCTTGCTGGGAAGGCCAACCAAGGCATCTCAAGGAACTTGCCGCGACGCGCCACGCGTCCCGGTAGGACCCGGCGAGCGACAAGCTTCCGGACGCGACAAGACAACTACTGCGGCAAGGCGCTTGCCGCGGCAAGCCACCACTCTGTACCTGCGCTCCAGCACACCCACCTACGTGTCGCTCTGGGACCCTTCCTGGCGTACGTGGCGGGAGGCTGTGCAGCCAGGGGTACACTATGGCATGCGGCGCTGACAAGGTCGCCATCGTGGCGAGCGGTGGCGCCCCTGACGGTCCCTTTTCTGCACCGTCTGGGCGACGTAGATAAGCATTTTATGCCTTTGTCCCCTGCCATCAGGGTTAGGTATGATACACTGTGTAGGTAGCTGTTCCTACCACAGCATCTTTCCATTTTTGCCCTTACCTACGTTGCCACCTGTTGGAGACCCCTTGAACATATAAAAGGAGGCCCATGCACAACATAGAGGGGGAGCTGGCCCCGAAGATCGCTCCAGAGGACGAACAGAAGAACGCTCGGTCTCGTTAGCTGCTCAAGTGTACTGTAGCACTCAGCGCTCCCGAGCAAGAACTCAATACAAACCACAAAGCAGCAGTAGGAGTGTTATCTCTCCGGAGAGCTCCGAAGCTGGGTAAAAACCCCTCGTGTGCCTCGCCTCGATCTGCTCTTCGCGTGACCTCCGCCCCCCGCCGAACCGAGAAGGGGCTCCGTCCCCATAGGTGCTCGAGGAGCCAGAAATCCCCGGCATCTTTGGCGCGCCAGGTAGGGGGCGTCGAGGTTGTGTGAACCTGATCCGGCGTTCACGCGAGCTACATCTTCATCGATTTCATCGACATGCCGCCGAAGAAGAAGGCTTCGGAGGCGGCTGCTCCGTCCGCGTCGAATCCACCGCCGCCGGGGCAAACGGCTGGTGGGGAGGACGCCGGCGGAAGAACGGGCGTCGACGAGGGAGCCCATGGTGCCACCAAGTCCAAGGACAAGACTGCGTTGCCCGTCGGCGGCGTAGCCGGCTCCCACATCGACCGGGCGTCCGTAGACGCACCGCGCCCATCTCAGGAGGCGCAGGACCGGCAGCGTCGTGGTACTCACAGTACCATACGCTCGCTGGACCCAAATCGAGTTGGCGGATCTCGGGATGCTCAAGGCCAACATGCTCGCCAACGTGCTGGCGCGAGCGAGGCACGGTCGCCTGGATGGAATACTGCTCCTTCTAACATCGTTGGAAGTCCGAGCATATCCCGCTCCTCGCACCGCTCGCCACCGCTTCCCGCCACTCTAGCAGAAGCTTTGGCGCGAGCTCAACTGCTCCTAGACTTCCCTCCAACGCCAGACAAGATCGACGAATGGAGGGCCACCATTCAGAGTCTCATCGGCTTCGCCAACGGCGACACTCCACGGCAGGCGACCACGACGCAGCCGCGGCAGGCCAGCCAGGTGCGACCCGATGGCGACAAAACCGGTGGGGGTGCAACCACCGTGCACTCTCCGCCCCGAAGGCCAAGATCACCGACTCGCCGGGTTCACAACGACAGCGACTCCACTGCTTCATCGGATCCGCAAGCCCACTGCGATCAGCGCCAAGTTCTTCACGAACGACAGCAAGAAGACGCTCGTACCCGCATTGAGCGCCGAAGAGAAGTGCGACGTCAGTCAGACAAGCACGCTGGGCCCACTGTCGACATGCATGCGCCAGGAGAACCAGGTGACCTGCCGTACGCGGTAGGTTGCCCTGCGTTCACCCGTGAGCTGCGGCAAGTCCAGTGGCCCAGCACGAAGAACTTCAAACCCGACGTACCCGAGAAGTACGACGGCAAGTTGCATCCGTCGGAGTTCCTCAGCATCTACACCATTGCGGTGCAAGCTGCTGGGGGGCGCGACGACAAGATCCTTGCCAACTACTTCCCGCTGGTGCTCAAGCCCAACGTCAGGTCCTGGCACATGCACTTGCCGGAAAACTCCATATCTTCCTGGGCAGACCTATGCCATCAGTTTATCGGCGCCTTTACAGGCGGCCACAAACCTCATGGCCAGGAGAGTGATCTTCACCTGCTCGCCCAGAAGGAAGGAGAGCCCCTGCGCAAGTACATCCAGAGATTTAGCCAAGTGCAACGCAACATCCCAGACGTCCACCCTGCCGCGGTCATCAGTGCGTTCCACCAGAACATGCGCAACCACAGGATGCGGGAGGAGATGGCGATATGCAAGATCAGAGACGTCAGTGAGCTGTACGCCCTGGCCGACAGATGTGCACGTGCTGAGGAAGGGAGGAAACTCCCCGGAGAGAATACAAGAACAGGAGGATCTGACAGCGATGATGCCGCCCCGGCAAACAAAAACCGGTGGCGGAACAACAGGAAGAGGAAAGGCAAAGATGTGCTAGTTGTCGAGCAGTCCGGCAACGAAGGTGGCGCCAAGACAGCCAAGACTGGTAGCTCCGGCAAGGAGGTTGCCGCATGCGCCAACTGCCAGGCTGTGGCGGCCGCCGACTAGCAGGACGGCACCAACAAGCAGTACTGCAAGATTCACCGCACCAAGGGCCATGACCTCCAGAGCTGCAAGAAGGTCGAGCAGCTCGTCGAGCTGCAGAAAGCCGAGTACGAGCAACGCGACAAGGAGAAGGCCCAAGGAGGTGCTGGAGGATCTGGTACGAAGCGCACCGGCCGGGGGGGACGCCGCGGCAACGCCAAGCAGCGGCAAGGCGACAGACCTCCCCGCGGCCGCAACAAGGATGAAGATGACGACGACGACAAAGACATGGATGACGCCGAGACCAGCGAGCAGGAGTTCCAGAAAGCCACAGAAGTTTTGTGCGTTGACGGTGGTGCTTCTCTGCATACTTCACACCGCCAACTCAAGCAGTGGGTGCGAGAAGTCAATGCAGCAGAACCACCCGTTGAGTTACGCAAGCTTCTGAAATGGTCCAGCACGCCTATCATCTTTGATATTGAGGACCACCCTGATCGCACAACTGCTGTCGGGTGTTTGCCGATGTTGGTCTCACCAACTATCCGCAACCTCAAGGTCACTAAGATGCAAGTTGACGGCGGGGCCGGCTTGAACCTGATCTCCTCCGCTGTGCTCCGGAGACTCCAAGTCCCTGACAGCGAGCTTGAAGAGACCGGCACGTTCCAAGGAATCAACCCGGGAAGGAGCAAGCCGAAGGGGAAGATCACGCTGCCGGTGACATTTGGCAGCGAGCTGAACTTCAGGACTGAGAGGATCACTTTCGACGTCGCCGATTTTCCATTACCTTACAATGGAATTCTTGGCCGTCCAGCGCTCGCCAAAATCATGGCAGCCTCTCACTATGCATACAACATGCTGAAGATGCCAGGCCCGATAAGTGTCAGCACTGTCCCTGGCGACAAGAAAGCTGCTCTTATCTGTGCCGACAAGATCTACCGGGAAGAAGACCAAGTCCGGCAAGAGCTCTGATGCCCACTCCGGCAAGCGCACCTCTTCGGAGTGCTGCGCTACCGTCGAGGACGCACCATCAAGCTCCACCGGCAAGTGTAAGAAGACGATGGCAGCTCCGCCAGCGACCAAGAAGGTGTCCGCCAAGGAGGACGACACTGGTGGTACTTTCACCATCAGTGCCACCCTCGACCCTAAATAGGAAAGCGCGCTCGTTGCTTTCCTGCGGGCGAATGTCGATGTGTTTGCATGGCAACCGTCTGACATCCCCGGTGTTCCCAGGAAAGTAATTGAGCACCACCTCGCCGTCTGTCCTCATGCGCGGCCCGTCAAGCAGAGAGTCAGGAAGCAAGCAGTGGAGCGCCAAGAGTTCATCGCAGAAGAGATCAAGAAGTTGGAAGCAGGAGGCCTCGTCAGAGGAGTGCTCCATCCCACGTGGTTGGCCAATCCTGTAGTCGTGCGCAAGGCAAACGGGAAATGGAGGCTTTGCATCGACTTCACCGATGTCAATAAAGCTTGTCCCAAAGACCCATTTCCTTTGCCGCGCATTAACCATATTGTTGACTCCACGGCTGGATGTGATTTGCTTTCATTTCTTGACGCTTACTCAGGATATCATCAGATCTTCATGGCAGAAGAGGATGAAGAGAAAACCGCGTTCATCACTCCATGTGGCACGTACTGTTTCGTACGGATGCCTTTCGGTTTGAAGAATGCTGGTTCAACATTTGCAAGGGTCGTTCATACTGCTTTTGAGCCACAAATACACAGAAATGTCGAAGCCTACATGGATGATATAGTGGTCAAGAGCAGGGACAAGTCAACCCTGTTTCAAGATCTAGAAGAGACTTTTGCAAATCTGCGCAAGATCAGCCTCAAGCTCAACCCCGAGAAGTGCATGTTTGGAGTCCCTTCCGGCAAGCTTCTCGGGTTCTTCGTGTCTCAACGGGGGATTGAAGCCAATCCCGACAAGATCAAGGCCATTGAGCAGATTGAAGCACCGAAGCGCGTCAAGGATGTACGAAGACTTGCCGGCTGCGTGGCGGCTCTCAGCAGGTTTATCTCTAAGTCAGCTGAGCGCGCCCTACCGTTTTTCAAAATTTTGAAAAAGGCGGGTCCAATGAAATGGACTCCGGAAGCGGAGGATGCGCTGCAGGGCTTGAAGAGATACCTGTCCTCCACTCCAATACTTGTCGCACCTAAGCCACAAGAGAAGTTGCTGCTATATCTGGCGGCAACCAATCAAGTGGTTAGTGCTGCGTTAGTAGCAGAGAGGGAGGCAGATGATGAGCCAACAACCACGGCAAGCGCATCCAGCGACAAGCAGGGAGCTTCCCCGACAAGCTCTGGTCCCGACAAAGATTGATCTGCGCAGATGTGCGAAGAGATACAGCAGAAGAAAATTGTGAAGCGCCCAGTTTACTTTGTCAGTTCCCTTCTGCAGGGGGCTAGGTCAAGGTACTCTGGTGTGCAGAAACTGCTTTTCGGCCTTCTCATGGCCTCGAGAAAGCTGCGCCATTACTTCCAAGCACATGAGATCACAGTTGTCACTCGCTTTCCGCTAAAGAGGATACTGCAGAATCCAGAAGCAACAGGCAGGATTGTCGAGTGGGCACTGGAACTGTCAAGCTTTGGCCTCAAGTTTGAGAGTACCTCAACTATCCAAAGCAGAGCATTGGCAGAATTCATAGCACAGTGGACGCCAACACCAGATGAAGAAATTCCAGAGACAAGCATCCCCGTCAAGGAAGCAAACAAAGAGTGGCTGATGTACTTTGATGGTGCCTTCTCGCTGCAAGGCGCCGGTGCTGGCGTGCTGCTTGTCGCACCCACCGGGGAGCACCTCAAGTACGTAGTCCAGATGCACTTTCCCAAGGAGAAAGCAACAAACAATACCCCAGAGTATAAAGGATTGCTTTCCGGTCTCAGGATCGCGGCAATCCTTGGAATCAAGCAACTCATTATCAGGGGTGACTCGCAGCTTGTCATCTGCCAAGTGAACAAGAATTATCAGAGTCCATTGATGGAAGCTTACGTTGATGAAGTGAGGAAGCTGGAAGAGCGCTTTGTTGGCCTACAGATGGAACATGTTCCAAGAGCTCAAAATGACATAGCTGACGGCCTGTCAAAGTGCGCGGCACTTAAGTTACCTGTGGAACCAGGGATCTTTGTGCTCAAGCTGACTCAACCATCCGTGACGCCATCAACTGGACAGAGCAAGAAGAGGAAGTTGATTTCTGGTAACTATCTTCCGGCAGAGCTTCCCGAAGCCGCCGCCAAGAAGGTCCCCAAGATCAACGCCAAGAGTGCTGAGGAGCAGTCTGCTCCGACAAGCCCCAGGGTTTGTTTCGTTGAAGCAGACGCTCCTGACAAGTTTTGCTCCGGCAAGCTTGCCGGGGAACGTCAAGCTCCGGCTGAGCCACAGGTTCTCGCCGTAGAAGCGGATGTTCCCGCAGCAGTAGATATGCCTTTAGTCCTTGTTGTCGAGCCACTAGCTCCAGCATGGGCACAGCAGATCGTCCGTTTCCTCCAGACAGGAGAACTTCCCGAAGAGCAAGAAGAAGCGGAAAGAGTAGCCCGGCAGTCTAGTATGTACCAGTTCGTTGACAACGCACTGTACAGAAGAAGACTCAACGGAGTGAAATTGAAGTGTATTCCCTGGGAAGATGGACAGAAGCTGTTGGCAGAGATACATGGAGGCATTTGTGGTCACCACATTGGCGCAAGAGTGCTTGCCGGCAAAGCATTCCGGCAAGGTTTCTTTTGGCCGACAGCCCTCCAGGATGCAACTGCACAAGTAACCAAGTGTGAAGCGTGCCAGTTCCATTCCAAGCAGATACACCAGCCAGCTCAAGCTCTCCAGACGATCCCTTTATCCTGGCCATTTTCGGTCTGGGGGCTCGACATCCTCGGCCCCTTCCCCCGAGCAGTCGGGGGCTTTGAGTACTTGTACGTCGCAATCGACAAGTTCACAAAGTGGCCAGAAGTGGAACCAGTGAGGAAGGTGACAGCACAGTCAGCAGTCACGTTCTTCAGGTCGATTGTTTGCCGCTTCGGGATCCCTAACAGGATCATCACCAACAACGGTACACAATTCACGAGTCGCACCTTCATGCAGTACGTCCAAGACCTTGGCGCCAAGGTCTGCTTCGCTTCTGTTGCTCACCCCAGGAGCAATGGTCAAGCCGAGAGGGCAAATGCTGAAGTGCTGTGTGGACTCAAGACCAGGACTTTCGATAGGCTACACAAGTGCGGAAGAAACTGGATCGAGGAGCTGCCGGTGGTTCTTTGGTCGATCAGGACGACGCCAAATAGAGCCACTGGCCAGACACCTTTCGCTCTAGTCTATGGAGCAGAGGCAGTTATCCCCACAGAACTCGTATACGGGTCACCTCGAGTGCTCGCTTATGATGAGTTTGAGCAAGAGCAGCTGCAACAAGATGACACGCTGCTCCTTGAGGAAGACCGTCTTCAGGCTGCTGTATGAGCTGCTCGATACCAGCAAGCTTTGCGCCGCTACCATAGCCGCAAAGTTAATGCCAGAAGTCTCGAGGAAGGCAACCTTGTTCTTCGGCGCGTTCATTCCGCCAAGAATTCCAACAAGTTGACGCCGAAGTGGGAAGGCCCTTACCGTGTGAAACGAGTCACTAGGCCTGGCGCTTTCCGCCTTGATACCGAAGATGGCTTTCCGGTGAGCAACTCCTGGAACATCGAGCATCTTCGTAAGTTTTACCCGTAAGGCGCGGTTGTCGGACCCTGTCTTGCAACCACCATTTTGTACAAGTCTTGCCGCTGTTGCATGTGATCCTTTGTACAAAGCCAGGCACAGACCCTGTGCATAAATAAAGCTCATGTGCTTCGCACATCTTGTCAATTTCATGCTTTTTATTGTTTGCATGAGTTATCTGACACTTTGTGCAGCGCCAAACCCCGGTAAGCAATAACGAGCCATAAGGCTCCATATCATTGTTTTCTCCTCTCTCTTTTCTCAAGGAAAGGAAGGTTCCTCTCGCCCACAAGTTTGCCGGGGGGGAGAAGGTGATGGTGTGGACCAGGCGAGTTCAAGAAAGTTTCGTCTTGCCGGAGAGCAAACAACAGAAAAGCTAAGTTGCCAAAGTTTGAGCAATCAGATTTTTTTAAAGTTATTTCCCTTGAACGGCCGTGCTTTGTACGGAAAACCTGTGCGCGGAGGAACCAGCTCGTGGCTAGTTGCGCCCTTACTTTGTTTCGAGTTCACTCAACAGTTTAAGTGTGCTGCGACTAGAGTCGCGCCCTTACTTTGTTTCGAGTTCGCTCAGCAACTTAAGCGAGCTGCGACTAGTCACGACAAGGTTTCTTGTCGGTAACGGCACCGCCAGCAGGCTGCTGACGTCCCGCACTCAGCGCTCGCGGCAAAGGTGCCTACGCCGACAAGTTCCCTAAAAGCGTAGGGCAAAAACATACAAAGGAAGGAATCGAGTAAAAGGAATAACATTGCAATCATGACCTGAAATAGAGTTATATTACAAGATAGCTTGTCGCGGCTCTAATAGACTGTTTTCATGACATGACCAGCGACGACAAGAAAAGAAAAAAATAGGCGGCCTAGTCCGCGCGGTCGCCCTCAACCCTCTTGATGCCGCTCACCTTGTCCACAATGGGTGCGACGAGGGCCTCGAGCTCCTCCAGATCAACTTCCGGCGGCAGGGACCTGAGGATGTTGGTGAGGCGGAGGCCCGGGTTGCGGAAGGCCACCTTCATCAACACCTTTTTGAGAGCTATCGCGCAGATCTCGCGCGACTCGTCGGCCAGCTGCTTTGGGATCCTCTCCCGGAGTTGCTGGAGGGCCGTCGCCACGCCTTTGAAGAACAAGGTGAGCTTGGCGCTAGATGGGAGGCTCTCGTCAGAGGAGTACCCGAGATCCTCCACCCCCAGCAGCGCCAACTCCTTGTCGATGTCTGCGGCAGCATTCACAAGACCCTCCGTCCACCGCTCCACAGTTCCCCTGAACTCGTTCTGGGTGGCGGCGATGTTCTCCAGCAGCGCCTTGTCGGCCTTGATCTCCTTCTTCAAGGCCGCCTCCTGCTCCCTGGCACCGTCCATCGTCTTGGTCAAAGCAGCCAGCTTCAGCTCAAGATCAATGTTGGAGTCCTTGGCGGTGTCAAGCTCTTTGACCTTCTCGGCGAGACGACCCTGCAGTTCGCCAAAGGTGTAGGCGTCCTTCTCGCGCTCATGCTTGAGCGCGACAAGCGCTTCACCGCTCGCCTTGAGATCAGTCTCCAGCTGCACCACTTTCGCCTCTAGCTCCTTCTTGGCGGCCTCGGCGGCTGCGGCAGCGTCCTTTGCTTCCTTGAGGGCTCCACTGAGTGCTTGCTCGCGCGCAGCAAGCTCCTCTTCGTGGCTGTCCAGGCTGGCCTTTAGCTGCACCAACTCACCGTCCCGCGCAGATAACTCCTCGGCGGCAAGCCGCTGTTGCTCTGCAACCTCTGCCTTCTCGAGGATGAAAGCCTTCTGCGCCTCATCGAGCTGCACCCGCTCCGCCGCCAGCGACTGGAGAGCTGCCTGGTTGAGGCCTCGGAGCTCCTCCGCGCGCTTCTCCACGTCCACCCCCGCCTTCGCGACAAGCGCTTCGCGGGACTCCAGTTTGGCCTCGCGGGCACGGTCGCTGGCGGTCGCTCCTCTTCGGGCTCGTCGCTGCTGCTGCTTGGTGCGTTGACCAGCGTCAGCCCAGCAGAGGCAAGCACCTCCACGTCGAAGCTTTCTCCTTCGACTGGCGTCCTGGACGTTGACGCCCAGGGGAGGTTGATGAAGATGCCGGCGCTAGCCTTCAAGTAGACGCCTGGCTGGGGTTCTTCGGAGCCTAACGCTGCGGCAACGGCGGGAGGATCGGCGGTCGGTGTAGCGCCTTTCGCTCCCGTGGCCTCAGGGTCGTCAGTACGATCGCCGGACCCCCCGTCAGCTGCTGCGGCGGCAGCCTTGGCGGCCTCTTTGCCGGCGGGATCATCAGCGCCGGCCGTTTCTTCGGTGGCAGCGGCGTCATCAATAACAACCTCGGTCTCCATCGGCTCCACAGTGGATGGATCTGACGGCCGGAAAAGGAAGAAAAGTCAAGCAAATATCCAAAAAGAAGAACCCAAGGGAAGTTTAGAAGCATGGAGTACCTGTACCAGGCTCGGTAGTTGGGATCTCCGCTGCTGGGGGGTCGCTGGTACTGTCCCTTGCCGGAGACTTCTCCCTTGCCGGGGAGCTCTCCCTCGTCGGAGACTTCTCCCTTGCCGGGGAGCTCTCCCTTGTCGGAGGATTCTCCCTTGCCGGAGAAATCTCCCTTGGCGGCGTAGTCGAAGCAGGTGGCCCGTCAGGGGTGGCCTCCGGGCGCTCCTGGTGGGGCTGCTCTACTCCTACACAAGCCAACAGTCAGATATCAGCAAGCAATGAGTATCCATGCGCGCCTAACAGCTGGAAGTAAACCGTATACTTACGCTGGGGGCTGCGCTGGGGGCTGCTCTGAAGATCATCCGTCGGGTCCGGCAAGTTTGTCTCGGGCGCACCCCCTGCTGCCACGGTGGGATCATCCTCGATGACAATCACCGGGACCTTGGCTCTCTTTGCCATTCTCTGGGCCAGCAAACTAAAAAGTAATAAGTTCAGAGTGAAGCAAATGAGATACAAGACAAGACAACAAGTATTGAAGACATGCAAGTACAACAAGAATCTTACTCTTCTTCTTCCTCGTCGGAGCTGAGCGCGGAGAAGTCAAAGCCTGGCCCACCTCCGGCGTGAGGAGGCGGAGGAGTAGGATCCCTTGGCCGCTTGGCAGGAGCTGGAGCGGCAGGCCGAGAGGACCCCGCCCCAGTTGCCGCTGCAGCATGAGGTGTTTCCGCGGCAACAAAACTTGCCGCGGTGGAGCGTGTCGTGCGGCGCGGCAGGGGTTGACTCGCCCGCCGCTCCGGTACGTCCCCGGCCTTGCGAAGACGCCTTCTTGGTGGAGCCGGGGGCTCTGCTTGTGGAGTCAGGGCCTCTGCTTGCGGCAAGCTGTCCGAAGACGAAGAGGAAGAGGAGCCGATCTCCAACGAGCCGCTCGTGTCCTCGGCGGACCCGCTCGGCCCGACGTCATGCTCGGCGGACCTCTTCTCGCCGGAAAGCTCCTCTCGGTCGGCAAGGCTTGCCGCCTCTGCTGCCTCTGCCTCCTCCATGGTGAACCCAAACTCGCCCGCAGCGGCAGCTGCCGCCGCCTCTTCCATCCTGGTGGCGATGCGCTTGAGCTCATCGTCGATGGTGTCCCGGGTGAGGCCCCTTTTCTCGTCGGCGTCGACCGGCACTTCTATCAAGTTGTCGAAGAACGCCCGCACGACATCATCCGCAGGCTCTATCGAGGCTGGATCAATTCCATGCGAGTCGCACAGCGGCATTATTGCACGGATGCGGCCGAGCGCGGAGTTGTTGCACAGCGGGACGACGCCCCTCGGCAACCTGAACACTTCGGGATGTTGCGGGTCGTGCTTGAACAGCTCCTGGAGCATCGCGTTGAGCTCCAGGGCAGTGAAGTTGAAGTTGAGGCCCGGCCGCAACCTCATGATATCCGCCGCATTCTGGAACTCCCAGGCGGGTCTCCTCCTCTCTTGCAGGGGGGCGATGCGGCGGCAGAGGAAATCTGCGCCAACCGCTCCTACAGTAAGCCCGGCAAGCCTGAGGCATAGGATCAGGGTGACGGCAATCCTTAGTCTGTCGTCTTCCGGGGCCAGGCTACTCCAATCACTACCGCGCACTACTGGGGTTTCGCGCAGAGCAGTAAACGGCTGCGGGTTCTCCTCAACAATCAGACACCAGTCCGCCCTCCACTCCTCCCACTTGCTGCGGAACTCTCCCTCTAGATAAGCATCCTTCTTGCCAGCTTTCGAGATCTAGGCGATTCCGCCGGATAAAGGCTCTCCTTTCTCAACCCGAGGCCAAAAGAAATGGCGGAAAAGAGCTACCTTTGGATGGATCCTGACAAAGTTTTCGCAGAGATGTGCGAAAGCTGCCATGGTCAGGACAACATTGGGGGTGAAATCAAGAAGGTGGAGCCTGTAGATGTTCATGACATCGCAAAAGAATTCAGAAAAGGGCGGGCAGAGCCCGCAGAAGAAGAACAAGGCGAAGAAGGGATACCCAGTGGGATACTTATCCCAAGCAATGGCTGGGAGTACCTTCGTGCGCGGATGCGCTCACGTCCCCGTCGACCAGAAGAGGTAGAAGTCCTCCTTCAGCTCTGTCGCCTCAAGCCTCGGAGGGAAGATTGCCCGCTCCTTTCGCAGCGACGCGAGCCGCTGCGCCTCGGCCGACTTCGCCTTCTCGGCTTTCGGAGCCATGGCGGGATTGGAGAGGGAGGACGACGGCGTTGGTGGTGCTGGTGGCGATGGGGGCGGAGCGCTGCTCTCCTTCGGTTTTGGGAAGAAGGGGAGTGGCGGAGATTCTCGAGGAAGGAATAGCAACGGGCAGATGGGCGAACTGCCCATGTTCCCCCTGCTTATAAGGAGGGAGGGGCGGACGTTTCGCCTTTCCGAATAAAGGAACCACCCACGACCTCTCCCACGATGCCGCAATCGACGCGTGTTGTTCGGGGAGGGCACGGTGGATACGGAGCAAGGTGCGACGTGACCCAGGCCACGTGTGCCCGTGCCCTGTTTTGGGCCTGGCCCAACAGCGCTCGGCACCGTGTATGGCCCAGGCCCGGGGGCTCCTGTCGGTGTACTAGATTAGGGGTACCCTAGTATCCCGAACTTGTGCACGGGCAGTCGCAGCGTCCCGCGGCAAGGCTTGCCGGGTGACCACCAAGGACCTCCGTGGATCCTTTGAAGCCATTCAAGAACAAAGTATTTGAGCCAAGGAGTCAAGTCCCCGGCAAGAGGAGCTTGCCGGGAAGGCCACTCAAGGCACAAGACCCCAGCAAGAGGAGCTTCCTGGGAAGGCCAACCAAGGCATCTCAAGGAACTTGCCGTGACGCGCCACGCGTCCCGGCAGGACCCGGCGAGCGACAAGCTTCCGGACGCGACAAGACAACTACCGCGGCAAGGCGCTTGCCGCGGCAAGCCACCACTCTGTACCTGCGCTCCAGCACACCCACCTACGTGTCGCTCTGGGACCCATCCTGGCGTACGTGGCGGGAGGCTGTGCAGCCAGGGGTACACTGTGGCATGCGGCGCTGACAAGGTCGCCATCATGGCGAGCGATGGCGCCCCTGACGGTCCCTTTTCTGCACCGTTTGGGCGATGTAGATAGGCATTTAATGCCTTTGTCCCCTGCCGTCAGGGTTAGGTATGATACACTATGTAGGTAGCTGTACCTACCACAACATCTTTCCATTTTTGCCCTTACCTACGTTGCCACCTGTTGGAGATCCCTTGAACATATAAAAGGAGGCCCATGCACAACGTAGAGGGGGAGCTGGCCCCGAAGATCGCTCCAGAGGATGAACAGAAGAACGCTCGGTCTCATTAGCTGCTCAAGTGTACTGTAGTACTCAGCGCTCCCGAGCAAGAACTCGATACAAACCACAAAGCAGCAGTAGGAGTGTTATCTCTCCGGAGAGCTCCGAAGCTGGGTAAAACCCCCTCGTGTGCCTCGCCTCGATCTGCTCTTCGCGCGACCTCCGCCCCTCGCCGAACCGAGAAGGGGCTCCGTCCCCATAGGTGCTCGAGGAGCCAGAAATCCCCGGCACAATCCCATCTCGGTGAGACTGAGATCCCTATCAGTGAAACCGATTTGCTAGGGTTTGTGGCAGTTGCTATGACATCTGAAACTCGGTGGCGCCGGATAGTAAGAATCGGTGGGGTCGAGTTTGACTTTTGGTTTAGGTCATATGTGGATGTGGGAAGGTAGTTGAGGGTTTTGGAGCATATCACTAAGCACTTTGAGCAAGCAAGCCATTAAGCAACACCTCATCCCCTCTTGATAGTATTGGCTTTTCCTATAGACTCAATGTGATCTTGGATCACTAAAATAGAAAATGTAGAGTCTTGATCTTGAAGCTTGAGCCAATCCTTTGTCCTTAGCATCTTGAAGGGGTTCCACATCCTCTAGTCCATGCCACTCCATTGTTGAACTTATCTGAAACATACTAGGTAAAAGTGTTAGTCCAACAAGAGATATGTTGACATTAATTACCAAAACCACCCAGGGAGCACTTGTGCTTTCAATCTCCCCCTTTTTGGTAATTGATGACAACATACATCACAGCTTTAGATAAAGATATAGAGAATAGCAAGTAAAGCTTTGGAAAGACATGTAACATGCATAGGCTCCCCCTACATGTATGCAATCATGTGAATATTGAATATAGGAGCATGTGAATGCGTAAACATGACAGAGTAGGCAATGTGTTACATGTATCTTGGCAATATGCATCAGAGCAAATGATGTGAATGCGAGAAATGTACTTTCATGCTCATGATTCCTTCTTGCAAACAGTATGTACATCAGCAAGAACTTCTCATTCACATGACTGTGATGCATATAATTACCTTGTGGTCTTGAGTTGGCTTAGGATGGGATGAACCTGCGCAAACAAGGTTAAATAACACAGATACACCTACTGACCAGAGCAAACAAGAGAAACCACAAGAGAACCAAGACTGGGATGACATGTAGAGTGAGTACTAAGTACCACATTGAATATAGACATGTCCCCAAGGGTAAAGATATGCAATAAAATCAGAGATTTCCTTCCCTTAGATGTCTTGCTCCCCCTAAATCTACATGGGATATTGGGAGAAGATAGGGAACGGAAAATCAGAGCAACAGAAAAGAAAAAACAAAGCTTGAGCTAAAGCAAGCAACCAAACATGTCTTTCCCCTCTTAAAGACATGTGACATCTCTCCTCTTGAACACCAAGCATCTGGGGTCTTTGATGATATTACTTTCTCCTTGTTGAGAAACTCTCTCCCCCTGAGTATTCTCTCTTTCTCCCCCTATAGGAAAGATTAAGCTTTGATGTGATCTCTCTCTCCCCCTTTGACATCAATTTCCAAGAAGGGCTCTTCTGGACATGTGATACAAATGGGTTGGTCCTCGAGTCACAGAGCAAAGCAGCATGTCTAGTATGATGCTGGTAGAGGACAATAATCATTGAGTGGAGCTGGAGCAAATATAAATTAGGAATAAGTGGCAAGTTGGTTTTCCTGTGGTGAAATCGGTGACTCCGAGTTGTGTGCTTCGGTTGCACCGAAAGATTTCGGTTGGGCCGAAGAGAACAAACCGGTGTGACCGAGTTCATCAGAGTGAAACCACTTGTCACCTTAGCTCACTAGACAAGTAAGATCTCACAAGTATATGCAAGGAATTTACTGAAATATTTGCAATGAATTGGATGCAGAAAATGCAGAACAAAAAGCAAAGAAAAGAAACTAAAAGATCTAGATGAAGTGTTTTTTTTGAAAGGGGAAACAAATATGCAAATGCAAAAGCACGGAGAAACACTAGAGAACTTCATCTAGAGATGGTCGGTGACAAAGTCACCTATGTTAGAGTATATTGACATAGGAGTCAAGTGAGAGCACTTGATCATAGGTCATACTCATCGTTTAAGCTTAAAATGGGGTTACCATTTTTCGTTTAAGCCTTTTGATGTATTCACATCTTGTCGAGTTGCTTTGGCTCATGACTTGGAGTAAAGCTTCTCTAAGATGGAATAACATACCTTGGGTGGTGGTGTTGATCTTGATCATGTAGTTGAACTTGTGTGGGTTGCTCAAGGTTGATGTAGTTCATCAAGAGTTGGGAGCACCACTTGGAGTTTGAGTTCATCTACCTACATGGGTTAGTCTTGCAAGGAAGAGCACTTGTGTATCCAAAATGACAATCATGAGATTCAACATAGAATTTGCCAAAGGATATGTTTGAATGGTTTCGTGCCTCCTTGTCTTCAACCACCATTGTGTAGAGACTTGGTGATGTAGAGATTGCTCAAGATGTGAGTGTGTTGCAATCTCATAGATTTAGATTCAACCAAGTACCTACACGGGTTAGATAACATGCAACGTGCAAATATATCCAAGACATATGAATAGCATCATAAGAGAAAGATCGAGGATTAGTCATAGGCTCATGCCCCGCATGTATCAAACGGAGTTCCTACTCCAAGTTTGAAGCATCAATGATGTTCAATTCACCTCTCAACCTGCAAAACACTTTCTCATCAAGTGGTTTAGTGAATATATCTGCCAATTGCTTATTGGTGCGAACATGCTTAATGTTAATGTCCCCTTTGGCAACATGATCTCGAATGAAATGATGACGAACTTCAATATGCTTAGTTCGAGAATGTTGCACGGGATTGTGAGCAATCTTAATAGCACTTTCATGGTCACATAGCAATGGAACATGTTTCACATATATCCCATAATCTTTAAGAGTTTGGATCATCCAAAGTAATTGAGCACAACATGAACCAGCGGCAATGTATTCCGCTTCGGCGGTGGATAAGGATACCGAGTTTTGTTTCTTGGAAGACCAAGACACAAGAGATATACCAAGGAATTGAGAAGTACCCGAAGTGGACTTCCTATCAACCTTGTCTTCGGTATAGTCTGAATCGGAGTAGCCAACAAGATCAAAAGAGGACCTCTTAGGATACCAAATGCCAAAATTTGGTGTATGGATTAGGTATCTCACTATCCTTTTCACAGCCTTAAGATGACATTCTTTAGGAGCAGCTTGATATCGTGCACACATGCACACTCTTAGCATAATGTCGGGACGTGAGGCACATAGATATAACAATGAACCAATCATAGAGCGATAAACCTTTTGATCAACCAGTTCACCATCTTTGTTCAAATCAAGATGTCCACTAGTAGGCATGGGTGTAGTCATACCTTTGCATTCTTGCATATTGAACTTCTTGAATAAGTCTTTGGTGTACTTCGTTTGAGAGACAAAAGTACCTTCCTTAGTTTGCTTGATTTGCAAACCGAGAAAGAATTTGAGTTCACTCATCATAGACATCTCAAACTTCTCCAACATTAGCTTTCCAAACTTCTCACTAAATTGAGGGTTAGTTGAACCAAATATGATATCATCAACATAAATTTGGCACACAAATAGTTCTCCATTAACCCTTTTAATGAAAAGAGTAGAGTCAATTTTACCAATTTCAAAGCCTTTTTCAATAAGGAACTTGTTCAAGCATTTATACCATGCTCTAGGAGCTTGTTTAAGACCGTAAAGAGCTTTATGAAGTTTGTAAACATGATTAGGTTTCTTAGGATTGACAAATCCGGGAGGTTGCTTAACATAAACTTCCTCCTCAATTTTGCCATTCAGAAAAGCACTTTTAATGTCCATTTGGTACAAAGTGATATCATGGTGATTAGCATAGGCAAGTAAGATGCGAATGGACTCAAGTCTAGCAACGGGAGCATAAGTCTCAGCCTAGTCCATACCTTCAACTTGTGTGTAGCCTTGGGCGACGAGACGTGCTTTGTTGCGAACCACTTGTCCATCTTCATCTTGCTTGTTGCGAAACACCCATTTGGTACCAATGATGTTGTGGTTGTTGTCGGGCTTCTCAACCAATGTCCAAACTTGGTTTCTCTCAAAGTTGTGTAGCTCTTCATGCATAGCGTTTATCCAATCCGGATCCTTCAATGCTTCTTCAACCTTCATAGGTTGAATGCTAGAGATGAATGAGTAATGTTCACAAAAGTTAGCTAAACAAGTTTTAGAGCGAGTGATTCTCCCGGCTTGGATATCATTGTAGATTTGCTCGACGGGATGATCTTTGGCAATTCTTGCTCGAACTCGTGAAAGCTTTTGCTTGGGTCGGGGTGGAACATCCTATTCATCGTGTTCTTATTCTTGGCCTTCTTCATTGTTGACGTTGTCGTTCTCTTGTCGTGGTGGAGAAGGAGGTTGTTGATGTTCATCTTGGTGCGCTTCCTCGTTTTCTTCATCTTGGCGTGTCCCACTTGTGGATGCTTCCGTATCAACTCTTGGTTCACCTTGTCGTGAGGTAGAAGCTTCCACTTGGACGGAAGAGGTACTCTCCTTCACTTCCGTTGGACGAATCTTGCAATGGACAAGTCTTGAATTGCTTCCGAAGGGTCTTTGTCTCCTACATCAATTGGCAATTGCTCTACTTGTGAGCTGTTAGATTCATCAAACTTCACATCTACCGTCTCTTCAATCTTTCGGGTGAAATTGTTGTAGACACGGTAAGTGTGAGAGTTTGAGCCATAACCAAGTAGGAAACCTTCATGAGATTTAGGAGGAAATTTAGAAGGACGATGCTTATCAAGAATGTAGCACTTTGAGCTGAATACTAAAAGTATCCAACTTGGGGTTTGTTACCGGTGAGGAGCTCGTATGCCGTCTTGCAGAGTAGCTTGTGAAGATACAAGCGATTTGTTGCATGACAAGCTGTCTCAACCGCTTCCGCCCAAAAGTGTTTTGGCGTTTTGTACTCATCAAGCATCGTTCTTGCCATCTTGGTAAGAGTCTGGTTCTTCCTCTCAACAACTCCATTTTGTTGAGGTGTGTACGTAGCCAAGAACTCGTGTGAAATACCTTCTTCATCAAGAAAGGTGTCCACATTTGCGTTCTTGAACTCCGTTCTGTTGTCGCTCCGAACCTTCTTGATCTTCATGTCAAACCGATTTTGGTCCTTCCTAGCGAAGTTTTTGAATATCTTCTGGACCTGCGATTTGTCATCAAGAAAGAACACCCACGTAAATCTTGAAAAATCATCAACTATGACTAGAACAAATGAGTTACTACCGAGACTTGTAGGCATTTGGACCAAAGAGATCCATGTGAAGTAGCTCGAGTGGTCTTCTGGTGGTCATGATGTTCTTCGCGCGGTGACTTCCTCCAACTTGTTTTCCTGCTTGACAAGCACTACAAAGTCTATCCTTGTCAAATATGACATCTTTTATTCCAAGGATATGATCACCTTTAATAAGCTTATCAAGATTTCACATACCAACATGACCTAGTCTTCTATGCCACAACCAGCCTTTAGAAGATTTAGCAATTAAGCAAGTTTTAGGTTGAGACTTTTTAGTGAAATCAACAATGTAAAGATCTCCTCTACGTATACCAGTAAAGACCATTTTATGATTATCTCTACGAAACACTTGGCAGTCTACTTCAGTAAATAGGACATTGAAACCGAAATCAGCAAGTCTAGATACTGAAAGTAAGTTGTAGCCAAGGGATTCAACGAGCATGACATTTTGAATGGAGCTATCGTGTGAGATGGCCACCTTACCAAGGCCAACCACCTTACCCTTTGAATTATCACCAAAAGTGACATATTTTCGAGGGCCGTCGTTTTCAGCAAGCTCACGGAACATATCTTCATCTCCGGTCATATGATCAGTACATCCACTATCAAGGACCCATTCCTTTCCTCCAGCCATGTAGCCGCGAAGATTTGCCATAAGACCCAAATGCCTCATTGCATCATCAAGATCATAGTCACTATCATCATCTTCATCATAGTATCCATGTTCAACATCATCTTGTGATTGATCAATTCCTAGAGAGGGTAATTCATTAGATAAATGATCATCACAATGGTTACCTTTATGAATTCTAATAGCTTCGGATATGATATCGCTAATGATTCCAACATTTCCTTTAGCACGCATGAGATTGGTAAGCTCAAATAGACAATCACCAAAGCTAGGATCACTAGAGTTCATCTTACTCAAGGCAATAGAATTATGGAGAATTTCGTCTAAATTTTTCAAGGAATAATCTGGAAATTGTTCCTCAAGAAATTTCCATATAGTATAGGCACAATCAAGAGTAGGCAAACTAGCAATCAAATTTTTGGGCAATCCTCTTATGATAAGATTGATGGTTCTAAGATTGCGAATCATGTCAAGATCTTCTTCGGGTGTGGGATGCAAGGGATCAATATGAGGTGCACAAGGACTAGCAATGTACTTGTTCAAGTGATATTCATTGAAAATCTCAAGCATTTCATTTTCCCACTCATGAAAGTATTCTCCATCAAGAATAGGCACTCTATGTGTAAGACTTCCCAAAGTCGACACATCCATCTTCCTCCAAAGGTGTTTAAACCAAGGCAATGGAGACCAAAGCTCTGATACCAATTGAAAGGATCGAGAAGAGGTGTCTAGAGGGGGGGTGATTAGACACTAAGTGCCAAAAGTTGCAGTTTTTAATATTCTTAAGTTTAAATGGAGTTTGAGCACAAGTTTAACAAACACAATACATATCAAGCAAGCATGCAATGAGTATATGAGCAGCGGAAAGTAAAGCATGCAACTTGCAAGAATGTAAAGGGAAGGGTTTGGAGTATTCAAACGCAATTGGAGACACGGATGTTTTTGTCGTGGTTCCGATAGGTGGTGGTATCGTACATCCACGTTGATGGAGACTTCAACCCACGGAGGGTAACGGTTGCGCGAGTCCACGGAGGGCTCCACCCACGAAGGGTCCACGAAGAAGCAACCTTGTCTATTCCATCATGGCCGTCCCCCACAAAGGACTTGCCTCACTAGCGGTAGATCTTCACGAAGTGGGCGATCTCCTTGCCCTTACAAACTCCTTGGTTCAACTCCACAATCTTGTTGGAGGCTCCCAATGACACCTAGCCAATCTAGGATACACCACTCCCCAAGAAGTAACAAATGGTGTGTTGATGATGAACTCCTTGCTCTTGTGCTTCAAATGATAGTCTTCCCAACACTCAACTCTCTCTCTCACAGGATTTGGATTTGGTGGAAAGAAGATTTGAGTGGAAAGCAACTTGGGGAAGGCTAGAGATCAAGATTCATATGGTTGGAATGGAATATCTTGACCTCAACACATGAGTAGGTGGTTCTCTCTCAGAAAATGTGTATTGGAAGTGTAGGTATGTTCTGATGGCTCTCTCCACGAATGAAGAGTGGGTGGAGGGGTATATATAGCCTCCACACAAAATCTGACCGTTACACACAGTTTGCCAAACTCGGTGGGACCGAATGGTTAAACTCGGTCGGACCGATTCAGAAAACCTAGTGACCGTTATGATTTTCGGTGGGACTGAGATGCAACTTGGTAGGACCGATATGGTTAGGGTTAGGGCATAACGTAATCTCGGTGTGACTAATTACACAAACTGATGGGACCGATTTTGGTAATAAGCTAACTAGAGAGTTTGCATTGTAATCTCGGTAGTACTGATTGCTCAAACTCAGTGAGATCGATTTTGGTAATGGACATACACAGAGAGATTACAATCCCATCTCGGTGAGACCGAGATCCCTATCAGTGAAACCGATTTGCTAGGGTTTGTGGCAGTGGCTATGACATCTGAAACTCGGTGGTGCCGGATAGAAAGAATCGGTGGGGTCGAGTTTGACTTTTGGTTTAGGTCATATGTGGATGTGGGAAGGTAGTTGAGGGTTTTGGAGCATATAACTAAGCACTTTGAGCAAGCAAGCCATTAAGCAACACCTCATCCCCTCTTGATAGTATTGGCTTTTCCTAGAGACTCAATGTGATCTTGGATCACTAAAATAGAAAATGTAGAGTCTTGATCTTGAAGCTTGAGCCAATCCTTTGTCCTTAGCATCTTGAAGGGGTTCCACATCCTCTAGTCCATGCCACTCCATTGTTGAACTTATCTGAAACATACTAGGTAAAAGTGTTAGTCCAACAAGAGATATGTTGACATTAATTACCAAAACCACCCAGGGAGCACTTGTGCTTTCAGTAGTGCGCTCTGCTAGTGTTGGACGAGCTGCCCCGGCAAGAGCCTTGCCAAGGCTGCCCCCGGCAAGGATCTTGCCGGGGGAACCTGCTTCGTCCCTTTGCGCTTTGTGGTCTTGGCCTTGGCGTTGCTCTAGCTGTCTTGGGCTTTGGTTTCACCTCGGTTCACCTCCCCTATTCTACTTGGAGCGGCCGTGGGCACGGCTCTGACTGCCCGTGCACAGGTAAAGGGGTACACAGGTGCGCCCCTTCTTTTGTACACTGACAACACCAAAATGGATTGCAAAATCATGTGTGTCCCTGGGTGCATGTTTCCCATGCAAGAGATTTCAAAACATTGAGAATATAGATTTTTAAAATTCAGTAAATCCAAAACTTAGTTGAAATTCATGAAACTTACCGTGGTGTCATATATGGACACCAGTAGACTGTGATATTGTATTTTTCGTCAAATATGAGACCCGTTTTGATATAATCTTCTTACAAATGGGAGATTATTAAAAACGGACAACCAATATCTCATACGGATTATATATTCACACCTTGTGCATTAGACTGTGCCATGCTTCGGTTAAGCAGTAAAGCGGTAGAATGAATCATCAATAAACCAAAAAACATATGTGCTGCCACACGCCCTGTGTGCCGTGCGAGCAGGCGTGAGTTGATGGGACGCATGCGAGCAGTCCGCCGCGCAGGCATACCGGGAGGCCAGATAGCCTTTGACCGCCACCCGCCTCGCTCCCACTGGTCCGTATTAATTGTGCGCCCGAGCCACCGGCCATAATAATTGGCCGCACCCTAGGTCCATAGTGGTCACCAATGTCTGTACTCTAGAGTGTATGTGGATGCCGCCGAAGCGCACCATGAGAGGGAGTGGCGACTCCGGGGCCGGTGAAGCTGGGCACAGAGGTTGTCGTCGCAGCCGAAGAGGTCTCGCGCGGGCAGCAACACAACCTTGACTTCGTCGGCACCATCGTGACCCCCCCCGGCCGGAGCTGGAGGTCAACAGCAACTCCGGCAACGACTGCGACACCGACGGAAAACCGGCTAGTCATCTATATACCCATTCGTGCGGCAAACATATCATGTGTTTTCTCAGGTTACTGATACGTCTCCAACGTATCTATAATTTTTGATTGCTCCATGCTATTATATATATTCTGTTTTGGATGTTTGATGGGCTTATTTATAAACTTTTATATTATTTTTAGGAATAACAAGGCCCAGTGCAAATTGCTTTTTTTTGCCTATTTCAGTGTTCCGCAGAAAAGGAATATCAAACGGGGTCCAAACGGAATGAAACCTTCAGGAGATTTATTTTGGAACAAACGTGATCTAGAGGACTTGGAGTGGACGTCAAGCAATCAACGAGGAGGCCACGAGGCAGGGGGCGAGCCTACCCCCCTGGGCGTGCCCTCCACCCTCGTGGACCACTCATGGCTCCACCGACCTACTTCTTCCTCCTATATAGATACCTACGTACCCCGAAACCATCGGAGAGCACCACAAAAACCTAATTCCACCGACGCAACCTTCTGTACCAGTGAGATCCCATCTATTGGGGAACGTAGCAGAAATTTAAAATTTTCCTACGTGTCACCAAGATCTATCTATGGAGAAACCAGCAACGAGGGGAAAGAGAGTGCATCTACATACCCTTGTAGATCGCTAAGCGGAAGCGTTCAAGTGAACGTGGTTGATGGAGTCGTACTCGTCGTGATCCAAATCACCGATGACCAAAGTGTAGAACGGACAGCACCTCCGCGTTCAACACACGTACAGCCCGGTGACGTCTCCCATGCCTTGATCCAGCAAGGAGAGAGGGAGAGGTTGAGGAAGACTCCATCCAGCAGCAGCACAACGACGTGGTGGTGGTGGAGGAGCGTGGCAATCCTGCAGGGCTTCGCCAAGCACCGCGGGAGAGGAGGAGGGAGAGGAGCAGGGTTGTGCCAAGAGAGAGATTGAATCGCGTGTATTGGGCAGCCCAAACCTCAAGTATATTTAGGGGGAGGGGAGGGGCTGCGCCCCCACCTAGGTTTTCACCCCTAGGGGTGGCGGCCAGCCCTAGATCCCATCTAGGGGGCGGCCAAAGGGGAAGAGAGGGGGCGCACCACTAGGTGGGCCTTAAGGCCCATCTGGACCTAGGGTTTGCCCCCTCCCACTCTCCCTGCGCCTTGGGCCTTGGTGGAGGGGCGCACCAGCCCACCTGGGGCTGGTTCCCTCCCACACTTGGCCCACCCAACCTTTTGGGGCTGGTGGCCCCACTTGGTGGACCCCCGGACCCCTTCGGTGGTCCCGGTACACTACCGGTGATGCCTAGAACACTTCCGGTGGCCAAAATCATACTTCCTATATATAAATCTTTACCTCCGGACCATTCCGGAACTCCTCGTGACGTCCGGGATCTCATTCGGGACTCCGAACAACATTCGGTAACCACATACAAACTTCCTTTATAACCCTAGCGTCATCGAACCTTAAGTGTGTAGACCCTACGGGTTCAGGAGACATGCAGACATGACCGAGACGTTCTCTGGTCAATAACCAACAGCGGGATCTGGATACCCATGTTGGCTCCCACATGTTCCATGATGATCTCATCGGATGAACCACGATGTCAAGGACTTAATCAATCTCGTATACAATTCCCTTTGTCTATCGGTACGATACTTGCCCGAGATTCGATCGTCGGTATCACGATACCTTGTTCAATCTCGTTACCGGCAAGTCTCTTTTACTCGTTCCGCAACACATCATCCCGTGATCAACTCCTTGATCACATTGTGCACATTATGATGATGTCCTACCGAGTGGGCCCAGAGATACCTCTCCGTCACACGGAGTGACAAATCCCAGTCTCGATTCGTGCCAACCCAACAGACACTTTCGGAGATGCCTGTAGTGTACCTTTATAGCCACCCAGTTACGTTGTGACGTTTGGCACACCCAAAGCATTCCTACGGTATCTGGGAGTTGCACAACCTCATGATCTAAGGAAATGATACCTGACATTAGAAAAGCTTTAGCATACGAACTACACGATCTTGTGCTAGGCTTAGGATTGGGTCTTGTCCATCACATCATTCTTCTAATGATGTGATCCCGTTATGAATGACATCCAATGTCCATGGTCAGGAAACCGTAACCATCTATTGATTAACGAGCTAGTCAACTAGAGGCTTACTAGGGACATGGTGTTGCCTATGTATCCACACATGTATCTGAGTTTCCTATCAATACAATTCTAGCATGGATAATAAACGATTATCATGAACAAGGAAATATAATAATAACCTATTTATTATTGCCTCTAGGGCATATTTCCAACAGTCTCCCACTTGCACTAGAGTCAATAATCTAGTTCACATCGTTATGTGATTGCAATGATTCCAACACCCATGGGGTTTGATCATATCTCGCTTGTGAGAGAGGTTACTAGTCAACGGGTCTGAACCTTTCAGATCCGTGTGTGGTTTACAAATTTCTATGTCATCTCCTAGATGCATCTACCACGCTCTATTTGGAGCTATTGCAAATAACTGTTCTACTATACGAATCCAGTTTACTACTCAGAATAATCTGGATTAGTGTCAAAGCTTGCATCGGCGTAACCCTTTACGACGAACTCTTTTACCACCTCCATAATCAAGAAAATTCCTCAGTCCACTAGTTACCAAGGATAACTTTGACCGCTGTCCTGTGATCCATTCCTGGATCACTCTTGTACCCCTTGACTGACTCATGGCAAGGCACACTTCAGGTGCGGTACACAGTATAGCATACTATAGAGCCTATGTGTAAGCATAGGGGACGACCTTCGTCCTTTCTCTCTCTTCTGCCGTGGTCAGGTCTTGAGTCTTACTCAATACTCACATGTGTAATACAGCCAAGAACTCCTTCTTTGCTGATCTATTTTGAACTCCTTCAAAATCTTGCCACGATATGTATTCATTTGAAAGTACTATTAAGCGTTTTGATCTATCCTTATAGATCTGAATGCTCAATACTCAAGTAGCTTAATCCAGGTTTTCCATTGAAAATAAAAACACTTTTCAAATGATTCTGCATGCTTTCCAGAAATTCTACATCATTTCCGATCAACAATATGTCAACAACATATACTCACCAGAAATTCTATAGTGCTCCCACTCACTTCTTTGGAAATACAAGTTTCTCATAAACATTGTATAAACCCAAAATCTTTGATCATCTCATCAAAGTGTACATTCCAACTCCGAGATGCTTACTCCAATCCTTAGAAGGACTGTCGGAGCCTTGCATACTTGTTAGCATTTTAGGATTGACAAAACCTTTTGGTTGTATCACATACAACCTTTCCTCAAGAAAAGGAAACAATGTTTTGACATCCTATCTGCAAGATTTCATAAACAATGCAGTAACTGCTAATATAATTCCAATAGACTATTAAGCATCGCTACGAGTGAGAAAGTCTCATCGCAGTCAACTCCTTGAACTTGTCGGAAAACATCTTAACGACAAGTCGAGCTTTCTTAATGGTGACATTTACCATCATTGTCCGTCTTAAAATCCATCTGTACTCAACAGCCTCACGACCATCAAGCCATTCTGCCAAAGTCTACACTTTGTTTTCATACATGGATCCTCTCTCGGATTTTATGGCCTCGAGCCATTCATCGGAATCCCGGCCCACCATTGCTTCTCCATAGCTCGTAGGTTCATTGTTGTCTAGCAACATGACTTCCAAGACAGGATTACGTACCACTCTGAAGTAGTACGCATCCTTGTCGTCCTACGAGGTTTGGGAGTGACTTGATCCGAAGTCTCATGATCACTATCATAAGCTTCCACTTCAATTGGTGTAGGTGCCACATGAATAACTTCCTGTGCCGTGCTACACACTAGTTGAAGTGACGGTTTAACAACCTCATCAAGTTTCCACCATCCTCCCACTCAATTCTTTCGAGAGAAACTTTTCCTCGAGAAAGGACCCGATTTGAGAAACAATCCCTATTGCTTTCGGACCTGAGACAGGAGGTATACCCAACTGTTTTGGGTGTCCTATGAAGATGCAGTTATCCGCTTTGGGTTCGAGCTTATCAGCCTGAAACCTTTTCATATAAGCGTTGCAGCCCCAAACTTTTAAGAAATGACAGCTTAGGTTTCTCTAAACCATAGTTCATACGGTGTCATCTCATCGGAATTACGTGGTGCCCTATTTAAAGTGAATGCGGTTGTCTCTAATGCCTATCCCATAAACTATCGTGGTAATTCGATAAGAGACATCATGGTATGCTCCATATCTAATAGGGTGCAACTATGATGTTCGGACACACCATCATACTATGGTGTTCCAGGCGGTATTAGTTGTGAAACAATTTCCACAATGTCTCAATTGTGTACCAAACTCGCAACTCAGATATTCATCTCTATGATCATATCATAGATATTTTATCCTCTTGTCACGATGATATTCAACTTCATTCTGAAATTACTTGAGCCATTCAATAATTCAGTCTTGTGTTTCATCAAGTAAATATGCTCAGTATCTACTCAAATCATCTAGGAAGTAAGAGCATAACGATATCCACTGCGTGCCTCAGCACTCATTGGACTGCACACATCAAAATGTGTTACTTCCAACAAGTTGCTTTCTTGTTCCATTTTACTAAAACCGAAGCTTCCAGTCATCTTGCCCATGTGGTATGATCTGCATGTCTCAAGCGATTCAAAATCAAGTGAGTCCAAACGGTCCATCTGCATGGAGTTTCTTCATGCGTATATACCAATAGACATGGTTCACATGTCTCAATCCTTTTCAAAAATGAGTGAGTCCAAAGATCCATCAACATGGAGCTTCTTCATGCGTTTTATACCAATATGACTTACATGGCAGTGCCACAAGTAGGTGGTACTATCATTACTATCTTATATCTTTTGGCATGAACATGTGTATCACTATGATCGAGATTTAATAAACCATTCATTTTAGGTGCAAGACCATTGAAGGAATTATTCAAGTATATAGAGTAACCATTATTCTCCTTAGATGAATAACCGTATTGCGATAGACATAATCCAATCATGTCTACACTCAACGCAAACACCAAATAACAATTATTTAGGTTTAACACCAATCTCGATGGTAGAGGGAGCGTGCGATGCTTGATCATATCAACCTTGGAAGCACTTCCAACACATCTCGTCAGCTCACCTTTAGCTAGTCTCCGTTTATTCCGTAGCTTTTATTTCGAGTTACTAACACTTAGCAACCGAACCGGCATCTAATACCCTGGTGCTACTAGGAGTACTAGTAAAGTACACATTCACATAATGTATATCCAATATACTTCTATCGACAGCCTTCTAATCTACCAAGTATCTAGGGTAATTCTGCTCTAGTGGCTGTTCCCCTTATTACAGAAGCACTCAGTCTCGGGTTTGGGTTCAACCTTGGGTTTTTCCACTAGAGCAGCAGCTGATTTGCCGTTTCATGAAGTATCCCTTCTTGCCCTTGCCCTTCTTGAAACTAGTGGTTTCACTGACCATCAACAATTGATGCTCCTTCTTGATTTCTACTTTCGCGGTGTCGAACATCGCGAATATTTCAAGGATTATCATATCTATCCCTGATATGTTATAGTTCATTACGAAGCTCTAGCAGCTTGGTGGCAATGACTTTGGAGAAACATCATTATCTTATCTGGAAGATCAACTCCCACTTGATTCAAGTGATTGTTGTACTCAGACAATCTGAGCACAAGCTCAACGATTGAGTTTTTTCTCCCTTAGTTTGCAGGCCAAGAAAATCGTCGGAGGTCTTATACCTCTTGACGTGGGCACGAGCCTGAAATCCCAATTTCAGCACTCGAAACATCTCATATGTTCCGCGACATTTCAAAAATGTCTTCGGTGCCTCAATTCTAAACCATTTAACATTACCGAACTATCACGTATTTATCTAAACGTGTATGTCCGATGTTCACAACATCCACAAACGACGTTTGGGGTTCAGCACACTGAGCGGTGCATTAAGGACATAAGCCTTCTACTGTCCGCATAATTGCTACTGTCAACTTTCAACTATATTTTCTCTAGGAACGTATCTAACTCAGTAGAACTAAAGCGCGAGCTTACGACATAATTTGCAAAGATCTTTTGACTATGTTCAGCATAATTAAGTTCATCTTATGAACTCCCACTCAGATAGACATCCCTCTAGTCATCTAAGTGATTACATGATCCGAGTCAACTAGGTCGTGTCCGATCATCACGTGAGACGGACTAGTCATCATCGGTGAACATCTTCATGTTGATCGTATCTACCATACGACTCATGCTCGACCTTTCGGTCTCTTGTGTTCCGAGGCCATGTCTGTACATGCTAGGCTCGTCAAGTCAACCTAAGTTTTTGCATGTGTTCCGAGGCCATGTCTGTACATGCTAGGCTCGTCAACACCCGTTGTATTCGAACGTAAGAATCTATCACACCCGATCATCACGTGGTGCTTCGAAACGACGAACTTTCGCAACGGTGCACAGTTAGGGGGAACACTTTCTTGAAATTTTAATGAGGGATCATCTTATTTACTACCGTCGTTCTAAGCAAATAAGATGCAAAAACATGATAAACATCACATGCAATCAAATAGTGACATGATATGGCCATCATCACTTTGCTCCTTTCGATCTCCATCTTCGGGGCTCCATGATCATCATCGTCACCGGCATGACACCATGATCTTCATCATCATGATCTCCGTGAAGTTGTCTCGTCAACTATTACTTCTACTACTATGGCTAACGGTTAGCAATAAAGTAAAGTAATTACATGACGTTTATGTTGACACGCAGGTCATAAATAAATTAAAGATAACTCCTATGGCTCCTGCCGGTTGTCATACTCATCGACATGCAAGTCGTGATTCCTATTACAAGAACATGATCATCTCATACATCACATATATCATACATCACATCCTCTGGCCATATCACATCACATGGCATACCCTGCAAAAACAAGTTAGACGTCCTCTAATTGTTGTTTGCATGTTTTACGTGGCTGCTATGGTTTTCTAGCAAGAACGTTTCTTACCTACGCAAAACCACAACGTGATATGTCAATTGCTATTTACCCTTCATAAGGACCCTTTTCATCGAATCCGATCCGACGAAAGTGGGAGAGACTGGCACCCGCTAGCCACCTTATGCAACTAGTGCATGTCAGTCGGTGGAACCTGTCTCACGTAAGTGTACGTGTAAGGTCGGTCCGGGCCGCTTCATCCCACAATGCCGCCGAATCAAGATTGACTAGTAACGGTAAGCATATTGAACAAAATCAACGCCCACAACTACTTTGTGTTCTACTCGTGCATGGAATCTACGCAATAAACCTGGCTCTGATACCACTGTTGGGGAACGTAGCAGAAATTTAAAATTTTCCTACGTGTCACCAAGATCTATCTATGGAGAAACCAGCAACGAGGGGAAAGAGAGTGCATCTACATACCCTTGTAGATCGCTAAGCGGAAGCGTTCAAGTGAACGGGGTTGATGGAGTCGTACTCGTCGTGATCCAAATCACCCGATGACCAAAGTGCCGAACGGACAGCACCTCCGCGTTCAACACACGTATAGCCCGGTGACGTCTCCCATGCCTTGATCCAGCAAGGAGAGAGGGAGAGGTTGAGGAAGACTCCATCCAGCAGCAGCACAATGGCGTGGTGGTGGTGGAGGAGCGTGGCAATCCTGCAGGGCTTCGCCAAGCACCGCGGGAGAGGAGGAGGGAGAGGAGCAGGGCTGTGCCAAGAGAGAGATTGAATCGCGTGTATTGGGCAGCCCAAACCTCAAGTATATATAGGGGGAGGGGAGGGGCTGCGCCCCCACCTAGGTTTTCACCCCTAGGGGTGGCGGCCAGCCCTATATCCCATCTAGGGGGCGGCCAAAGGGGAAGAGAGGGGGGCGCACCACTAGGTGGGCCTTAAGGCCCATCTGGACCTAGGGTTTGCCCCCTCCCACTCTCCCTGCGCCTTGGGCCTTGGTGGAGGGGCGCACCAGCCCACCTGGGGCTGGTTCCCTCCCACACTTGGCCCACGCAACCTTCTGGGGCTGGTGGCCCCACTTGGTGGACCCCTAGACCCCTCCGGTGGTCCCGGTACACTACCGGTGATGCCTAGAACACTTCCGGTGGCCAAAACCATACTTCCTATATATAAATCTTTACCTCCGGACCATTCCGGAACTCCTCGTGAGGCCCGGGATCTCATCCGGGACTCCGAACAACATTCGGTAACCACATACAAACTTCCTTTATAACCCTAGCGTCATCGAACCTTAAGTGTGTAGACCCTACGGGTTGGGGAGACATGCAAACATGACCGAGACGTTCTCCGGTCAATAACCAACAGCTGGATCTGGATACCCATGTTGGCTCCCACATGTTCCACGATGATCTCATTGGATGAACCACGATGTCAAGGACTTAATCAATCTCGTATACAATTCCCTTTGTCTATCGGTACGATACTTGCCCGAGATTCGATCGTTGGTATCACGATACCTTGTTCAATCTCGTTACCGACAAGTCTCTTTTACACGTTCCGCAACACATCATCCCGTGATCAACTCCTTGATCACATTGTGCACATTATGATGATGTCCTACCGAGTGGGCCCAGAGATACCTCTCCGTCACACGGAGTGACAAATCCCAGTCTCGATTCGTGCCAACCCAACAGACACTTTCGGAGATGCCTGTAGTGTACCTTTATAGCCACCCAGTTACGTTGTGACGTTTGGCACACCCAAAGCATTCCTACGGTATTCGGGAGTTGCACAACCTCATGGTCTAAGGAAATGATACCTGACATTAGAAAAGCTTTAGCATACGAACTACGCGATCTTGTGCTAGGCTTAGGATTGGGTCTTGTCCATCACATCATTCTTCTAATGATGTGATCCCGTTATCAAAGACATCCAATGTCCATGGTCAGGAAACCGTAACCATCTATTGATTAACGAGCTAGTCAACTAGAGGCTTACTAGGGACATGGTGTTGCCTATGTATCCACACATGTATCTGAGTTTCCTATCAATACAATTCTAGCATGGATAATAAACGATTATCATGAACAAGGAAATATAATAATAACCTATTTATTATTGCCTCTAGGGCATATTTCCAACACCATCTTGGGGCCTTTTCCAGCGCTCTGCCGGAGGGGGCATCGATCACGGAGGGCTTCTACATCAACACCATAGCCTCTCCGATGATGTGTGAGTAATTTACCACAGACCTTCGGGTCCAAAGTTATTAGCTAGATGGCTTCCTCTTTCTCTTTGGATCTCAATACAAAGTTCTCCTCGATCTTCTTGGAGATCTATTTGATGTAACTCTTTTTGCGGTGTGTTTGTCGAGATCCGATGAATTGTGGGTTTATGATCAGGATTATCTATGAACAATATTTGAATCTTCTCTGAATTCTTTTATGTATGATTGGTTATCTTTGCAAGTCTCTTAGAATTATCAGTTTGGTTTGGCCTACTAGATTGATCTTTCTTGCAATGGGAGAAATGCTTAGCTTTGGTTCAATCATAGGGTGCTCGATCCCAGTGACAGTAGGGGAAACGACACATATTGTATTGTTGCATCAAGGATAAAAAGATGGGGTTTATATCATATTGGATGAGTTTATCCCTCTACGTCATGTCATCTTACCTAATGCATTACTCTGTTCTTATGAACATAATATTCTAGATGCATGCTGGATAGTGGTCGATTTGTGGAGTAATAGTAGTAGATGCAGGCAGGAGTCGGTCTACTTGTCACGGACATGATGCCTATATACATGATCATGCCTAGATATTCTCATAATTATGCACTTTCTATCAATGGCTCGACAGTAATTTGTTCACCCACCATAATACTTATGCTATCTTGAGAGAAGCCACTAGTGAAACCTATGGCCCCCGGGTCTATTCTCCATCATATTAATCTCTCGTCAACAAGCTATTTATTTCACCGTTTATTTTTCTTTCTTTACTTTTAGTCTTTATCATAAAAATACCAAAAATATTATCTTATCATCTCTATCAGATCTCACTTTTGCAAGTGGCCCTGAAGGGATTGACAACCCCTTTATCGCGTTGGTTGCAAGGTTCTTATTTGTTTGTGTAGGTACGAGGGACTTGCGTGTGGCCTCCTACTGGATTGATACCTTGGTTCTCACAAACTGAGGGAAATACTTACGCTACTTTGCTGCATCATCCTTTCCTCTTCAAGGGAAAACCAACTCATGCTCAAGAGGTAGCAAGAAGGATATCTGGCGCCGTTGCCGGGGAGTCTACGCACAAGTCAAGACATATCAAGTACCCATCACAAACTCTTATCCCTCGCATCACATTATTCGCCATTTGCCTCTTGTTTTCCTCTCCCCCACTTCACCCTTGCCGTTTTATTCGCCCTCTCTTTCTGTTTGCCTCTTTTTTGCTTGCTTCTTGTTGTCAGTTTGCCCTAATGGCTCTGCCTAAAAATGTTGATCCTTGCCTTAAAAGGTTGGAAGAAATTGAAAACAACATCAAAAGATTTATGACTTTACAATTTGAGCATAATAATTTCTTTAGAAACGAGCTTAAGGAACAAAAAAGCTTTATGGGGTACATGAATAAAGATCTTGATGATATGTCTAAGGAATTTTATGGCTTCAGATCTCAGTTTGCTCATCTTGAAGAATTAATAGCCCAAATTTCGGATAAGCAGGCTACCTTAGTTAATAAGATGGCTGCTAAACCGAAAGATTTGGAGGGTAATAAGGATGAAGATCTAAAAGTGATTGATGTGTCCCCTATTAAATCTTTGTTTTGCAATATGAATCTTGATAATGATGTGACTGGAGATGAGTCAAATTTAGTTAAAAGGCATCCCAATGATTCAGAGTTTTTAGATCTTGATGCAAAAATTGGTAAAAGTGGGATTGAAGAGGTCTGAACTTTAGATAGCAATGAACCCACTATTTTGGATTTCAAGGAATTTAATTATGATAATTGTTCTTTAATAGATTGTATTTTCTTGTTGCAATCTGTGATAAATTCTCCGCATGCTTATAGTCAAAATAAGGCATTTACTAAACATATCATTGATGATTTAATGCAATCTTATGAAGAAAAGCTTAAATTGGAAGTTTCTATCCATAGAAAACTTTATGATGAGTGGGAACCTACTATTAAAATTAAAATTAAAGATCATGAATGTTATGCTTTGTATGATTTGGGTGCTAGTGTTTCCACGATTCCAAAGACTTTGTGCGATTTACTAGGTTTCCGTGATTTTGATGATTGCTCTCTAAACTTACACGTTGCGTATTCCACCATTAAGAAACCTATGCGAAGAATTAATGATGTTCTTGTTGTTGCAAATAGGAATTATGTGCCCGTAGATTTTATTGTTCTTGACATAGATTGCAATCCTTCATGTCCTATTATTCTTAGTAGATCTTTCCTTAGAACGATTGGTGCATTTATTGATATGAAGGAAGGAAATATTAGATTCCAATTTCCGTTAAGGAAAGGCATGGAACACTTTCCTAGAAAGAAAATTAAACTACCATATGAATCTATCATGAGAGCCACTTATGGATTGCCTACCAAAGATGGCAATACCTAGATCTATCCTTGCTTTTATGCCTAGCTAGGGGGGTTAAACGATAGCGCTTGTTGGGAGGCAACCCAATTTTATTTTTAGTTTTTTGCTTTTTGCTTCTGTTTAGGAACCTACTATTAAAATTAAAATTAAGGATCATGAATGCTATGCTTTGTGTGATTTGGGTGCTAGTGTTTCCACAATTCCAAAAAATTTGTGTGATTTGGTAGGTTTCCGTGAATTTGATGATTGTTCCTTAAACTTGCACCTTGCGGATTCCACCATTAAGAAACCTATGGGAAGAATTAATGATGTTCTTATTGTTGCAAATAGGAACTATGTGCCCATAGATTTCATTGTTCTTGACATAGATATCAATCTTTCATGTCCTATTATTCTTGGTAGACCTTTCCTTAGAACGATTGGTGCAATTATTGATAGGAAGGAAGGAAATATTAGATTCCAATTTCAGTTAAGGAAAGGCATGGAAAACTTTCATATAAATAAAATAAAATTACCTTATGAATCTATTGTGAGAGCTACTTATGGATTGCCTACCAAAGATGGCAACACCTAGATCTATCCTTGCCTTTATGCCTAGCTAGGGGCGTTAAACGATAGCGCTTCTTGGGAGGCAACCCGATTTTATTTTATTTTTTTGCTTTTTGGTTATGTTTAGGAATAAATAATCCATCTATCTTCTGTTTATATGTGGTTTTGTGTTTTAATTAGTGTTTGTGCCAAGTACAACCGTTGGGAAGACTTGGGGAAAGTCTTTGCGATCTTGCTGTAAAAAACAGAAACTTTAGCACTCACGAGATTAGCTACAACTTTTTACTGGAGAGTGCTATTTAGTTGATTATTTTTGCAGATGATTAATAGACAAATTCCTCACGTCCAGCAATTTATTTTAGAATTTTTGGAGTTCCAGAAGTATGCGTTAGTTACAGATTACTATAGACTATTCTGTTTTTGACAGATTCTGTTTTTCGCGTGTTGTTTGCTTATTTTGATGAATCTATGGCTAGTAATGGAGTTCATTGTCACGACCGGTTTTCCAATAAAAATATTTATTGAAAGACTGATCTTTTGAGTCCAGCATGAGGAAAAGTCCTCCTTACTGGTAGACAACCTCTTGATACGATAAGCCAGTAGCATAAAACATATTACAGGGTCGAGCTAAGGGTGCTCAACAATTTTACAAGCGCGCCAATAATTATACATAATGGCGGATATAACACAATGGTGTGGTGGCATACTACTGACTCGAGAGTAAAGTGATGGTGGAATAACACAGTGGGGAGTGGATAACATGAGTCTCAAACTAGCATCTCATCGAGCGTCGAGGTGAGGCTCGATGAATTTATTCGGGTTGCGGAAGCTGATATAATACAGTGACCAAATCCAGGGCCGCACGAGACTGACTGGGACTCCTCTAGGCGTCGGACTCGCTATCGAACTCTTCATCCATGAGATCGCCTTCGTCAGCATCTGGCCAAATCAACAAGCCAGTGAGTACTTTGAAAGTACTCGCAAGACAGTTCGGACGTAAGATATAACAAATGCATGCATGAATGCGTCATGATTAATTTATGAATGCACATTCAGAATTTAGCAGGCAAGGTAAGAAAAAGGAAATCGGCGGTAGTCCGCCTGAAATCCCAACAAAATAAAAGAAAAACCGATCGGGTGTCTGAAGCGACGCCTCGAAAGGTGAACAAGTAAATAAAGATCATGCCACAGTCGGGCGTCTAAGCGACACCACATAAATGGCTTAAACTGAAAATAAATGACATGCGTGCCACAGACGGACGTCGGGGCGACATCACGGAAAGGGCTTGTATTGAAAGGAAATAACAGTACTGCCGCAGTCGGACGTCTGAGCGACATCGCAAAAAGGGCTTTTACTGAAAGTAAATAATAACAACGCCACAGTCGGACGTCTGAGCGACATCGCAGAAAGGGCTTTTACTGAAAGTAAATAATAACAATGCCACAGTCGGACGTCTGAGCGACATCGTGGAAAGGGCTTTTACTGAAAGTAAATAATAACAACGCCACAGTCGGACGTCTGAGCGACATCGTAGAAAGGGCTTTTACTGAAAGTAAATAATGACAATGCCACAGTCGGACGTCTGAGCGACATCGCAGAAAGGGCTTTCTTCATAAGGAAAACAACACTCATAATAAATAATCAACTCATGATAATAAACGGGTTAGTCCATCCACAGAAATAAACATTTAACTAGACTTAGCACTCATGTGATTCACCGGAGTATCTGTCACCAGAAACTGACACTTGTCAGGATAAGATAATGCAGAACTTGAACATGGATAAGATGATTCGAGGATCTAGGACTCTGCAGAGTTTGTACTAAAATTTCCCACAGCTAACGGATTTCCGTAGTCCCGAAGGACTAGTTCCGTTTACGGTATTTCGGTAGGAAACACAGCGATCCAGTACACACCCATCACACCTCACGATGTCAGGAATCACCCTAGACAACGTACAAGAAAAACTTTGAGACGGGGAGATCACAATCTCGAATAGCATGGGATCAAATTTATATACGCGCGCTCTAAGGGGTGCCCCCCTCTCGGTCCCAACTGGAAACACCCATGCCCCCTGACCGGATGACTGGCTTTAATCCAGGGCCATGGAACCATCATCCCGGCCTCTCCTTTTGGTGTGTACCAGGAAAGCGGTTTGCAACCTACTAAGCCATATCCCTTGCGGAAAACTTGTGGTAGTACGGGAAGGGAAATGGATTGAAACCGAACCGATATGGGCTGATACTGAAGTCAAATAGTATGGCATAAGACTGGCCTGCTACAACACTGCCATCTTACCCATCCTCATGCCAACACATGGCCATGCACATTCACATCGTATGGATCATCAAACTTACTTGCCTCTATATTGCATGAAAAATGACGTTCATCGGTATGCTCACAAACATGCCATGAAACTACTTAATGCAAACATGTCAAAAAACTCGTCATATCAAAAGTTCAAACATGCTTGCCTGGTTCAGAGTAGTCGGAGCCTACCTCGGTGAAGTTCGCGGCCCCGTCACCTCCTTCGGTATCTACGGTATAAAGGAAACATACGCGCTAACGTGAATACCGAGAGGTGCATAAAAATTATTCCAAATATTTTTCAAATAAACCTGATAAAAAACTAGACAAAATTTCAAAGAGGACAGAAAAAGAATCATTCAAAAATACTCTTTTGTTTAAAAGTTATTAGTGTTTTTGTCCAGGGACCTTTCTATAATGAAATAGAAACTTTCCAGGGTCCTCTTTACAAAAACAGAAAACGTTTCAGTTCCGAATACGCCAGTTCAGTGGAGAAAGCGTATTTTGCCCGAAGGCGTTTCCAGAAAATGATTCAAAAAGAATAAAAAGCTGACGGGGTGGACCCACTCGTCGGGTTTGAAAACAGAAGCAGAGTTTTGGCGCCAGAGGGCCGCGGCGATCGCCGGCGGCGATCCATGGCGGGGCAGGAGGATCGGAGGGTACCTCCGTTTTCAGGGCGCCATTCCGCGTCGGTTGGTAGTGGTGGTGGTCGCCGGCGAGCACCACGTCAACGGCGGCCCTTGCTCCGGCGGACGGTGGTTCGGGCGTGGATGGAGCTCGCCGGAGAGTGCTGCGAAGGGCAAATTGAGGAGGGGGTTAGACTTCTGGTAGCTAGAGGAGGTAGCTGACGGAGTTTGGGCGTCGGGGACGGCCTCACCGGAGTGAAACGAGGTGGAGGCCGAGGCGGAACGGGGCGGCCGGAGTTCGGGGAGGAGACCTCCTCGAGGTCCTCCCAGTGGCCTGGAGGGGCGTTGGTGAGGTGTAGGGGTGGTGCGTGCTCGAGGGTGAGCTCGGGTTCTCCTTTTATGGATTACGGTGGTGCAGTGCTTGGTCGGGGAGTTTAGGAGGCTGGCCATCAACATGGAGGTCCACTGGCTCCACTCCGACGCTCAACGGACTGGGATTAGAAGCTTAGGGCAGGTTTTGTCAAAACGGGACGGCGCGGGTCCGCCGGCGGCAGAGAGCGCGTCCAATGCTTGCCGGGCCACGGCGACGGTGCAGCGGGGCTGCGCTGGCATGCATGAGCCACGCGTAGAGCTAGGGAGCAAAGGGCGGCGCGGAACGGCGTTGCAATGCTGGTGCTGCCACTGTTGGTCGCCACGGGTGGCGCTGCCGCCGCAGCAGACGCCGGCGCAGGCGGGCCAGGGAGTCACCGATGCCGGGAACCCGCCAAGTGCGCGTGCGGCGCTCTGGACAGCGAGGAGAGGGTGCGCGCATCTCGCCACGGCGCACTGTCGACGCGTGACTGAACCTGGCGAAAGAAAACGACACTGAATCTCTGAAACTCTGAACTTCTCTGAATTTGCAAAGAAACAGTGCTGGCCAGGTGTTCGACAGAATGATTTTGGTATGTAGGGATTTCTCCTTGAGCTGAAACTTGGTGGGGTGGCCTCTCATTGTACCAGGAGGCTGCCTGAATTTCGGTAGAATTTTTGGAGAAGAGGAGATATGAATTTCACCAAATTTGGCAAATCTAGTCCAAACTTGCAGAGGCTGAAATTTGAAAAAATTGAAAAGAGGGAGAGTGGATCAAGATGGTTCTGGGTTGTGGGTACCAAGGACTATCTAGGAGAGTTGGTTTGAGGTCAAAACTCAACTGCAATGGGGTACTTTCTTCGAAAATCACTCCGGCTCAAAATAATTGACAGAAAAGATTTGAGAGATAAAATGATTTAAATAAAATCCAAAAATGGTTTGGACTTGATGGCACAGAGAACTTAGATTGTTCCAAGGAGGATGGAAGGTTTTTTGGAGGGGTTTTACCACATGGGGCAAAACAAAATCATGGGTGGATCTCAAGGTATGAAGAACCCCAAATTTCATAGAGTTCTTTTTAAAAGGAAAAATAATTAATTTTCCAGAATATGTTTTGAGCAGGGAGCCAACAGAGAAAAAGTTTTAAATGATCAAACACCATAGTTTGCAGAAGAAAAGGAAGTTTTTTTTTAAGAGGAAGGTTTTCTGGCAAAAAATTTAAATGGCCTCTCTTTTTTTTTCAAAAACCAACAAAGTTTTTGCTGAAAACCAAATAAATGTTTTTGGAGTGTCACATTCATGAACAATAGAAAAGTTGGAATACAGTAGGTTTAACACCAATATAAATAAATAATGGTTCATTACAGTACCTTGAAGTGGTGTTTTCTTTTCTTTCGCTAACGGAGCTCACGAGATTTTCTGTTAAGTTTTGTGTTGTGAAGTTTTCAATTTTTGGGTAAAGATTTGATGGATTATGGAACAAGGAGTGGCAAGAGCCTAGGCTTGGGGATGCCCAAGGCACCCCAAGGTAAAATATAAGGACAACCCAAAAAGCCTAAGCGTGGGGATGCCCGAGAAGGCATCCCCTCTTTTGTCTTCGTCCATAGGTAACTTTACTTGGAGCTATATTTTTATTCACCACATGATATGTGTTTTGCTTGGAGCATCTTGTGTGATTTGAGTCTTTGCTTTTTAGTTCACCACAATTATCCTTGTTGTACACACCTTTTGAGATAGACACACATTATTCAGAATTTTTAGAATACTCTATGTGCTTCACTTATATCTTTTGAGCTAAACAATTTTGCTCTAGTCCTTCACTTATATCATTTAGAGCACGGTGGTGGTTATATTTTATAGAAATTATTCATCTCTCATACTTCACTTATATTATTTTTCGAGTCCTTTAGAACATCATCTTAATTTTCTTTGGTTATAAAATAGCCCTAATATGATAGGCATCCAAAATAAAAACTATAAAGTGCATTGAATACTAAGGGAAGTTTTGATACTTGATAATTGTTTTGAGATATGAAGATGGTGATATTAGAGTCATGCTAGTTGAGTAGTTGTGAATTTGAGAAATACTTGTTCTAAAGTTTGTGATTCCCGTAGCATGCACGTATGGTGAACCGTTATGTGATGAAGTCAGAGCATGATTTATTTATTGATTATCTTCCTTATGAGTGGCGGTCGGGGACGAGCGATGGTCTTTTCCTACCAATCTATCCCCCTAGGAGCATGCCCGTAGTACTCCGTTTTGATAACTAATAGATTTTTGCAATAAGTATGTGAGTTCTTTATGACTACTGTTGAGTCCATGGATTATACGCACTCTCAACCTTCCACCATTGCTAGCCTCTCTAATACTGTGCACCTTTCGCCGGTATCATATACCTTCCTCAAAACAGCCACCGTACCTACCTATTATGGCATTTCCATAGCCATTCCAAGATACATTGCCATGCAACTTACCACCGTTCCATTTATTATGACACACTTCATCATTGTCATATTGCTTTGCATGATCATGTAGTTGACATCGTATTTGTGGCGAAGCCACCTTCATAATTCTTTCATATATGTCACTCTTGATTCATTGCATATCCCGGTAAACCGCCAGAGGCATTCTCATAGAGTCATATTTTGTTCTAGGTATCGAGTTGTAATTCTTGAGTTATAAATAAATAGAAGTGTGATGATCATCATTAATAGAGCATTGTCCCAAAAAAAGAGAAAGGCCGAATAAAAAAAAGGAAGGTCCAAAAAAATATATAAAATGGACAATGCTACTATCCTTTTTCCACACTTGTGCTTCAAAGTAGCACCATGATCTTTATGATAGAGAGTCTCTTGTTTTGTCACTTTCATATACTAGTGGGAATTTTTCATTATAGAACTTGGCTTGTATATTCCAACAATGGGCTTCCTCAAATGCCCTAGGTCTTCGTGAGCAAGCAAGTTGGATGCACACCCACTTAGTTTCTTTTTGTTGAGCTTTCATACATTTATAGCTCTAGTGCATCTGTTGCATGGCAATCCCTACTCCTTGCATTAACATCAATTGATGGGCATCTCCCTAGCCCGTTGATTAGCCGCGTCAATGTGAGACTTTCTCCTTTTTTGTCTTCTCCACACAACCCCCATCATCATATTCTATTCCACCCATAGTGCTATGTCCATGGCTCATGGTCATATATTGCGTGAAGATTGAAAAAGTTTGAGAACGTCAAAAGTATGAAACAATTGCTTGGCTTGTCATCGGGGTTGTGCATGATTTAAATACTTTGTGTGGTGAAGATAGAGCATAGCCAGAGTATATGATTTTGTAGGGATAACTTTCGTTGGCCATGTTATTTTGAGAAGACATGATTCCTTTGTTAGTATGCTTGAAGTATTATTATTTTCATGTCAATATTAAACTTTTATCTTGAATCTTTTGGATCTGAACATTCATGCCACAATAAAGTGAAATACATTGAAGAATATGCTAAGTAGCATTCCACATCAAAAATTCTGTTTTTATCATTTACCTACTCGAGGACGAGCATGAATTAAGCTTGGGGATGCTTGATACGTCTCCAACGTATCTATAATTTTTGATTGATCCATGCTATTATATATTCTGTTTTGGATGTTTAATGGGATTATTTATACACTTTTATTTATTTTTGGGACTAAACTATTAACCCAAGGACCAGTGCAAATTGCTTTTTTTTGCCTATTTCAGTGTTCCGCAGAAAAGGAATATCAAACAAAGTCCAAACGGAATGAAACCCTCGGGAGAGTTATTTTTGGAACAAACATGATCCAGAGGACTTGGAGTGGACATCAAGCAATCAACGAGGAGGCCACGAGGCAGGGGGACGCGCCTACCCCCTGGGCGGTCCCTCCACCCTCATGGGCCCCTCGTGGCTACACTGACCTACTTCTTCCTCCTATATATACCTACGTACCCCGAAACCATCGGAGAGCACCACGAAAATCTAATTGCACCACCGCAACGTTTTGTACCCGTGAGATCCCATCTTGGGGCTATTTCCGGCGCTCTGCCGGAGGGGGCATCAATCATGGAGGGCTTCTACATCAACACCATAGCCTCTCCGATGATGTGTGACTAGTTTACCATAGACCATCGGGTCCATAGTTATTAGCTAGATGGCTTCTTCTCTCTCTTTGTATCTCAATACAAAGTTCTCCTTGATCTTCTTGGAGATCTATTTGATGTAACTCTTTTTGCGGTGTGTTTGTCGAGATCCGATGAATTGTGGGTTGATGATCAAGATTATCTATGAACAATATTTGAATCTTCTCTGAATTCTTTTATGTATGATTGGTTATCTTTGCAAGTCTCTTAGAATTATCAGTTTGGTTTGGCCTACTAGATTGATCTTTCTTGCAATGGGAGACGTGCTTAGCTTTGGGTTCAATCATGCGGTGCTCGATCCCAGTGACAGTAGGGGAAAAGACACATATTGTATTGTTTCCATCGAGGATAAAAAGATGGGGTTTATATCATATTGCGTGAGTTTATCCCTCTACATCATGTCATCTTACCTAATGCGTTAGTCAGTTCTTATGAACTTAATACTCTAGATGCATGCTGGATAGTGGTCGATGTGTGGAGTAATAGTAGCAGATGTAGGCAGGAGTCGGTCTACTTGTCATGGACGTGATGCCTATATACATGATCATGCCTAGATATTCTCATGATTATGCACTTTTCTATCAATTGCTCGACAGTAATTTGTTCACCCACCATAATACTTATGCTATCTTGAGAGAAGCCACTAGTGAAACCTATGGCCCCCGTGTCTATTCTCCATCATATTAATCTCTCGTCAACAAGCTATTTCTTTCGCCGTTTATTTTGCTTTCTTTACTTTTAGTCTTTACCATGAAAATACCAAAAATATTATCTTATCATATCTATCAGATATCACTTTTGCAAGTGGCCGTGATGGGATTGACAACCCCTTTATTGCGTTGGTTGCAAGGTTCTTATTTGTTTGTGTAGGTACGAGGGACTTGCTTGTGGCCTCCTACTGGATTGATACCTTGGTTCTCAAAAACTAAGGGAAATACTTACGCTACTTTGCTGCCTCATCCTTTCCTCTTCAAGGGAAAACCAACGCATGCTCAAGAGGTAGCAGTTACTCCCCCTCTATAATTTTTTTGGAATACAAATCCTATGGTTATGTTCTCTCAGTCCATGAAATCAGAGTAATTAAGATATGTTAGATGCACGTAGTGTATTGATTGTTTGAATGTTATCCATACAGAGTTAGTGATTAATTGTTTGTTTCGTACAAATGATTTTTGCTAATAATCCTACTTGGGTCAACTTGCGTGTTAATAATTCAAGGCCAGATCTTGAGAATTTTTTTTGAATGTCCTACATATATGTGATACGTCTCCGCCGTATGTACTTTTCCTAACGCTTTTCCTCTTGTTTTGGACTCTAATTTGCATGATTTGAATGCAACTAACCGGGTTGACGTTGTTTTCGGCAGAACTACCATGGTGTTGTTTTTGTGCAGAAATAAAAGTTCTCAGATTGGAACGAAACTTTGCGAGAAATTTTTATACAATAAAACGTAATTTCTGGAGCCAAGAACCAGTGGAGGGGGAGCAAACAATAATCCTGATACTATAAACTCTCATTTTTGGACAAAAAAATAAGGGAGGAAGAATTATCACGTTGTTGGGGAATGCAGTGATTTAAAAAAAATCTACGCACACGCAAGATCCATCTAGGTGATGCATAGACCAAAAGCAGAAGCGTTAAGTAACGCGGTTGATGTAGTCGAACGTCTTCGTGATCCAACCGATCAAGTACCGAACGCACGGCACCTCCACGATCTGCACACATTCAGCTCGGTGACGTCCCTCGTACTCTTGATCCAGCTGAGGCCAAGGGAGAGTTTTGTCAGCACGATGGAGTGATGACGGTGATGATGAAGTTACCGACACAGGGCTTCGCCTAAGCACTACGACGATATGACAGAGGTGGAAATCTGTGGAGGGGGGCACTGCACACGGCTAAGACAACTATCAACTTGTGTGTTCTAGGGCGCCCCCTACCCCCGTATATAAAGGAGCAAGGGGGAGACTGGCCGGCCCTCATGGGGCGCGCCCCAAGTAGGATTCCTACTAGGAATCCTTTTCCTAGTAGGTTTCCAACAAGGGAAGAGAGGGGAAGGAAGGAGAGGGAGAGTGGGATAGGGAAAGAGGGGGGCGCCGCCCCCTCCTAGTCCAATTCAGACTCCTCAAGGGGGGCAGCCCTAAGGGCCCCTCCTCTCTTTCTCACAAGGCCCATGTTGGCCCATTAGTTCACCCGGGGGGTTTCGATAACCCCCTGCATTCCGATATTTATCCGGTGACCCCCGGAACTCATCCGGTGTCCGAATAACATCGTCCAATATATCAATCTTTATGTCTCAACCATTTCGAGACTACTCGTCATGTCCATGATCACATCCGGGACTCCAAACAACCTTTGGTACATCAAAACACATAAACTCATAATACCGATCTTCAGCGAACGTTAAGCATGCGGACCCTGCGGGTTCGAGAACTATGTAGACAGGACCGAGACTCACTTCTGGTCAATAACCAATAGCGTAACCTGGATGCTCATACTGGTTCATACATATTCTACGAAGATCTTTATCGGTCAAACCGCATAACAGCATACGTTGTTCCCTTTGTCATCAGTATGTTACTTGCCCGCGATTCGATCATCGGTATCATCATACCTAGTTCAATATCGTTACCGGCAAGTCTCTTTACTCGTTCTATAATGCATCATCTCGTGACTAACTCATTAGTCACATTGCTTGCAAGGCTTATAGTGACGTGCATTACCGAGAGGGCCCAGTGATACCTCTCCGATAATCGGAGTGACAAATCCTAATCTCAATTTATGCCAACTCAACAAACACCATCAGAGACACATGTAGAGCATCTTTATAGTCACCGAGTTACGTTGTGACGTTTGATAGCACACTAAGTGTTCCTCCGGTATTCGGTAGTTGTATAATCTCATAGTCATAGGAACATGTATAAGTTATGAAGAAAGTAATAGCAATAAACTAAACGATCATAGTGCTAAGCTAACGGATGGGTCTTGTCCATCACATCATTCTTTAATGATGTGATCCCGTTCATCAAATGACAACACATGTCTATGGTTAGGAAACTTAACCATCTTTGATTAATGAGCTAGTCTAGTAGAGGCGTACTAGGGAAACTCTGTTTGTCTATGTATTCACACATGTACTAAGTTTCTGGTTAATACAATTCTAGCATGAATAATAAACATTTATCATGATATAAGGAAATATAAATAACAAATTTATTATTGCCTCTAGGGCATATTTCCTTCACACATTTCATGAGACAGGGCCGCCACCACCTCCTACGGTCAGTTCTAGAGTACGTTTGGGGCTCTAGAGAGGGGGATCTTCGATCTTCGTCATCACCAACCCTTCTCCATCACCAATTCCATGATGCTCCCCACCGGGAATGGGTAATTCCTTTGTAGTCTCATTGGTCGTTGAGGAATTGGATGAGATTCATCATGTAATTGAGTTAGTTATGTTAGGGCTTGATCCCTAGTATCTATTATGTTCTGATATTGATGTTGCTACGGCTTTGCTATGCTTAATGCTTGTCACTTTGGGCCCGGGTGCCATGATTTCAGATCTGAACTGTTTATGTTATCACCATTATATCTAAGATCTAGATCCGATCTTGCAAGTTATAGTCACCCACTACGTGTTATGATCCGGCAACTCCGGAGTGACAGAAGTCCGGACACTTCATGCTGATGACCGTAGTTTGAGGAGTTCACGTATTCACTATGTGTTAATGCTTTGTTCCAGTTCTCTATTAAAAAAGGCTTAATACCCCCTAGTTTCCAATAGGACCCTGCTGCCGCGGGAGGGTAGGCCAAAAGATGTCATGCAAGTTCTTTCCAAAAGCACGTATGACTATTTACAAAATACACACCTACATTATATTTATCAACTGGAGCTAGTTCTGTATCGCCCTAGGTTATGACTCTTATATGATGAATATCAACCAACGAATTCACCGATCCAATGCCTACAAATTTATCTCATATTGCTCTTGCTAAGTTAGTACTGCTACTGTTACTATTGCACTTGCTACAAAATCATTGTTATCACTATTACCATTACTATGGCTGTTGCTACTACTATCAAAACTATCATACTACTTTGCTACTGATCACTTTGCTGCAGATTATTAATCTCCAGGTGTGGTTGAATTGACAACTCAGCTGCTAATACTTGCAAATATTCTTTGGATCCCCTTGTGTCGAATCAATAAATTTGGATTGAATACTCTACCCTCGAAAACTATTGCGATCCCGTATACTTCGGAGTTATCAAGACCTTTTCCTGGCACTGTTGCTGGGGAGCAAAGCTATATTTGTTGAGTTACTCGGGATTATTATCAAATTATCACTATGAAGAATCTGAAGGACGCTAAGACTAAATTTTTTCCGTCCAAGACGAGGGGAGGTAAGGACTTGCCATGTAGCTCTGCACTTGATTCACCTTCTGTTATAAGTAGACTTGCAACACCACCACATGATATTAATCCTGATATGTCGCAAGTTATAGATGATTCTGCTAGTACCTTGCTTGATGATAATGTGCCACTAGGTGAATTTCTTGATGAACAACTTGCAAGAACTAAAGCTTTTGAGAATGCTGAAACTGATGAAATTGCTAAAACTGATGAAGAGCTTGATACTAAATTTTTTGAAACACCTATTAGACCTAGTTCTCCTAGATACGAGTTGCCTAAGCTCCAGAAGGTTATGTTATGAATGAGGAGACAACTAGAGACTTTCTTGCTTGCAATGATAGGGATGATCTTAAGGAATTATTATGCAATCCGAAAGAAAAATCTTTGAATGCTAGAATGAAATGTGATCCTAAGTTTGCTACTTCACCTATCTTTGTAGATGACAAGGATTCTGAATTCTCTATCGATCCAGAGTTAATTAGTTTAGTTGAATCTGATCCTTTCCATGGTTATGAAACTGAAACTGTTGTGGCACATCTTACTAAGTTCAACAACATAGCCACTCTTTTTGCTCATGATGAGAAAATTTGCTACTATTATATTCTCAAATTATTTTCTGTTCTCATTAAAGGGTGATGCTAAGACTTGGTATAATACTCTTGCTCCTGGTTGTGTGTGTGATCCCCAGGATATGATTTATTACTTTTCTGAAAAATATTTTCCTGCTCATAAGAAACAAGCTGCCTTATAGGAAATATTTAACTTTGTGCAAATTGAAGAAGAGAGTCTCCCACAAGATTGGGGAGTCTTCTCCAATTTCTTAATGCTTTTCCTGATCATCCTCTTAAGAAAAATGAAATACTTGATATCTTCTATAATGGACTAACCGATGCTGCTAGGGATTTCCTAGATATTTGTGCTAGTTGTGTTTTCAGGGAACGAACTGTTGAACAAGCTGAAGAATTATTGAATAACATATTGAAAAATTATGATGACTGGACTCTTCCGGAACCACTCCGCGAACCTACTCTGAAGAAGAGGGGTATCTTATATCTTAGTCTAGAAGATATGCAAGAGGCAAAGAAATCTATGAAGGAAAAAGGTACTAAAGCTGAGGATGCCAAAAATTACCTCCTATTGAAGAAATACATGGGCTTGATACACCACCACCACCTAAGGTGGTAGAGGTAAATTCTTTAATGAAATTCAATGACAATGACAATGACAATCCTTACATTATGCATCCTAGCCAATGCCTTTATGAGTTTGATAACTACATTAGAAAGCAAGATCACTTCAATGCAAATGTTATGAAATAATTGAAATAAAATTCTGATATGATTGCTAGATTGAGTGACTTGTTATGAATAATTACAAATGATGTTAGAGGTGTAGGAAAACATGCCTCTATGGTTCAAACTCAATTAGAACAATTTGCTAAATCTCAAAGAGAATTGCTTGATGAAATGAGCAATAATACCAATGATTATGCTGTTAGAGTAATGACTTGAGGAGGTAGAATGACTCAAGAACCACTTTATCCTGAGGGACACCCAAAAAGAATTGAACAAGACTCTCAAAGAGTTAACGCTGATGCACCTAGTCCTTCTAAAAAGAAAAAAAGAAAGATCATAGGACTTTGCATGCCTCTAGTGAACCTGAAGTAGAAAAACCTCCTGAGAAAGATAATCAAGTGTCTATATCTGATGCTGAAACGCAACATGGTAATGAACATTCACCTTCTGATAATGAAAAATAAAATGATGAGTTTCATGAAGACACTCAAACAAATAATAAAGAACCAGACAATGATGTTGAGATAGAACCAGCAGTTGATCTTGATAACCCACAACCCGAGAATGAAAGATATGATAAAAGAGACTTTGTTGCTAGAAAACATGGTAAGGAAAGAGAACCGTGGGTTCAAAAACCTATGCCCTTTCCACCTAAGTCCACTAAGAAGAAAGATGATGAAGAATTTGAACGCTTTGCTGAAATGCTTAGGCCAGTATTTTTGTGTACCCGCTTGACTGATATCTTAAAAATGCCACCTTATGCAAAATACATGAAAGACATCATCACCAATAAGAGAAAATAACGGAAGCTGAAATCTCCACCATGTTTGTTAATTATACTTTTAAAGACGGAGTACCTAAAAAACTTGGAGATCTGGGAACACCAACTATACCTTACTCCATCAAAAGAAACTATGTGAAAACTGCTTTATGTGATTTAGGAGATGGTGTTAGTGTTATGCCTTTCTCTTTATATATAAGGCTTGATTTGAATAAACTCACACCTACTGAAATATCTTTCTAAATGGCTGACAAATCAACTGCCATACCTATCGATATTTGTGAGGATGTGCCCGTTGTTGTTGCTAATGTTACTATCTTAACTCACTTTGTTATACTTGAGGTGCCCAAGGATGACAACATGTCGATTATCATTGGTAGACCCTTTTCGGAATACTGCAGGGGCTGTTATTGATTGCAATAAAAGCAAGGTCACTTTTCATATCAATGGTAATGAGCACACAGTGCACTTTCCAAGAAACAATTCCAAGTGAATGGTATTGATGTGATTGAAAAATCTCTGACAATCACTATTGGAAGTTTTCAACTACCTCTACCTACTCCCAAAAAGAAATATGAAATGCTTATTATCGGGGACATCCATATCCCCGTTGAGGTAACTTAGTGATTTACGAAAGTTCTTCGGTTTCATGCTAATCGAAAGTGGTTGTTAACAAGACTTTATCAACCCTATTAATGGATCAATTTTGAGAGGTATGAAGTTGATGAATTAAGTGAACACTACCTTCTGGCCCTACCTTTTGTTTTCTATTTTTATTAGTTAAATAAAATAAAATGCCATGTTTTGTCTGTTTTCTAAATTTCCCGTGCAATAAAAAATGACCCCAAAATAAAAGTTCTCAGAATGCTCCAAAATTTTAATACATTTTTTTGAATATTTATGAATTTTTTATGCAAATAACATCAGAGGGGGCGGGGGTGCACCAGGTGGGCACAACCCACCTGGGCGCGCCAGCACCCTCAGGCGCGCCCTGGTGGGTTGTGGTCCCCACGTGGGCGCGCCAGCACCCTCAGGCGCGCCCTCGTGGGTTGCGGTCCCCACGTGGGCCCCCTTACTTATCTCTTTAGCCCATGTCACCACCTACCTCTAGAAAAAATTGACCATTGCTCTCTTTCACGTGTTCTTGCTCTCAAACCCGTAGGTTTCGATCTCTTTGCTTGAAGCTCCATTTTTGAAACTGTTTTAGGTTGATTGTTGCTTGGTATGTGACTCCTCCAATTGTCCAATTATTTTTTGCTTTAGTTGTTTATATTTTGAATAATTAGTTACTCTTGGTGCTGCTGTAGATGAGCTTCCATGTTGAATTCTTAGAGTTCTAAGTAGTTTGAATGCTTGATATGGCCTCTCTGCATCCCTATGAGTAGTTACTATCAATCTTGTGAAGTTTTGTTGACAAATTTTTGTGACCCAAAATTTTCAGAAAATTGTACACAAATATTGTGAACCTCTTTGGAAGGAGTTATTCAAGGAGGAGGTCCTCGGAGGCATCTTCTAGTAGCAGCTCTGTTCGCCGGTCCTATGTTGAACCAAGTGAACATACGAGATGCCACCACCAAATCATGTTTATGGCCATGCTACGATTATATGGTGCATGTAGGTATTAAAGAAGAATTTGAGCGATATGTTCACAATGCCGAGCTCGGTCCCAACATTTCAGATAAGTGCAACCAACACCTCAACCTCACTGAATCATTTACTAAAGAATTTGAATTCCATCCTCGTGAGTCTAGGGTGTCGTTTAAACTGTATGACAATCCATTTACCATACCTCTAGGAGATTTTCTTACCACTGCAAAATTCCATTTGGTGCTCGCTAGATGAACCATCTAGATCTGAGTATGAAACATTATTGACTAGCCTCTGCTATGGTGAGACTAGAGGAGTGACACAAGGTAGAATAAAGAGCATTCATTTTCCCTCAATTCAATACTTTGCACTTTTTAATGGAAAATGCATTGTAGGCAAACAGGATTGTAGTACACCTTGTGCTCCAGACTTGAGCCTCATAGGCACCGCTCTCACCGGTGACAAAAGTTATAACCTTAGACCGATTGTTGCTCGTAGGTTGCAACACAACACTGATAGTGGATATTTTTATGGTGGAATTTATGCCACACGTTTAGCAATAGAGTTGGGGTTTTCACCTTGGCCTTATGACCCCATCCTACCCACGCAGTACTTGGACTTTGACGCCTATGCAACGTCATAAGATCCTTAGTGGTGAAGCCCATAATTTTACTTATAACCTGTTGTTTAATAAAAGGTCCGTCGTGGATACCTTTTTGCTTGTGCCTGCTCTCTTTGGTTGTCAGTGTACAAAACTAGGGGCACATTTTTGTACCCCTTTACCTGTGCACGGGTAGTCAGAGCCGCGCCCACGACCACACCAAGCAGAGCGAGGGAGGTGAGCCAAGGTAAGACCGAAGCCCAAGACGAAGCAAAGCAACGACAAGGACCAAGGCCACAAAGATCAGATGGACGAAGCAAGTTTCCCCGGCAAGGACCCTTGCCGGGGCAGCTCGCCCACACCAGCCGATCGAGCCACCCTCGAGCCCACCAACACTCGACAAATGCATTGGGACAGGGCTCGGGAGGCACCTCTGTGGTGGCATGCAGATCTTTGTGAAGACAAAGAACAGTCAAAATCAAATGAGGATAGGAAGGCAGCCATCCTCACCGAAGAAACCCACAAGACCCCCGGCAAGATCCTTGCCGGCGACGTCTGCGCGCCACGGCAAGACCCTTGTTGGGCCATCCAGCAAGGCCCTCGCCAAGCGCACCAGTAGGGCCACCGTCAGGCCCGCACCAGCCAAGTCTCCGCCGCCGTTCGCATGCAGCTTCCGACCCAACCATCTGGGCAGGCACCTGCGTGGCAACATGCAGCCCTTCGTGGAGGCTCCACTACCGCGCCACCTCAGCTGCCTGCCTGCCTACATGGCACCGCATGCATCACTGGCTAGGGCGCGTGTCGAAGCAAGGAAGAGCGGCGACGGACGGGACGGGCCTCGCCCCCATTCCCGATAAAGCAAAGGTACACCTACGCGATGCATTAAATGCGTCTTGTCCTATAATACGAAGGATAACCTCGCAACACTGTTGCCTTTCCACCTCCTGTGTGCCACTGTGGCAACCCCTTTTTCTATCAAAGGAGGCCCAAGGCAACGAGGAGAAGGATTGGGCTTTTTGGAGCTCGTTACACTCCGTAGCTAGTTCAAGAACTCAGAATACATCCACCAAAGCAGGACTAGGGTTTTACGCATCCTCGCGGCCCAAACCTGGGTAAACGAGCCGCGTGCTCTCTGTTAGATCCGCTCTTCTCTCAACCCAGCGCCCAGCAACCGCAGTAGGGATTCTTGTGATCCCATAGGTGTCGTTTCCCACCGACATCTTTGGCGCGCCAGGTAGGGGGCGCGCAATTGTGAGAATCAGTTTTAGTAGTTAAGTGAGCGTTTCTTCATTGCGATGGCTCTAATATAAGAAGGAGAGGGGGTCAAAAGATCGACGCCGGCACGACTACAAGCAGAAGCTAAGTCACACCAAACCCTGGCTACTTTCTTTCCTTTTTATATGAGGTTATCGTCCTCGGAGATCTGGCCTATGTATGGTAAACGTACACGCAAAGTCCCCCCCCCCCCCCCCCGCGATTGGCAACGCCTTTGTTCTGTTTCGAGTCCGCTCAACAGCTCAAAGCTGCCGCGTCGAGAGTGGCGAGGTAGCCTTCCGCACCTGGCAACGCTCCTGACTCTGCCTCGAGTCAAACTCGATAGTTCGGGCGGCCGCGCTCAGGGCGGTAAGGTGGTTTGCCCGGCAGCAAGCACATCGGGCAGGCCAATGGGGATCCGTACCCACGACGCCGCCCTGGGTTTACGCACTGGCAAGCTACCCGGTTATGTAGGGTGGACATACAAGGAAAAATCAAACAGGAAAATAACATGCATGATACTAAAAAGTGTTGCAGAGTTATGTTACATTAAATTGTTGTTGCAGTTCTAACTAGAGATAGCAATTGTCTTGGTTGTGAACCTGCAGCGGCGATAAGAAAACGGGGTGCCTAGTCCCGGCGCTGGCCCTCCACCCTCAGAATTCCGCCGACTCGGCTGATGATGGGCTCAATGCGCTCCATGAGCGGCGCAAGGTCGGTCCCCTCCGGCAAGCTCTCCAGTGCGGCTTCGAAGTCGAGGTTGCGGTACCTTGGTGAGAACCTTGGTCATGGCACCCTGGCAAAACCTCTGGGACTCGTCGGCCAGTGAGGCCGCCCGGTTGGCGTGGAGCCGCTCCAGAGCGCCGACGACCTTCTCAAAGAACATGGTCAGGCTGCAATTGGCGCTCACGCTCCGCTCCGGGACATACCTCACGTCTGGCATCCCCATGATGGCCAGCTGCGCGGCGGCCTGGTTGGCGATAGTGGTGAGGCGATCGAGGCAACGGTTCTCTCCCTCCACGTGATCCGCTAAGTTGAGGCCCTCGTTCTTCCGCAACAGCTTCTCGACCTCCAGCTCCTTGGCCAGGGTCCCCTCTCAGGTTGTAGGCTCCGATAACACCTTCTCGAGACCCTCCAGCTTCAGCTTGAGGTATTTGATGGAGTTGTTGGCCTCGGAGAGCTCCCCAACCTTGCTAACGACCGCGCCCTGCGCCTCTGTCAAGGCACTGTTGAGCATGTCCTTCTCCTAGGACAGCTTCAGGGCCTGCTCCTTCAGCCTGTCGCGCTCTGCCCCCAGCTCCTCCACCTTGCCAGCGTGAACCTGGGCCTAGGCATTGAGTGCCTCCTTGTGCCTCTACTCCAGCTCACTGGTCCGCTGCAAGACAAGCTTCTCCACCTCTGCATCCTTGCCGTGAAGCATGGCGGCAAGCTTCTCCTCGCGTGCAGCAAGGTCCTACTCCTGGGAGTGCAGTGCGGCCTCATGCTGGGTCCTGGCGGCTTCGGCGGCCGCGGCCAAGTTCCTCGCCATTTCTTGAGCTTTCTCGATGTCGGCGAGCTTCATGGTGAGCTCCGCGTCGCGCCTGGCAAGCTTGCCTTGGGCGGCCTTGAGCTCCTCGTGGGCCTCGCGGAACCAGTTCTGCGTCTCGGCAATGCGCTCCTGGAGGTCCACCTCCGCCTTCTCCACCACCGCCGTCCTGGACTTAACTTTGTCTGGGCGGGCGCGGTGGAGCGCCTGGAGATTCCGGAAGCTAGCGCCCATGGCCTGGAGGAGCCGCTCCTCCTGCGAGCCGTCAGCACCAACGATTGGCTCGCCGACGACTTCAAGCCCGGCAGCGCCAAGCACTTCGTCGTCGAACACCTCTCCCTCGACGGGTGTCCTGGTGCTCGACACGCCTGGAAGGTGAACGAACAAGTCGTCGCTCACCCTCAGGTACTTGCCGAAGCTGGAAGCAGCAGAGGAGGAAGGCTAGTCGCCAGCCTCCTCCTCCTCCTCCTCGGCAGCGGCCCTGCCGGCCTCCCCGGCAGGCCCCTTGCCGGTCTCCTCAGCAGCGGCCTTGCCGGCCTCCTTGACGGGCCCCTTGGCGGCGTCCTCAGTAGCACCCTTGGCGCCCTCTTCCGCGGCGATCTTCTCGGCGTCCGCCTTGGCGGCCTTGGCAACGTCCTCGCTGACGGCGTCCACGTCCTCTAGGTTCACCGAGGAGGGGTCTGGGCACCAAAGAAGGGGGTGAGGCAAGGCCATGACCAAGGGCCGGAAAGAAAAAGAAGCAAGGACGAACGACAAACGACTTACCGGTGCCAGCACCCGGCTGGGAAACGGAAGTCCCCTCCCTGCCAACATTTGGCGTCGAGGCAAAGCCGCCGGCGCCCAAGTTCTCTTTCTCCTCCTCCATGTGTGTGGGCTCGGTGCTTGGCGCCCTTGTCGGGGACGTCCCTCGGGGCGACGTGGTCGATGGGGGCGGTGTGTTGGGAGTAGCCCTTTGTGGCCCCTCCTGGTGCTGCTCTCCTCCTGCATACCTGGCAAGGTCAGCACAAAAGTGTCGTGCCCCTGACAAGTGTCGAAGAGGGGAGAATGATGAACTTACGCTGGGGGCTTTGCGGGGGGCTGCTGTCTGGGCTGCTCAATACCACCAAGGGCGCCCTCGAAGTACCAGCCGGGTGCTGGCCACCCGCCGAGACCTTGGCCCTCTTCACTCTCTGGGCCAGCGTCTCCACGTCCCTGCAAGGATTACGACAAATCAAGATAAGCAACACAGAGTGAGGAGGCAGAGATAACGAAAATGGAACCAGATGCTTACTCGTCGTCCGCCTCCTCCTCTGCCGTCTTCCTCTTCCTCCTCGGGCTGAGGGACCCATAATCGAAGGTGACCTCCGTGTCGACGCCCGCCGGAGAAGGGGAAGGAGGCAGTGTCTGGGCACGCTTGGATGAAGAAGGGGCGGCTGTCTTCTTCTTCACCGCGACCTTCCCCGGCTTCTTCGCCGTCGCGGCCCTCGTGTGGGGTCGGGACCCCTCCAAGGTCAGCTGCGGCTGCGCAGCCCTGCCGGGCCGGACCGGCTCTCCGGAACTGGCCCGCCGCAAGACTCACCCCCTCCCCATAGGTGGCGTCGGGTCTGCGGTCTCGGCCTCCTCCGACGAGGACTCGCCAGTCGCATCCTCAACCAGAGGAGCCCCGGTGCCGGCGCTGCTGGCTCCCCCGGCAACCGCCGCCCACCGGGAGAGCTCCTCCTCCTCCGCGGCCGTCGCGGCCTTGTCCTCTACACCGCCGGCGTTGCCGGCCTCCCAGGCAAGCTGCGCCTCCCTCGCCCTAGTGACGATGTAGCCCAGCTCCGCCTGGGAGGTGTCCTGGACAAGCAGCCGCTCAGCATCGGCATTGACATACACCTCATGCAGGGTGTCGAAGAACTGCTGCACTTCGGCATCCTCCGGCTCCTTCCAGCTCGGGACGGGGCCGTGCGCGTTGCAGTCCGGCATCATGGCAATGATCTCGGGCACGCGAGTTGTTGCACAACGGGACCACCCCCGTCGGCAGCTTGAACAGAGGCCCCTTGAGGGCCTTGCCGGCCTTCGCGGCGGCCCTCGCAACCTTGTCGGTCCGCTCGACCTCGCCGTCACGGCTCACGTCAAGCTAGAAGAGCCGCTGGCAGAAATGGGCATGCACCATCATCGTAAAGTTGTGGTCAAGGCCTGGGCAGAGTCGCATGATGTCAGCAGGGTTCGTGAAGAGCCAGGCTGGCCTCCCCTTGTTATGCAACAGAGCAATCCGGCGGCAGATGAAGTCCGCCCCGATCATTTCGAGGGTGAGCCCGACCTGGGTAAGCCGGAGAATCCTGGTGGTGGCAACCGTGAGCCTTCCGTCGGCGGCATCAACATCGCTCCAATCGCTGCCGCGAACCGGTGGCGCCCGGCGAACTTTGCAGAATGCCGGTGGGTCCTTCTCTTCAATCCAGCACCACCGGCCCCGCCCCTCCTCCCACCTCTCCTTCATGGCGCCATCCGGGTACGCCCACTTGGATCTTGGGATCCAGGTGACGCAACTAGAGATGGCACCCCCCGACTGGATCCGAGGGAAGATATAATGGCGGAACAACGTCGTGCTGGGGTGCACCCCGGCAAAGCCTTCGCAAAGGTGCGCGAAAAGGGGCATGCATGCCACCGCATTCAGAGTAAAATCCAAGAGACCGAAGGTTTGCATGATGTCACTGAAGAAATCAGAGAAGGAAGGGCAGAGCCCGCAAGAAAAGTAACCAACAAAGAAGGGGTACCGATTTGGGGCAGGGTCGGCGCAGGCGGCAGGGATGACGCGCGTCGCTGGGTACCCCGAATTCCCCTCCCCCGTCTTCACTCCCTATAGGGGCTTGAAGGAGTCCCGAAGCTCAAACATTTCGACCATCGAGGGGAAGAAGAAGGCGGACTGCGTCCGTTGCCCCGACAGCGCGCTCTCCGGTGGCTCCACAGCCCCGGCATCCTTGGCCACCCCTTTGCCCTTGGTGTATTTTGGCTCCATGGTGGCTGAAGGAGGAGGGAGGAGCCGAGGGCGGCAGAAGCACAACGGCGGTGAGCGGAGACGAAGCTTGGAGAAGAGGAGGGAGACAGGCGGAGGTCTCCGAGATTGGGGTTGCGCGAAGGGTAAAAGGAACAGTGCGCCAGCGGTTATCCCTTTTCATGGGGAGGCCGCGGGTCGCGCCGCCCATTTACTGCGATGTGACGCATGCGTGTGAAAACCGTCCCACGCATGCCACCCACGTCACGCACGCCCCTCCACGCCGCGCCGCGCGCGCGGGTCGTGGGAAGCACAGCGCACAAAAACTCTTACCATGGTAAAAACCGCCCCGCTTGCCTGCGCACCGTTTTGGAACTGACCCAACAACATATCACGCTTATGTGTGGCCCAGGCCCGGGGGCACCTGTCAGTGTACAAAACTAGGGGCACATTTTTGTACCCCTTTACCTGTGCACGGGCAGTCAGAGCCGCGCCCGTGACCACACCAAGCAGAGCGAGGGAGGTGAGCCAAGGTAAGACCGAAGCCCAAGACAAAGCAAAGCAACGACAAGGACCAAGGCCACAAAGATCAGATGGACGAAGTAGGTTTCCCCGGCAAGGACCCTTGTCGGGGCAGCCTCAGCGGCCACGGCGAGACCATTGCCAGGGCAGCTCGCCCTCGCCAGCCGAGCGAGCCACCCTCGAGCCCACCAACACTCGACAAATGCATTGGGCCAGGGCTCGGGAGGCACCTCTGTGGTGGCATGCAGATCTTTGTGAAGACAAAGAATAGTCAAAATCAAATGAGGATAGGAAGGCAGCCATCCTCACTGAAGAAACCCACAAGACCCCCGGCAAGATCCTTGCCGGGGACGCATGCGCGCCACGGCAAGACCCTTGCCGGGCCACCCGGCAAGCCCCTCGCCAAGCGCACAGCAGGGCCACCGTCAGGCCCGCACCAGCCAAATCTCCGCCGCCGTTCGCATGCAGCTTCCGACCCAACCAGCTGGGCAGGCACCTACGTGGCAACATGCAGCCCTTCGTGGAGGCTCCACTACCGCGCCACCTCAGCTGCCTGCCTGCCTACATGGCACCGCATGCATCGCTGGCCAGGGCGCATGTCGAAGCAAGGAAGAGCAGCGACGGACGGGACGGGCCTCGCCCCCGTTCCCGATAAAGCAAAGGGACACCTGCGTGATGCATTAAATGCGTCTTGTCCTGTAATACGAAGGATAACCTCGCAACACTGTTGCCTTTCCACCTCATGTGTGCCACTGTGGCAACCCCTTTTTCTATAAAAGGAGGCCCAAGGCAACGAGGAGAAGGATTGGGCTTTTTGGAGCTCGTTACACTCCGTAGCTAGTTCAAGAACTCAGAATACATCCACCAAAGCAGGACTAGGGTTTTACGCATCCTCGCGGCCCGAACCTGGGTAAACGAACCGCGTGCTCTCTGTTAGATCCACTCTTCTCTCAACCCCGCGTCCCGCAACCACAGTAGGGATTCTTGTGATCATATAGGTGTCGTTTCCCACCGACATTGGTGTTCACAACAAGGGAAGATATTATGTTCTCGAGAGCGAGGCTCGAGCACATAACATAGCAGTTGTGGATGCGCGGTAGGCTGAGGCATCTGCACCTAGAGCCTCCGTGAGCTATCACTCCGACCACTATGCAAGCTACTGACGATGATTACCATGTTAGGCAAAAAGCCTAAGCTTGGGGGAGTACGTACACATTACATTCATGTTCACACATTTCATTCTAGTTGTTAGTGTCCACACTTTTTTATTGTATTGTCCATGTTAGATTTATTTTCTCGCCTTCTTCTTGTGTGTTTGAAAAACTTTGAGAAAATCCAAAAATATTTCCTATTTCTTTTCGGTTTTTCTTCCTAGTTTAATTAGTTGTAGTATTAGAAAGAAAACCCAAAAAGATTTGCTTGTTCTTCTTTTGCTTGTTGGGAGCTTTCCCGTGTAAATAGTTTTTCTCGTTTTTACTTTTCCCTTTTATTTTCTTGTTCAAGGAAAACCAAAAAACTTGAGTCTTTTCATTTTACTGAGTCATTCGGAGGAGAAGACCACGATGAAAATGTTGAGTGGCTCTCATATGCATTATTGTTGATCTAACGAAGAGCCCATATTACTTTGTCTTCTCCTTTTTGAATAAAATGTTTGCAGATTCCAGCTTAGTCCACATCACTCTTACACTATTATTATTTTCAAATCGTCCGGTCGTGCAAGTGGAAGGCAATAATGATGATATTTGATGAACTAGTTGTGGCAGGGAGAAATGGGTATGAACTCAACTTGTTCTGTTTTTGTAAATATATTTAACCTAGTATCCATGATTCAGCCTATTATGATCAAACATGTTTGCAATGATAATTATAGATCATAGTTTCTCATGCCATGCTTAAGTAGCTAGGAGTGGATAATGATTTATCTTGGATGTCAACATTGTGTTAAAATGATTGCGATGTAGTATGATGATATGGTATCCTCCCCTGAATGTTCGAGTGGCTTGACTTGACACATGTTCATGAATGTAGTTGAATCAAAACAAAAATAGCATCTATGATATTTATGTTCCTGGTGTTCATATCATACTCATGCTAGTATCCAATGTTACTTCTGCATAATGCATGTTCATGACCGTTTTCGCTCTCTAGCTGTCCGCTTCTCAACCTAATTGCTAGCCATCGCCCGTACTAAGCGGAATTACTGCTTGTGCATCAAAATCCTGAAACCCAAGTTATTCCAGATGAGTCCACCATACCTACCTATATGTGGTATTACCCTACCGTCCTAAGTAAATTTGCATGTGCCACCTCTAAAAACTTCAAATAAATATCATTTTTTGTGTGCCTGGATTGTTCATAGAGCGAGAGGAGGTAGCCAGTATTTTCCATGCTAAGTGGGTTATTCTCACGATGAGTGTTTATTCACACATCCTTGCACGAGAGGGGCGGTAATAGGGATTCCCAGTCCCGAATTGAAATTGCGAATAATTAAACAAAACTCCGCCAGGACTGTTGTTGGTATTGACGATACCCATTGTTTCGGACCAGCCGTGGAGTGCGCTTGTTGGTGGAGGGGCAGTAAACCTTTACTATTATCTCTTGGGAACCGCCACTAATGTGTTTAGCATGGAAGATATCAATAACTAATGGTCGTGAAGTAAACAAGAATGGTGCATTTCACAAAATTTCATTTACATCTGTTTTAAAAACTTGAGCTCTGGCACCGCTGCAAATCACTGCTTCCCTCTGCGAAGGGTCTATCTATTTACTTTTATGTTGTGTCATCACCTTCTCAAATAAGCGCCAAAACCTGAGAGCACTATTGTCATCCCCATGCATTGTGTGTAGCTAATGTTGGGTGCATCATGACTGGATCCTTTCTACCATGAATTACAATGTTTAGTCGCTGCTTGAACTTGGGAGGTGTTGGGGATATAACTATTGGGTATGGCCCGCCCAGGAGGGGTCGGGTCATACCGTTGGTGACTTAAAATTGAAGATGGCGGGTTATGAAACAAGTCTATTGAAGTCCCAAGACCCAGAGGTGACTTGAGGACCAAGAGGATGAACTGCCATATGTTTAACTTGTATTGTAGGGAAAGCTTAGTTAGTCACCGAAGCAGACACGTTGTGCATGAGCCGGCCAGGACTCTATAAGCCGTCGGGCATTAAGCTATGTATATAAAGGGGTGACTCGACAGCGAATTAGGGCAAGAAACAAGAGATCGATAACTAGGTCAAGCGTATTCGCTCCCTGGCAATTGAAACCCAAGCAATACAACCCCAAACTGGAATAGGCCTTTACCTCGTTGCGAGGGGCCGAACCAGTATAAACTCTCTGTGTACTTTGTCCCGATTAACCCCTTCAATCTAACCTAGCTGCGTTGGCTCCACACCTAAGTCCTTTCGCTAGGACATCTGCCGTGTTAAGTCCACGACAGTTGGCGCCCACCGTGGGGATAGCACACGGTGGTTTTGAGTTCTTGAAGAGCACCTTTGCAGGGATCAAGGGATATGTTGTGGGTCGGATGACCAAGAGTCGCCGCGGCAAGCTCTACATCGACGATGCTGCCTGGGGTCCCATGGCTGGATCAATTGAGTACCGATACCGGGTCCCTTCGGCGGCATCCACGTCTTCATCGGCAAGATCGGCGAGTCGGGCCCTGAGCCGGACACCTACACTGACATCGTCGAGACGGCTCAGTGTGCACGACCCGCCAAAGTTCAAGTCGCCGTGAAACATGCCTTTGTTGGTTTCATCCATGGGGCGGAATTTGAGGAAGGATCTGTGTCTGGTGGTGAGACGGCCATCTACTCTGATCGTGAGTCATCAACCGGTGAGGCCAATTCAATATATCAACTACAAGACGGCCGACTTGGGGGATGTTCCGATGGTGACAGTATTCCGGACCCCTATGAGCCGCCGAAGAGGGTTGCAATCTTCATGGCCGGTACACAACAAGTGCTCGATTTGACGGCTGCTGCGACTATGACGTCTAGCTCAATGGCTGCAGCGATGACTGGTGCAAGCGGTTCTGCGCGCCCGCTAGCTCAGGTTCTGACCGAGTTGTTGGATGCTTTGGCAACTTTGATGGGGGCGTAGGTAACCCCAGAGACTCAGGAACAACATAAGGTGGATGTCGCAAGGTTATGAGATGAGATAGCTCAAGCTAAGGAAGAACTCGCAGCTGAGAATGCTAGGATGCCCACAGAACGAGCTACTTTGGACGCTTAGGCACAATGGATTCAGGCAGAATCATTCCGACTCACCTTGGATCAGAACGCTTCAAATGCTATCATGAGAAGGCGGCACCAGAGTTGTTTACCTCCGGAGTATGACGCAAGAAACCTTTTCAACACACCTGGGGTAGGGACCAGTGACCCGCCTGTGGTGAACCAGACTGGTGAGAGACTGGTGACTGGAGCGCCGATTCAGCCACGAGCTGCTGACCCACCCCGCTTGACTCCGCCTCAGCATGTTCCGACACCGCCGGGTCATTATTCCAACCCTCTAGATAACATGATTGCTGCGGCGACACGATTGGTGGCTCTCCCGATGGAAGGCGAGTTTCCAGCTGCGATGGAGATTTAGAGGGCCAGAGAACTTCTTCAGACAGCAGTGGCTCAACAGGCAGCTTATTCGTACAGCCGTGAAAGGATTGACTCGCCCCCTCGTCCGAGCCGGAGTTATAGTAGACATATTGATTCGCCATCCGTTTCAAGCAGTGAGCAACACCATAACCAGCCTTGTAGCCATGACATGGCGCGCGGTGGTGTCGATGCTCAGACTTTGGTGGATCAGGGCAGGGCGCCTTGGGAGGCTGAGCTGGCGGCTCAGCTAGCGGCTCAACAACAATCTCCGGTTTATCCATCAGTGTCTGTGGAGGCCGGAGTGACCTCTAGAACCTTGGGCGTGCCATGTTTAGTGTCGGCTCTACGCAACAAGCTCTTGCCTAAGGATTTCAAAGGCCCCCGTAAGGTGCCTAACTACACAGTGGATCAGCCCCCAAAGGCTCGGATTGAGAGCTGTGAGATGGCTATGGAGATGTTGGATGTTAGTGATGCTGCATGTGCTAAGTATTTCACCATGATGTTGGATGGGCTGGCTCGTGCCTGGTTGAAAGGGCTGCCCGCTAACTCCATTAGTTCATGGGCGGAGTTGAAGACACGTTTATTCAAAATTTTAAAGACACATGCCAGCAGCCTATGTCGATTCTGGATTTAGACTCTTGCGTACAAGGTGAGGGCGAGTCAACAACAAATTGGGTGCGCTGGATCTCAGCTGTTATACACTCATTGACAGTATCAACATCGGCTGAACAGTCCTAATGTTGGAGAAGAATTGTCGTTTCCTTCCCCTTAAGCAGAAATTGGGGCGGCTTAAGCGCCACTTCAATGACATGGGGGAGCTCATGGCGGCTCTTGTCAAATATGCCGACTCTGGTAGTACGAAGGACCCTGAATTCGATGAGGAGAAGGCTGGCAAGGGGAAGAAGGGCGGCAATGCAAAAGGGCAGCAACATAATATGGCAGGTCAAAGTGGCAATGGTAGGTGCAAAGCTGATGGCGGTTTAGACTTCGTGGCTAACACCAATAGCTGAATAATAATCAGGATCGTAAGGGAAAGCCACCCCGGCTTTGGGGGCCAAGTTTTAACATTGAGGCGATGATGAATCAGTCTTGCCCAAAGCATGGTATGCAAGAGAAGTCGGCCAATCATCTATGGAAGGATTGCTTCATCATGAGGGAGTATAGAAATTCCAATTTTTTCTAGAATAATCATGGCCCAAATGGCGGTTCGGGATCTGACTCTCATGGACCTGGCTTTGGCGGCGGCGGATCAAACTCCAGTTTTTAGGGCCAAGGCAATCAAGGCATTTTTAATCAACAATCTGGTCAAGGGAATCAGCAGTAGCAGTCTGGTTATCAGAATAATCCGAAGTAGTTGAATAGTGGACAATATCATGTGTTCACCACAAGTTTATGCAAACGAGACCAGAAGGTTCATAAAAGGGCGGTGAACGCAGTTGAGCCGACAGTCCCTCATTAATTGCGATGGTCTGAACATCCTATTCATTGGAGCCGTGAGGATCACCCGCCCCGGGTTGACAATCCGGGTCAGTTGGCTTTGGTGGTTGCGCCTCAGGTTGGGGGGTACAAATTTTCTAAGGTGCTCATGGATGGAGGCAGCAGCATCAATATCCTTTACTATGACACTTTACGTTATATGAATTTGACTGACAAAGATCTTAAGCCATCTAATACTGTTTTCTATGGCGTGGTGCCTGGTAAGTCGGTGTATTCGGTGGGTAAGATAGCTTTCGAAGTGGATTTTGGCGATGATCATGATTACATAGCTGAGACATTGACTTTCGAGGTGGTCAAGATCAAGAACCCTTATCACGCTTTGTTTGGGCGGCCGGCTTATGCTTGGTTTACGGCAAGACCTTGTTATGTTTATCTGTAGCTTAAGATGTAGGTCATAAGGGCACCATCACAGTTCTTGGGAACATGAAGATAGCCTTGGAATGTGAAGAGGGCGATCTTGCTTATGTTGAGTTTGTTTGTGCAACAGAGGAGTTGAAGTTTTACAAAGATAATGTTGACCCGACAGATATGACACCTTTGAAGAAGCCAACCACAGAGCATGACCCTCTATTCAAGTTTAAGTCGGCAGATGACACTAATATGGTTGACTTTGTTCCTGGCGACTCATCCAAGCAGTTCAACATCAGTGCTAATATGGATCCAAAATAGGAAAGCGCGCTCATCGAGTTCATCCGTGAGAACCGGGACATCTTTGCATGGAAGCCTTCAGACATGCCAGTTGTCCCGAGGGAACTCACTAAGCACACTCTTAATATTGATCCAAAGTTTAAACTGGTCAAGCAATTCCTTCATTGTTTTAATGAAGAGAGGCGCAAGGCCATTGGTGAAGAAGTGGCCTGGTTCTTGGTGGCTGGGTTTATCATTGAGGTTTTTCATCCTGAGTGGTTGGCTAACCCGCTGCTGGTACTTAAGAAGAATGGCACTTGGAGTACGTATGTGGATTACACAGACCTTAACAAGGCATGTCCGGCTAATCCTTTTGCTCTCCCCCGTATTGATCAGATCATTGATGCTACGGCGGGTTGTGAGCATTTGAGTTTTTTGGATGCTTACTCTGTTATCATCAGATCAAGATGGCAGTCAAGGACCAGAAGAACACGGCTTTCATCACTCCCTTTGGGGCCTTCTGCTATGTGTCTATGCCTTTTGGGCTTAAGAGTGCCCAGGCGACTTATTAGCGGTGTGTTCAGAATTGCTTCCATGACCAGATTGGACGCAATCTTCATGCTTATGTGGATGATATTGTTGTGAAATCCCAGAAGAAAGAGACCTTGATAGATGATGTGAAACAGACCTTCAACAATCTTCGGGTCTACAAGATGATGCTTAACCCGGCCAAGTGTGTCTTTGGTGTGCCAACACGCAAGCTTTTGGGTTTTTTGGTTTCTGAAAGGGGCATTGAAGCTAACCTGGAGAAAATCAAGGCTATCACTTCCTTGGCTAAGTCGGCATCTATAAATGATATCCTATGCTTGGCGGGTCGTTTTGCGGCCTTAAGCCGATTCATAAGTCGGTTGGGCGAGAAGGCTATCCCTCTGTACCAGATGATGAAGAAAACAGACCACTTTGTTTGGAGTGAGGCTACTGATCAGGCGTTTGAGGCGTTGAAAAAGCAGTTGGTTGAGCTGCCGATTCTCGTAGCTCCTATTGATAAGGAGCCCTTATTGTTATATGTGGCTACTAATAGCCGAGCCATCAGTGTGGCAATTGTGGTGTAACCGAAAGAGGCATGCAAGGAATACATGGTTCAGTGGCCAGTTTATTATATCAGTGAGGTACTAATTGAATCCAAACAAAGGTACCCACAGTGGCAGAAGCTGGTTTATGGGGTGTTCATGGCTAGTCTTAAATTGAAGCAATATTTCTTTCGTCATCCCATCACTGTGGTTAGTTCTGCTCCCTTAGGGGATATTATTCAAAACAGAGAAGCCACAGGTCGGATAGCCAAGTGGGCCATTGAGCTCGGACCCCATGTTTTGAAACATATGCCTTCAACAGCTATCAAATCTCAAGCACTTGTGGATTTCATCAATGACTGGACAGAGTTGCAGATGCCCGAGGAGAAGCTGGATAGCACATATTGGACTATTCACTTTGACGGATCCAGGAAATTGGAAGGCTCGGGGGCTGGAGCTATTTTGACTTCCCCATGAAGTGATAAATTTTGTTATGTCTTAAGGTTAAAGTTCCCTTGTACTAACAATGCAGCTGAGTATGAAGCCTGCTTCATGGTCTTCGGATGGCTAAAGAGATGAATATAAGTCGGGTAAGGTGCTTTGGTGACTCAGATTTTGTGGCTCGGAAAGTTTCAGGCATTTGGGATTCCAAAGATCCACTCATGGCGGCTTATCACCGAGAGGTTGATGCTATTGCTAGTCATTTCAAAGGTTTTCAGGTGGAACATGTTGACCGCACTAAAAAATGAGGTGACTGATGCTCAAGGACAGCTTGGATCCCAGCGTAAGCCAGTACCACCTAATGTTTTCCTTGATATTTTGCATAATCCTTCAGTTAAACTGCCTACGGAGGAAGATCTTGCTATTCTTGACCCGGAGGCACAACTGGTGGCGGCTCTTCGTGCTATTCCTGATTGGATAGTTCCATATTTGGCTTATATGACCCGGGGGGAGTTACCTGATGATGAAGTTTTGGCCAGGCAGATAACCCGGCGGTCTAAGTCAATGACTATTGTCAATGGAGAGTTGGACCGACGCAGTGTTACAGGGGCGTTTCAACATTGTGTTTCTCCTGAAGAGGGCCGTGAGATTCTATGAGAGATCATAAAGGAGATTGCGTCCATCATGCCGGCTCTAAGTCTCTCATGGCTAAGGCTTTTCGTCATGGGTTTTATTGGCTGACGGCTCATGCTAATCCAGAGGATTTGGTCAGTAAATGTGATGGTTGTCAAAAAATTTCAAGACGAGCTCATGTGTTGGCTCAAGAACTGAGAATGATTCCAATTACTTGGTCGTTTGTAGTCTGGGGACTGGATATGGTTGGGCCTTTTAAAAGATCCAAGGACAAAAAGACTCATCTCTTGGTGACGGTTGACAAGTTTACAAAGTGGGTTGAGGTAGAACCGGTAAGCAAATGTGACGCGGCAACGGCGGTTCAATTAGTCAAAATGGTGATTTTCCATTTTGGCTACCCTCACAGCATTATAACTGATAATGGCATTAATCTGTCTAAATGTGTTATGAAAGAATTATGTCAATGAGAGCATATTCGTCTTGATGTGTCATCAGTGGATTACCCCCAGTCCAATGTCAAAGCTGAAAGAGCCAATCAAGAAATTTTGAGAGGCATAAAGCCCCTGCTTATGGTCCCTTTGGAGAGGACGCAGGGTTGTTGGGTGGAGGAATTGCCCTCATGGAGTATCAATACTACCCCCAACAGATCTACGTGTTACACGCCTTTCTTCATGGTTTACGGAGCAGAGGCGGTTCTCCCTAGTGACATCCGTCATGACTCGCCCTGTGTGGCTGCTTATGTTGAAGCTGATAATGAACAAGGACGTCAGGATGCTCTTGACCTGCTGGATGAGGAGCGTGACCTTGCGGCGGCTCGTTCAGTGATTTACCAGCAACATCTGCATCATTATCATAGTCGCAGGGTTAAAACTAGGACCTTTCAAGAAGGAGATTTGGTGCTCCGGCTCATCTAGGATCAAACTGACATGCACAAGCTATCCCCACCTTGGGAAGGGCCTTTTGTGGCGAGCGAAAATCTGAACAATGGGTCATACTACCTCATTGATGTTCGAGAGCACAAGGACTCATGCAAGTCCGAGGAGGAGACCCGCCGGCCGTGGAATATTGCTCATCTTCGGCCTTATTACCCCTGAGTCACCGGCTCTTGTGATGTACATATTTCTACCAATGTATATATTATGACTAGTATAATAAAGCCGGCATCCTTGGTATTTCAGGGCCTCTGTCGTTTCATTTCTGAGAATCTGAGTCTTTATTGTCTCTTCATAAGATCATTTGGGGGCTACCTGCTTATTAAGCATAGCTATGACTACCCTCTTTATCTGGCTTGTATGCCTTGATTGCAAATTACTTGGGGGCTTCCTGCTCATTGAGCATAGCTATGACTACCCTACTCATCCGGCTTATACGCATGGAATGAAATATTACTTGGCGGCTCCTTGTTAATGAACAGAGCTTTGTTGTCTAATACGTCTCCAACGTATCTATAATTTTCGATTGCTTCATGCTATATTATATTCTGTTTTGGACATTATTGGGATTTATTATGCACTTCTATATTATTTTTGGGACTAACCTATTAACTGGAGGCCCAGCCCAGAATTGTTGTTTTTTGCCTATTTTAGAGTTTCACAGAAAAAGAATATCAAACGGAGTCCAAATGGAATGAAACCTTCAGGAACGTGATTTTCGAAACGAACGTGATCCAGAGGACTTGGACCCTATGTCAAGACATCAACCAGGAGGGCACGAGGTAGGGGGCGCTCCTACCCCCCTGGGCGCGCGCTCCGCCCTCGTGGGCCCCACATTGCTCCACTAACGTACTTTTTCTTCCTATATATAACTACGTACCCCCAAACTACCAGATACGGAGCCAAATACCTAATTCCATTGCCGCAACCTTCTGTACCCGTGAGATCCCATCTTGGGGCCTTTTCTGGAGCTCCGCCGGAGGGGGCATCGATCAAAGAGGGCTTCTACATCAACACCATAGCCTCTCTGATGATGTGTGAGTAGTTTACCTCAGACCTTCGGTTCCATAGCTATTAGCTAGATGGCTAGTTCTCTCTTTTTGGATCTCAATACAATGTTCTCCCCCTCTCTTGTGGAGACCTATTTGATGTAATCTTCTTTTGCGGTGTGTTTGTTGAGACCGATGAATTGTGGGTTTATGATCAAGTTTATCTATGAACAATATTTGAATCTTCTCTGAATTCTTTTATGTATGATTGGTTATCTTTGCAAGTCTCTTCGAATTATCAGTTTGGTTTGGCCTACTAGATTGATCTTTCTTGCAATGGGAGAAGTGCTTAGCTTTGGGTTCAATATTGTGGTGTCCATTTCCAGTGACAGTAGGGGCAGCAAGGCACCTATTGTATTGTTGCCATCGAGGATAACTAGATGGGGTTTATATCATATTGCATGAGTTTATCCCTCTATATCATGTCATCTTACTTAAAGCGTTACTTTGTTCTTATGAACTTAATACTCTAGATGCATGCTGGATAGCGGTCGATGTGTGGAGTAATAGTAGTAGATGCAGGCAGGAGTCGGTCTACTTGTCTCGGACGTGATGCCTATATACATGATCATACCTAGATATTCTCATAACTCTGCTCAATTCTAGCAATTGCTCAACAGTAATTTGTTCGCCCACCGTAATACTTATGCTCTCGAGAGAAGCCACTAGTGAAACCTATGGCCCCCGGGTCTATTTTCCATCATATTAATCTTCCAACACTTAGCTATTTTCATTGCCTTTTATTTTACTTTGCATCTTTATCATAAAAATGCCAAAAATATTATCTTATCATATCTATCAGATCTCACTCTCGTAAGTGATCATGAAGGGATTGACAACCCCTTTATTGCGTTGGTTGCGAGGATTTATTTGTTTGTGTAGGTGTGAGGGACTCGTGCGTGGCCTCCTACTGGATTGATACCTTGGTTCTAAAAAACTGAGGGAAATACTTACGCTACTTTGCTGCATCGCCCTTTCCTCTTCAAGGGAAAACCAACGCAGTGCTCAAGAGGTAGCAAGAAAGATTTCTGGCGCCGTTGCCAAGGAGTCTACGCAAAAGTCAACATACCAAGTACCCATCACAAACCCTTATCTCCCGCATTACATTATTTGCCATTTGCCTCTCGTTTTCCTCTCCCCCACTCCACCCTTGCCATTTTATTCGCCCTCTCTTTTCCGTTTGACTCTTTTCCGTTTGCTTCTTATTTGCTCGTGTGTTGGATTGCTTGATTGTCACAATGGATCAAGATAATACCAAATTGTGTGATTTTACCAATACCAACAACAATGATTTTCTTAGCACTCCGATTGCTCCTCTTACCGATACGGAATCTTGTGAAATTAATGTTGCTTTGTTGAATCTTCTCATGAAAGATCAATTCGCCGGCATTCCTAGTGAACATGCCGCTACCCATCTAAATAGCTTCGTTGATTTGTGTGATATGCAAAAGAAGAAAGATGTGGACAAAGATATTGTTAAATTGAAGCTATTTCCTTTTTCGCTTAGAGATCCTGCTAAAGCTTGGTTTTCGTCTTTGCCTAAAAATAGTATTGATTCTTGGAATAAGCGCAAAGATGCTTTTATCTCTAAGTATTTTCCTCCGCCAAGATCATCTCTCTTAGAAAAGATATTATGAATTTTAAGCAACTTGATCATGAACATGTTGCACAAGCTTGGGAGAGGATGAAATTAATGATACGTAATTGCCCTACACATGGTTCGAATTTGTGGATAATTATACAAAAAAATTATGCCGGATTGAATTTTGCTTCTAGAAATCTTTTAGACTCGACCGCGGGAGGCACTTTTATGGAAATCACTTTAGGATAAGCCACTAAACTCCTAGATAATATTATGGTTAATTATTATCAATGGCACACAGAAAGATCTACTAATAAGAAAGTGCAAGCGATGGAAGAAATTAATGTTTTGAGTGGAAAGATGGATGAACTTATGAAATTATTTGCTAATAAAAGTGTTTATTCTTATCCTAATGACATGCCTTTGTCTACTTTGATTGAGAATGATAATGAATCCATGGATGTGAATTTTGTTGGTAGGAATAATTTTGGTAACAACGCGTATAGTGGAAACTTTAATCCTAGGCCGTATCCTAGTAATTCCTCTAATAATTATGGTAATTCCTACAACAATTCTTATGGAAATTTTAATAAGATACCTTATTAATTTGAGACTAGTGTTAAAGAGTTTATGATCTCGCAAAAGAATTTCAATGCTCTGCTTCAAGAAAAATTGCTTAAAGTTGGTGAATTGGCTAGGAACATTGATAGAATTTCTATTGATGTTGATTCTTTGAAACTTAGATCTATTCCACCTAAGCATGATATCAATGAGTCCCTCAAAGCCATGAGAATTTCCATTGATGAGTGCAAAGAAAGAACCGCTAGGATGCGTGCTAAGAAAGATTGCTTTGTAAAAGCATGTTCTTCTAGTTTCTATGAAAATAAATATGAAGATCTAAAAGTTATTGATGTGTCCCCTATTAAATCTTTGTTTTGCAATATGAATCTTGATAATGATGGGACTGAATATGATCCACCTTTACCTAGAAGGCGTTCCAAAAATTCAGAGTTTTTAGATCTTGATGCTAAAATTGATAAAAGCGAGATTGAAGAAGTTAAAACTTTAGATCTCAATGAACCCACTATTTTGGTTTTCAAGTAATTTAATTATGATCATTGCTCTTTGATAGATTGTATTTCCTTGTTGCAATCCGTGCTAAATTCTCCTCATGCCTATAGTCAGAATAAAGCCTTTATGCTTTGATGCAATCTTATGAGGAAAAACTTGAGTTGGAAGTTTCTATCCCTAGAAAACTTTATGATGAGTGGGAACATACTATTAAAATTAAAATTAAAGATAATGAATGCTATGCTTTGTGTGATTTGGGTGGTGTTTCCATGATTCCAAAGACTTTCTGCGATTTACTAGGTTTCCGTGATTTTGATGATTGCTCTCTAAACATACACCTTGCGGATTCCACCATTAAGAAACCTATGGGAAGAATTAATGATGTTCTTATTGTTGCAAATAGGAATTATGTGTCCGTAGAATTTATAGTTCTTGACATAGATTGCAATCCTTCATGTCCTATTATTCTTGGTAGACCTTTCCTTAGAACGATTGGTGCAATTATTGATATGAAGGAAGGAAATATTAGATTCCAATTTTTGTTAAGGAAAGGCATGGAACACTTTCCTAGAAAGAAAATTAAACTACCATATGAATCTATCATGAGATCCACTTATGGATTGCCTACCAAAGATGGCAATACCTAGATATATCCTTGCTTTTATGCCCAGCTAGGGGCGTTAAACGATAGCGCTTGTTGGGAGGCAACCCAATTTTATTTTTAGTTTTTTGCTTTTTTGCTTCTGTTTAGGAACCTACTATTAAAATTAAAATTAAGGATCATTGTCGGATCACGGGTTCTGGCAGACCCTTAAGGGTCGAACTCTGGGGTGCGCGCGGAGATCGTGCCCTCTACCTCTCTGTCTCGGAAGGATCTAACTACTGCAAGAACAACACAAGAGACACAGGGTTTATACTAGTTCGGGCCACCATTGTGGTGTAATACCCTACTCTAGTTTGTGGTGGGTGGATTGCCTCTTGGGCTGATGATGAAGAATAGTACAAGGAAGAACGACCTCGTGAGGGTCTGTTCTTGGCTAGGGGATGAACTGCTAGGGGGAGTTCGATCGCCCTTCTCTCTCTCTATGAGGTGCCGGATTAGATGCCTCTAGTCCTATTTATAGGCAAAGGCCCTGGGCCTCTTCCCAAATATTGAGCGGGAAGGGCGCCAACAATTGGCCAATTTGAAGGGGAACATCTGGTACACTTATCCTGACTAAAGTTGGTCTTCGCCTGCCAAAGGCCCTGTGGTGACGCCGTCCTGGGCTCCATGGTGACCTCCTTCCCACCATTGGACTGGTCTTGGTCTCGTTGCACCGAAATGGGTGCCTTTGCTTGATCCTCTCGCCTGCGCTTGCCCCCTTTGCACCAAAGAGGAAAAGGAGACACTGCGCGGGCTGGCGCCCGCCTGGCACCCTTGGTCGTCATGGCTTGCGTCATGGGCACCTCGTGAGGTACCCGCCTTGATCTCTCTGCCTCCTCGCGAGCCAGCCTAAGGAGGCCGTGCTTGAGGAAGCGCCGTGTCGTCCGCCTCGCGAGGCTTGGCCCCTCGCGAGGGTCTTGAGCCTTGTGTTGATGAAGATGGGCCACGCTGGGCCCCCATTTGAGCCACGCCGTAGGCCGCAGGCAGGCAAGTCTGGGGACCCCCGTTCCCAGAACGTCGACAATCATGAATGCTATGCTTTGTGTGATTTGGGTGCTAGTGTTTCCACAATTCCAAAAAATTTGTGTGATTTGCTAGGTTTCCGTGAATTTGATGATTGTTCCTTAAACTTGCACCTTGCAGATTCCACCATTAAGAAACCTATGGGATGAATTAATGATGTTCTTATTGTTGCAAATAGGAATTACGTGCCCGTAGATTTCATTGTTCTTGACATAGATTGCAATCCTTCATGTCCTATTATTCTTGGTAGACCTTTCCTTAGAACGATTGGTGCAATTATTGATATGAAGGAAGGAAATATTAGATTACTATTTCAGTTAAGGAAAGGCATGGAACACTTTCCTATAAAGAAAATAAAATTACCTTATGAACCTATTGTGAGATCTACATATGGATTGCCTACGAAAGATGGCAACACCTAGATCTGTCCTTGCCTTTATGCCTAGCTAGGGGCGTTAAACGATGGCGCTTCTTGGGAGGCAACCCGATTTTATTTTAGTTCTTTGCTTTTTGGTTCTGTTTAGGAATAAATAATCCATCTAGCTTCTTTTTATATGTGTTTTTGTGTTTTAATTAGTGTTTGTGCCAAGTAGAACCGTTGGGAAGACTTGGGGAAAGTCTTTGCGATCTTGCTGTAAAAAACAAAAACTTTAGCGCTCACGATATTAGCTACAACTTTTTACTGGAGTGTGCTATTTAGTTGATTATTTTTGCAGATGATTAATAGATAAATTCCTCACGTCCAGTAATTTATTTTCGAATTTTTGGAGTTCCAGAAGATTGCGTTAGTTACAAATTACTATAGACTGTTCTGTTTTTGACAGATTCTGTTTTTTCGCGTGTTGTTTACTTATTTTGATGAATCTATGGCTAGTAATGGAGTTCATGAAACATAGAAAAGTTGGAATACAGTAGGTTTAACACCAATATAAATAAATAATGGTTCATTACAGTACCTTGAAGTGGTGTTTTCTTTTCGTTCGCTAACGCAGCTCACGAGATTTTCTGTTAAGTTTTGTGTTGTGAAATTTTCAAGTTTTGGGTAAAGATTTGATGGATTATGGAACAAGGAGTGGAAAGAGCCTAAGATTGGGGATGCCCAAGGCACCCCAAGGTAAAATATAAGGACAACCCAAAAAGCCTAAGCGTGGGGATGCCCCAGAAGGCATCCCCTCTTTTGTCTTCGTCCATAGGTAACTTTACTTGGAGCTATATTTTTATTCACCACATGATATGTGTGTTGCTTGGAGCGTCTTGTGTGATTTGAGTCTTTGCTTTTTATTTCACCACAATCATCCTTGCTGTACACACTTTTTGAGATAGACACACATTATTCAGAATTTCTTAGATTACTCTATGTGCTTCACTTATATCTTTTGAGCTAAACAATTTTGCTCTAGTGCTTCACTTATATCTTTTAGAGCACGGTGGTGGTTATATTTTATAGAAATTATTGATCTCTCATACTTCACTTATATTATTTTTAGAGTCCTTTAGAACAGCATTGTAATTTGCTTTGGTTACAAAATAGTCCTAATATGATAGGCATCCAAAATAAAAACTATAAAGTGCATTGAATACTAAGGGAAGTTTTGATACTTGATAATTGTTTTGAGATATGAAGATGGTGATATTAGAGTCATGCTAGTTGAGTAGTTGTGAATTTGAGAAATACTTGTTCTAAAGTTTGTGATTCCCGTAGCATGCACGTATGGTGAACCGTTATGTGATGAAGTCAAAGCATGATTTATTTATTGATTGTCTTCCTTATGAGTGGCGGTCGGGGACGAGCGATGGTCTTTTCCTACCAATCTATCCCCCTAGGAGCATGCGCATAGTACTTCTTTTTGATAACTAATAGATTTTTGCAATAAGTATGTGAGTTCTTTATGACTACTATTGAGTCCATGGATTATACGCACTCTCACCCTTCCACCATTGCTAGCCTCTCTAATACCGTGCACCTTTCACCGGTATCATATACCCACCATATACCTTCCTCAAAACAGCCACCGTACCTACCTATTATGGCATTTCCATAGCCATTCCGAGATATATTGCCATGCAACTTGCCACTGTTCCATTTATTATGACACACTTCATCATTGTCATATTGCTTTGCATGATCATGTAGTTGACATCGTATTTGTGGCAAAGCCACCTTCATAATTCTTTCATATATGTCACTCTTGGTTCATTGCTTATCCCGGTACACCGCCGGAGGCATTCACATAGAGTCATATTTTGTTCTAGGTATCGAGTTGTAATTCTTGAGTTGTAAATAAATAGAAGTGTGATCATCATCATTAATAGAGCATTGTCCCCAAAAAAAAGAGAAAGGCCAAATAAAAAAAGGAAGGTCCAAAAAAATATAAAAGGGACAATGCTACTATCCTTTTTCCACACTTGTTCTTCAAAGTAGCACCATGATCTTTATGATAGAGAGTCACTTGTTTTGTCACTTTCATATACTAGTGGGAATTTTTCATTATAGAACTTGGCTAGTATATTCCAACAATGGGATTCCTCAAATGCCCTAGGTCTTCGTGAGCAAGCAAGTTGGATGCACACCCACTTAGTTTCTTTTTGTTGAGCTTTCATACATTTATAGCTCTAGTGCATCTATTGCATGGCAATCCCTACTCCTTGCATTGACATCAATTGATGGGCATCTCCCTAGCCCGTTTATTAGCCGCGTCAATGTGAGACTTTCTCCTTTTTTGTCTTCTCCACACAACCCCCATCATTATATTCTATTCCACCCATAGTGCTATGTTCATGGCTCATGCTCATATATAGCATGAAGATTGAAAAAGTTTGAGAACATCAAAAGTATGAAACAATTGCTTGGCTTGTCATCGGGGTTGTGCATGATTTAAATACTTTGTGTGGTGAAGATAGAGCATAGCCAGACTATATGATTTTGTAGGGATAACTTTCTTTGGCCATGTTATTTTGAGAAGACATGATTCCTTTGTTAGTATGCTTGAAGTATTATTATTTTCATGTCAATATTACACTTTTATCTTGAATCTTTTGGATGTGAACATTCATGCCACAATAAAGAGAAATACATTGAAGAATATGCTAAGTAGCATTCCACATCAAAAATTCTGTTTTTATCATTTACCTACTCGAGGACGAGCAGGAATTAAGCTTGGGGATGCTTGATACGTCTCCAATGTATCTATAATTTTTTATTGATCCATGCTATTATATATATTCTGTTTTGGATGTTTAATGGGCTTATTTATACACTTTTATATTATTTTTGGGACTAACCTATTAACCCAAGGCCCAGTGCAAGTTGCTGTTTTTTTTGCCTATTTCAGTGTTCCGCAGAAAAGGAATATCAAACGGAGTCCAAACGGACTGAAACCCTCGGGAGAGTTATTTTTGGAACAAACGTGATCCAGAGGACTTGGAGTGGACGTCAAGAAATCAACAAGGAGGCCACAACGCAGAGGGGCGCGCCTACCCCCTGGGCGCACCCTCCACCCTCATGGGCCCCTCGTGGATACACCGGCCTACTTCTTCCTCCTATATATACCTACGTACCCCGAAACCATCGGAGAGCACCACGAAAACCTAATTCCACCACTGCAAGCTTTTGTACCCGTGAGAACCCATCTTGGGGCTATTTCCGGCGCTCCACCGGAGGGGGCATCGATAACGGAGGGCTTCTACATCAACACCAAAGCCTCTCTGATGATGTGTGACTAGTTTACCATAGACCTTTGGGTCCATAGTTATTAGCTAGATTGCTTCTTCTTTCTCTTTGTATCTCAATACAAAGTTCTCCTCGATCTTCTTGGAGATCTATTTGATGTAACTCTTTTTGCGACGTGTTTGTCGAGATCCGATGAATTGTGGGTTGATGATCAAGATTATCTATGAACAATATTTGAATCTTCTCTAAATTCTTTTATGTATGATTGGTTATCTTTGCAAGTCTCTTAGAATTATCAGTTTGGTTTGGCCTACTAGATTGATCTTTCTTGCAATGGGAGAAGTGCTTAGTTTTGGGTTCAATCATGCGGTGCTCGATCCCAGTGACAGTAGGGGAGACGACACGTACTGTCTTGTTGCCATCGAGGATAAAAAGATGGGGTTTATATCATATTGCGTGATTTTATCCCTCTACATCATGTCATCTTACCTACTGCATTAGTCAGTTCTTATGAACTTAATACTCTAGATGCATGCTGGATAGCGGTCGATGTGTGGAGTAATAGTAGTAGATACAGGCAGGAGTCAGTCTACTGGTCACGGACGTGATGCCTATATACATGATCATGCCTAGATATTCTCATAATTATGCACTTTTCTATCAATTGCTCGACAGTAATTTGTTCACCCACCATAATAGTTATGCTATCTTGAGAGAAGCCACTAGTGAAACCTATGGCCCCCGTGTCTATTCTCCATCATATTAATCTCTCGTCAACAAGCTATTTCTTTTGCCGTTTATTTTGCTTTCTTTACTTCTAGTATTTACCATAAAAATACCAAAAATATTATCTTATCATATCTATCAGATCTCACTTTTGCAAGTGGCCGTGAAGGGATTGACAACCCCTTTATCGCGTTGGTTGCAAGGTTCTTATTTGTTTGTGTAGGTACGAGGGACTTGCGTGTGGCCTCCTAGTGGATTGATACCTTGGTTCTCAAAAACTAAGGGAAATACTTACGCTACTTTGCTGCATCATCCTTTCCTCTTCAAGGGAAAACCAACGAATGCTCAAGAGGTAGCAGTTACTCCCCCTCTATAATTTTTTTGGAATACAAATCCTATGGTTATGTTCTCTCAGTCCATGAAATCAGAGTAATTAAGATATGTTAGATGCACGTAGTGTATTAATTGTTTGAATGTTATCCGTACAGAGTTAGTGATTAACTGTTTGTTTCGTACAAATGATTTTTGCTAATAATCCTACTTGGGTTAGCTTGCGTGCTAATAATTCTAGGCCAGATCTTGAGAATTGATTTTGAATGTCCTACATATATGTGATACGTCTCCGCCGTATGTACTTTTCCTAACGCTTTTCCTCTTGTTTTGGACTCTAATTTGCATGATTTGAATGCAACTAACCGGGTTGACGCTGTTTTCGACAGAACTACCATGGTGTTGTTTTTGTGCAGAAATAGAAGTTCTCGGATTAGAACGAAACATTGTGAGAAATTTTTATACAATAAAAGATAATTTCTGGAGCCGAGAACCAGTGAAGGCGGAGCAAACATTAATCCTAATACTATAAAGTCTCATTTTCGGACAAAAAAAATAAGGGAGGAAGAATTATCACGTTGTGGGGGAGCGCAGTGATTCCAAAAAAAATCGACGCACACGCAAGATCCATCTAGGTGATGCATAGAAACAAGCGGCGAGAGTGTGTCCACGTACCCTCGTAGACCAAAAGCGGAAGCGTTAATGTGACGCCCCAAGACCGGAGCTTCAGATGCCTTCCATGGATTCCGGGTTTCGTCCTGTGATTTGTTTTGTTCGTTGCATTCATCTTGGCATCATGAGCTTTGCATCATGTCATTTAATTTTTTTTAAACCCAACCAATTAAATTGCATGGATCTTTGGTCCATTTAAACCGAGGGAATTCACGTGGTGATTCTCTTTATAACATATCCTCCCGATATTAGGGAGCTATATTAAATATTCCATTTTCGGAATCACCCATAACACACGTGTAAAACATTTTCCATGTCTATTCCTCTTCGAGTTTGACCTTCAAACCTTGCCAATATTTCTTTCTCTCTTTTATCGAGGCTCTTCCTAAATTCTCAACATTTTTGGGCACTTCGAAAACCTCGTCCTAGTTCAAACCCATTTGAATTAAATTCAAATGAGTTTGAATTCTTATCGTTCGATCTTGCCTTTCCTAATTTTCACGGATCAAGCTTATTTTGTGAGTCCGGGGAAATTACCCCCATGCGCAAATTCTTTCCTTAACCCCTCTTTCTTTTTTCCTTCCTCTCTTTTGTTTTCTGTCAATTTAGTTTTATGAGAGAGAGTGAGAGAGATGAGGCCCAGTAGCCATCCAGCCAGCAGGCCTCCTGGCCTTTTCCCTATCCCCACCTCCCAAGGCCTAGGCACAGCCCCTTCTCTACTGGGCCGGCCTCCCAAGGCCCAGCCGGCGCCCACCGACCGAACCCTAGCCCCGCTAGCCCGACTCCCTCCTCTCGATCCCCTCCTCCTCGTTTCTCCTTCCGCCGCCAGCGCCAGAACCCATCGCTCGATCCCCTCTCCCCCTCGACCTCCTCCACCGCGTCGCCAGGACGAGCCCTGCTCGATCTCTCCAGCGCCGCCACGAGCCCGTTCCCCATCTCCTCCTCCGCGCCCCTTCCCCTCGTCGACCTCCTCGAGGCCGACCCCGCGCGTTGGCGCATCGGCGACCTCCGCGTCGCCCCTCTCCTCCGAGCACCGCCCGCGTTGATCTCTCCCCTCGCCGGGCCGGAGCCCCGTCACCACCCGCCGCCGCCGGCGACCGCCAGGAGGGCCACCCCGCGCGCGACCCCGAGCCTCTCCACGCGCGCGCGCGACCATCGCTTCGCTCCCGCAGGCGCGCAGTGCCCCGTGGCCCCTGCGTTCCTTGCCATCCCGCCGCCGCGTCCGGTCGCCGCCGACGACCTCGTCCCGCGCCGCTCCTGCCCCGGCCATCCTCCTGCGCCTCAAGTCCCGCGTCGCCAAGACGCCTCCCTGCCCTCGAATCCGTCCAGTCCTGCCATCCGCCGTGGCCGTGGAGCTCGCCGGCGTCGTCCTCGTGCCATCCAGCCCCGGCGACCCCTCTTGGACCTGCTGCTGCCGCCAAGTCCCGCCTGCCGGAGTCCCTGCGTTGCCAGCCGTCATTTGCCTTCTCATGAAGTGCCGTTCGCCTCGGCTTCGAGATCACCATGTGTGGCCAAAACCACACCAAGTCGGCCATGCCTTGCTGCCTCCTGTACACTGTTGGTCAACAGTTGATGCACGCCATCTACCACGACATACGGTGCCCGAACGACCACCGAACCGGAAACGCCAAGAACCCCTACGTGCGAAGACGCCAAGTCCGTTTCGGGATTCTTCAAGTACCGCTACCGATGGCTCGAACGTCTACAAAACGTGTACCACTACCGTCCCCCTCGGAGACATCGGATTCGTCAAGTTCCTCTTCAAAACATGAACCACTACTTCCACGACGACGTGTGTACCACTACCGTCGACCCTCGAAGACTCCATGGACGTCAAGTTCCTCGCCGTCACCCCGAACATCTACGAAACATGAACCACTACTTCCACTGCCGTCGCGAGAACGACTACTTCCCCTCCGAACCGGTTCGCTTCAAAAATGCACGCTTCGAAGGTATAACCCCGAGACGACCTTTCGAGAACGAATGTGTGTTGTATGAGGTGCCCGTGTTTGCTCCATGTCCGAGTTGTTCCTTGCGAGTTCCTCGTTTGCCATGTCATCGTCCCGTGGGAAGCCGGTTTCCAGGATCATCCCACCATCTTTCGCATGTTATGCACATCCACACTTTCTTTTGCATAGTTTCTCAATCAAGTTATCGAGATCGATATGTTGCCGTGGCACCATTTTCGGATTCATTGCCGTGGCACCCCTTTCGTTTCCGCCACGATGACAAATGCCTCTTATCTCATCATGTCAACATTTTCTTAAAATTGCATAAATTACATATGTCATCCGCATCATGATAACAACATTTAAAATGCTTAAAATTGTTGTTTGCATTTATTTTGCTAAATGGCATGTTAAAATGATTTATTTCATAACTAAATAACCGTAACTCGGAATTTAATAATTTATATATGTAAATGGGGTAGAAAAATGCATAGATTAACATGTTGCACTTTATTTTCCTGTTTAACAACAATAAAATGTGCTTTAGGACAGAACAGTACCAAATCTAAAATATGCATATGAGGATTTTCCGGATTTGTTGTTTGTTGTTCCGGCCTCATTTAAACTTGCCTAGATAGGTAGTTTTCATATGCATCACCCCTTGCCATGTTTAACAACATTTAATATTGTTGGGTAGCCTAAACAAGAGTGAACTAAATAAATGTTGTGAAGTTTCGTCAATATGCAACTCGTTGCATATTGAGCTCCACTTAACTTGTAGTGTTGTTTGTTTCACTTTGCCATGCCATGCTCATTAAACCGGACATGCATCATACTTGCTTGTGCATCATGCCATGTTTATGTGTTGGTTGTTTACTATGTTGTTTGTTTCTTTCCGGGTTGTTTCTCTCTTTAGCTTCGGTTTCGTTCCGGAGTTGTGAGGATTCGTTCGACTACGTCCGTTTGTCTTCTTCATGGACTCGTTCTTCTTCCTTGCGGGATTTCAGGCAAGATGACCATACCCTCGAAATCACTTCTATCTTTGCTTGCTAGATTGCTCGCTCTTTTGCTATGCCTATGCTGTGATACCTACCACTTGCTTATCATGCCTCCCTTATTGTTAAACCAAGCCTCTAACCCACCTTGTCCTAGCAAACCGTTGTTTGGCTAGGTTACCGCTTTGCTCAGCCCCTCTTATAGCGTTGTTAGTTGCAGGTGAAGATGAAGTTTGTTCCTTGTTGGAGCATGGAGATGTTGTTCCTTGTTGGAACATGTTTACCTGTTGGGATATCACAATATATCTTATTTAATTAATGCATCTATATACTTGGTTAAGGGTGGAAGGCTCGGCCTTATGCCTGGTGTTTTGTTCCACTCTTGCCGCCCTAGTTTCCGTCATATCGGTGTTATGTTCCCGGATTTTGTGTCCCTAACGCGGTCGGGTGATTTATGGGACCCCCTTGACAGTTCGCTTTGAATAAGACTCTTCCAGCAAGGCCCAACATTGGTTTTACCATTTGCCTCACCTATGCCCTTTTATTTCCGTTGGTTTTCTGGAGCCCGATGGTCATCTTTATTTTAGCCCCCCGGGCCAGTTCTCCTTCGAGTGCTGGTCCAAACCGAGCGATGTCCGGCGCCCCCTGGGCAATCAGGGTCTATGCCAACCCGACATCTGGCTCATCCGGTGTGCCCTGAGACCGAGATATGTGCAGCTCCTATCAGGATTTGTCGGCACATCCGGGCGGCTTTGCTGGACTTGTTTTATTACTGTCGAAATGTCTTGTAGCCGGGATTCTCAGACTGATCGGGTCTTCCCGGGGAGAAGGAATATCCTTCGTTGATCACGAGAGCTTATCATGGGCTAAGTTGGGACACCCCTGCAGGGTTTGAACTTTCGAAAGCCGTGCCCGCGGTTATGGGCAGATGGGAATTTGTTAATGTCCGGTTGTAGAAAACCCGAAGTTGATCTTAACTAAAATACACCAACCGCGTGTGTAACCGTGATGGTCTCTTCTCGGCGGGGTCCGGGAAGTGAACACGGTTGTTGGAGTTATGTTTGACGTAAGTAGTTCAGGATCACTTTTTGATCATAGTTGTCCGGCCGTGCTTTGCCTTCTCTTCTCGCTCTCATTTGCGTATGTTAGCCACCATATATGCTAGTCGCTTGCTGCAGCTCCACCTCATACCTTTTACCCTACCTATAAGCTTAAATAGTCTTGATATCGCGGGTGTGAGATTGCTGAGTCCTCATGACTAACCAGATACTTCCAAAACCAGTTTGCAGGTGCCGATGAAATCGTGCAGGTGTCGCCCCCGAGCTCAAGGAGGAGCTCGTTGAAGATCCTATCCTTTATGTTGTTTCGTTCTAGTCGATCCGCAGTGGAGCCCAGTTGGGGTCGATCATGGACCTTTGTTGCTTTTGGGGTTTTCTTCTTTTATTTTGGCTCCGTAGTTGGGCCCTGATTGTAACTGTATGATGTGATGTTTCATTCATGTATTTGTGTGAAGTGGCGATTGTAAGCCAACTATGTATCTTTTTCCCTTATGTATTACATGGGTTGTGTGAAGATTACCTCACTTGCGACATTGCTTTCAATGCGGTTATGCCTCTAAGTCGTGCTTCGACACGTGGGAGATATAGCCGCATCGAGGGCGTGACAGTTAAGTGACACGTTTGATGTAGTCGAACGTCTTCGCGATCCAACCGATCAAGTACCGAATGAATGACACCTCCGCGATCTGCACACATTCAACTCGGTGACGTCCCTCTTACTCTTGATCCAGCTGAGGCCAAGGGAGAGTTTTTTCAGCACGATGGCGTGATGACGGTGATGATGAAGTTACCGACGCAGGGCTTCGCCTAAGCACTATGACGATATGACGGAGGTGGAAATCTGTGGAGGGGGGCACTGCACACGGCTAAGACAACTGTCAACTTGTGTGTTCTAGGGTGCCCCCTACCCCCGTATATAAAGGAGCAAGGGGGAAACCGGCCGGCCCTCATGGGGCGCGCTCTAAGTAGGATTCCTACTAGGAATCCTTTTCCTAGTAGGTTTACAACATGGGAAGAGAGGGGGAAGGAAGGAGAGAGAGAGAGAAGGAGAGGGAAAGAGGGGGGCGCCGCCCCCTCCTAGTCCAATTCAGACTCCTCAAGGGGGGTAGCCCTAAGGGCCCCTCCTCTCTCTCACACAAGGCCCATGTTGGCCGATTAGTTCACCCGGGGGGTTCCGATAACCCCCGGCACTAAGGTATTTATCCGGTGACCCTCAGAACTAATCCGGTGTCCGAGTAACATCGTCCAATATATCAATCTTTATGTCTCGACCATTTCGAGACTCCTCGTCATGTCCGTGATCACATCTGGGACTCCAAACAACCTTTGGTACATCAAAACACATAAACTCATAATACAGATCATCACCGAACGTTAATCATGCGAACCCTGCGGGTTCGAGAACTATGTAGACATGACCGAGACTCACTTCCGGTTAATAACCAATAGCGGAACCTGGATGCTCATATTGGTTCCTACATATTCTACGAAGATCTTTATCGGTCAAACTGCATAACAACATACATTGTTCCCTTTGTCACTTGTGTGTTACTTGCCCGAGATTCGATCGTCGGTATCATCATACCTAGTTTAATCTCTTTACCGGCAAGTCTCTTTACTCGTTCCGTAATGCATCATACCGTGACTAACTCATTAGTCACATTGCTTGCAAGGCTTATAGTGATGTGCATTACCAAGAGGGCCTAGAGATACCTCTCCGACAATCGGAGTGACAAATCCTAATGTCGATTTATGCCAACTCAACATACACCATCGGAGATACCTATAGAGCATCTTTATGGACACCCAGTTACGTTGTGACATTTGATAGCACACTAAGTGTTCCTATGGTATTCGGGAGTTGCATAATCTCATAGTCATAGGAACATGTATAAGTTATGAAGAAAGCAATAGCAATAAACTAAACAATCATAGTGTTAAGCTAACGGATGGGTCTTGTCCATCACATCGTTCTCTAATGATGTGATCCCGTTCATCAAATGACAACACATGTCTTTGGTTAGGAAACTTAACCATCCTTGATTAACGAGCTAGTCTAGTAGAGGCATACTAGGGACACTGTGTTTGTCTATGGATTCACACATGTACTAAGTTTCTAGTTAATACAATTATAGCATGAATAATAAACATTTATCATGATATAGGGAAATATAAATAACAACTTTATTATTGCCTCTAGGGCCAATAATCTAGTTCACATCGTCATGTCATTTCACACCAATAGTTCACTTCTTTATGTGATTAGTTCACATCTTCATGTGACTAGTACCCAAAGGCTTTACTAGAGTCAATAATCTAGTTCAAATCGCTATGTGATTAACACCCAAAGAGTGACCGTGTTTTGCTTGTGAGAGAAGTTTAGCCAAGGGGTCTGCCACGTTCAGAGACATATGTATTTTGCAAATTTTCTATGTCGACAATGCTCTGCACGGAGCTACTCTAGCTAATCGCTCCCACTTTCAATATGTATCTAGATTGAGACTTAGAGTCATCCAGATTGGTGTCAAAGCTTGCATCGACATAAACATAACTCTTTACGATGAACACTTTGTCACCTCCATAACCGAGAAACATTTCCTTATTCCACTAAGGATAATTTTGATCGTTGTTCAGTGATCCACTCCTGGATCACTATTGTACCCTCTTGCCAAACTCATGGTGAGGTACACAATAGGTCTGGTACACAGCATAGCATACTTTATAGAACCTATGACTGAGGCATAGGGAATGATTTTTCATCCTCTTTCTATTTTCTGCCGTGGTCAGGTTTTGAGTCTTTACTCAACTTCACACCTTGCGACACAGGCAAGAACTCCTTCTTTGACTATTCCATTTTGAACTACTTCAAAATCTTGTCACTGTATATATTCATTGAAAAAAATATTATCAAGCGTCTTGATCTATAGATCTTGATGCTCAATATGTAAGCAGCTTCACCGAGGTCTTTCTTTGAAAAACTCCTTTCAAACACTCCATTATGCTTTCTAGAAAATTTTACATCATTCCCGATCAACAATATGTCGTTCACATATACTTATCAGAAAGGTTGTAGTGCTCCCACTCACTTTCTTTTAAATATAGGCTTCTCCAAAAGTCTGTATAAAACCATATGCTTTGATCACACTATCAAAGCGTATATTCCAACTCCGAAATGCTTGCACCAGTCCATAAATGGATCGCTGGAGCTTACACACTTTGTTAGCACCTTTTGGATCGACAAAACCTTCTGGTTGCATCATATACAACTCTACTTTGAGATATCCATTAAGGAATGCAGTTTTGACATCCATTTGCCAAATATCATAATCATAAAATGCGGCAATTGCTAACATGATTCGGACGGACTTAAGCATCGCTACGTGTGAGAAGGTCTCATCGTAGTCAACTCCTTAAACTTGTCGAAAACCTTTCGCAACAAGTCGAGCTTTGTGGACAGTAACATTACCGTCAACGTCAGTATTCTTCTTGAAAATCCATTTATTCTCTATGGCTTGCCGATCATCGGGCAAGTCAAGCAAAGTACATACTTTGTTCTCATACATGAATCCCATCTCAAATTTCATGGCCTCAAGCCATTTCGCGGAATCTGGGCTCATCATTGCTTCCTCATAGTTCGTAGGTTCGCCATGGTCAACTAACATGACCTCCAGAACAGGATTACCATACCACTCTAGTGCGGATCTTACTCTGGTTGACCTACGAGGTTCGCTAGTAACTTGATCAGAAGTTTCATGATCATCATCATTAGCTTCCTCACTTACTAGTGTAGGAATCACTGGAACTGATTTCTGTGATGAACTACTTTCCAATAAGGGAGCAGGTACAATTACCTCATCAAGTTCTACTTTCCTCCCACTCACTTCTTTCGAGAGAAACTCCTTTTCTAGAAAGGATCCATTCTTAGCAACGAATATCTGGCTGTCGGATCTGCGATGGAAGGTGTACCCAACAGTCTCCTTTGGGTATCCTATGAAGACACATTTCTCCGATTTGGGTTCGAGCTTATTAGGTTGAAGCTTTTTCACATAAGCATCGCAGCCCCAAACTTTAAGAAACTACAACTTGGGTTTCTTGCCAAACCACAGTTCATATGGTGTCGTCTCAACGAATTTAGATGGTGCCCTATTTAGCATGAATGCAGCCATCTCTAAAGCATAACCCCAAAACGATAGTGGTAAATCAATAAGAAACATCATAGATCACACCATATCTAATAAAATACGATTACGACGTTCAGGCACACCATTAATTACGCTGTGGTGTTCCGGGTGGCGTGAGTTGCAAAACTATTCGCATTGTTTCAAATGAAGACCAAACTCGTAACTCAAATATTCTCCTCCATGATCAGATCGTAGAAACTTTATTTTCTTGTTACGATGATTTTCCACTTCACTCTAAAATTATTTGAATTTTTCAAATGTTTCAGACTTATGTTTCATCAAGTAGATATACCCATATCTGCTCAAATCATCTGTGAATGTAAGAAAGTAATGATACCTGCCGCGAGCATCAACACTCATCGGATTGCATACATCAGTATGTATTTTCCAATAAGTCAGTTGCTCGCTCATTGTTCCAGAGAACGGAGTCTTAGTCATCTTTGTCCATGAGGCATGGTTCACAAGCATCAAGTGATTCCAAAAGCCCATCAGCATGGAGTTTCTTCATGCGGTTTACACCAATATGACCTAAACGGCAGTGCCAAAAATACGTTGCACTGTCATTATCAACTTTGTATCTTTTAGCATCAATACTATGAATATGTGTATTACTACGATCGAGATTCAATAAACCATTCACCTTGGGTGTATGACCATAGAAGGTTTTATTCATGTAAACAGAATAACAATTATTCTTTGACTTAAATGAATAACCGTATTGCAATAAACATGATCCAATCATATTATGCTCAACGCAAAGACCAAATAACATTTATTTTAGGTTCAACACTAATCTCGAAGGTAAAGGGAGTGTGCAATGGTGATCTTATCAACCTTGGAATCACTTCCAACACACATCGTCACCTTGCCCTCAACTAGTCTTTGTTCATTTTGTAACTCCTGTTTCGGGTTACTAATCATAGCAACTGAACCAGTATCAAATACCTAGGGGCTACTATGAACACTAGTAAAGTACACATCAATAACATGTATATCATATATACTTTTGTTCACTTTGCCATCCTTCTTATCCGCCAAGTATTTGGGGTAGTTCCGCTTCCAGTGACCATTTCCTTCACAGTAGAAGCACTTAGTTTCAGGCTTGGGTCTAGCTTTGGGATTCTTCATGGGAGTGGCAACTTTCTTTCCATTCTTCTTTAAGCTCCTTTTCTTTCCCTTTCCCTTTTACTTGAAACTGGTGGTCTTGTCAAATATCAACATTTGATGCTTTTCTTGATTTCTACCTTCGTCGATTTCAGCATCATGAAGAGCTCGGGAATCGTTTTCGTCACCCCTTGCATATTACAGTTCATCATGAAGTTCCAATAACTTGGTGATAGTGACTTGAGAACTCTGTCAATCACTATCTTATCTAGAATATTAACTCCCACTTGATTCAAGCGACTGTAGTATTCAGACAATCCGAGCACATGCTCACGGGTTGAGCTATTCTCCTCCATCTTGTAGGCAAAGTACTTGTCAGAGGTCTCATACCTCTTGACTCGGGCATGAGTCTGAAACACCAATTTCAGCTCTTGGAACATCTTATATGCTCTGTGGCATTCAAAACATTTTTGAAGTCCCGGTTCTAAGCCGTAAAGCATGGCGCACTAAACTATCATGTAGTTATCATACTGAGCTTGCCAAACATTCATAACGTCTGCATCTACTCCTGCATTAGGTCCGTCACCTAGCGGTGCATCAAGGACATAATTCTTCTGTGTAGCAATGAGGATAATCCTCAGATCATGGACCTAGCCCGCATCATTGCTACTATCATCTTTCAACATAGTTTTTCTCTATGAACATATCAAAAATAAACAGGGAGCTACATCGTGAGCTATTAATCTACAACATAGTTACACAAATACTACCAGGACTAAGTTCATGATAAATTAAAGTTCAATTAATCATATTACTTAAGAACTCCCACTTAGATAGACATCCCTCTAATCATCTAAGTGATCACGTGATCCATATCAACTAAACCATGTACGATCATCACGTGAGATGGAGTAGTTTTCAATGGTGAAAATCACTATGTTGATCATATCTACTATATGATTCACGCTCGACCTTTCGGCCTTAGTGTTCTGAGCCATATCTGCATATGCTAGGCTCGTCAAGTTTAACCTGAGTATTATGCGTGTGGAAAACTGGCTTGCACCCATTGTATGTGAATGTAGAGCTTATCACACCCGATCATCACGTGGTGTGTCGGCACGGCGAACTATCGCAGCGGTGCATACTCAGGGAGAACAGTTGTACCTTGAAATTTAGTGAGAGATCATCTTATAATGCTACCGCCGTACTAAGCAAAATAAGATGCATAAAAAGATAAATGTCACATGCAATCAAATAAGTGATATGATATGGCCATCATCATCTTGTGCCTTTGATCTCCATCTCCAAAGCACTGTCATGATAACCATCGTCACCGGCTTGACACCTTGATCTCCATCGAAGCATCATTGTCGTCTTGCCAACTATTGCTTCTACGACTATTGCTACCGCTTAGTGATAAAGTAAAGCGACAACCATATGGCTCCTACCATTTGCCGATAACTGTTACAAAACATGATCATCTCATATAACAATTTATATATCATCACATCTTGACCATATCACATCACATCAAGCCCTGCAAAAACAAGTTAGACGTCCTCTACTTTGTTGTTGCAAGTTCTACGTGGCTGCTACGGGCTTAGCAAGAACCGTTCTTACCTACGCATCAAAACCACAACGATTTTTTGTCAAGTTTGTTGTTTTAACCTTCAACAAGGACCGAGCGTAGTCACACTCGATTCAAGTGAAGTTGGAGGAACATAAACCCACTAGCTACCTGTGTACGAGTGGGGAGAGTGTGTCCATGTACCCTCGTAGACCAAAAGCGGAAGTGTTAAATAACGCGGTTGATGTAGTCGAACGTCTTTGCGATCCAACCGATCAAGTACCAAACACACGGCACCTCCTCTATCTGCACACATTCAGCTTGGTGACGTCCCTCGTACTCTTGATCCAGCTGAGGCCGATGGAGAGTTTCGTCAGCACGACAGCGTGATGACGGTGATGATGAAGTTACCGACGCAGGGCTTCGCCTAAGCACTACAACGATATGACCGAGGTGAAAATCTGTGGAGGGGGGCACAACACACGGCTAAGACAACTGTCAACTTGTGTGTTTTAGGGTGCCCCTGCCCCTGTATATAAAGGAGCAAGGGGGAGGGGACCTCATGGGGCGTGCCCCAAGTAGGATTCCTACTAGGAATCCTATTCCTAGTAGGTTTCCAACAAGGGAAGAGAGGGGGAAGGAAGGAGAGGGAGAGAGGGAGAGGGAAAGAGGGGGGCGCCGCCCCCTCCTAGTCCAATTCGGACTCCTCAAGGGGGGCGGCCAGCCCTAAGGGCCCCTCCTCTCTCTCACACACAAGGCCCATGTTGGCCCATTAGTTCCCCCGGGGGTTCCGATAACCCCCGGCACTTCGATATTTAACCGGTGACCCCCAGAACTCATCCGGTGTCTGAAAGTGGAACTATCCCTGGGTGGTTTTGGTAATTCCTAACAACATATAGCTCACTAAACTAGCATTATTCCAAGAGTACTATTTTAGGAAAAGCTCAATGAATGGCATGGCATGGATGAGGAAAGTGGATCAAAAAGAATTGGCTCAAGCTTCAAGATCAAGACTCTACATTTTATATTTTAGTGATCCAAGATCACATTGAATCCATAGGAAAAGCCAATACTATCAAGGAGGGATGAGGTGTTGCTTAATGAGTTTTTTGCTCTTTAGTGCTTAGTGATATGCTCCAAAACCCTCAACTACCTTCCCAGATCCACATTTGACCCAAACCAAAAGTCAAACTCGGCCCCACCGATTCTTTCTATCCGGAGCCACCGAGTTTCAAATGTCATAGCCACTGCCACAAACCCTAGGCAAATCGGTCTCACCGATAGGGATCTCGGTCTCACCGGGATGGGATTGCAATCTCTCTGTTTCCCTTCGTAACATTTCGGACTAACCGAAGTGAGCGATCGGTCCCACCGAGATTGCAATGTAAACTCTCTATTTCCCTTTCGTAACATTTCAGTCTCACCGAAAAGAGCGAACCGGTCCCACCGAGTTTACCTGACCAACTCTCTGGTTAGCTTATTACCAAAATCGGTCCCACCGAGTTTGTGTAATCGGTCACACCGAGATTACGTTATGCCTGAACCCTAACCATATTGGTCCTACCGAGTTGCATCTCAGTCTCACTGAAAATCCTAACGGTCACTAGGTTTGCTGAATCGGTCCGACCGAGTTTAACCATTCAGTCCCACCGAGTTAGGCAAATTGTGTGTAACGGTTAGATTTTGTGTGAAGGCTATATATACCCATCCACCCACTCTTCATTCGTGGAGAAAGCCATTAGAACACATCTACACTTCCAATACACATGTTTTGAGAGATAACCACCTACACTTGTGTTGAGGTCAAGATATTCCATTCCTACCATATGAATCTTGATCTCTAGCCTTCCCCAAGTTGCTTTCCACTCAAATATTCTTTCCACCAAATCCAAATCCTATGAGAGAGAGTTGAGTGTTGGGGAGACTATCATTTGAAGCACACAAGCAAGGAGTTCATCATCAACACACCATTTGTTACTTCTTGGAGAGTGGTGTCTCCTGGATTGGCTAGGTGTCACTTGGGAGCCTTCGACAAGATTGTGGAGTTGAACCAAGGAGTTTGTAAGGGTAAGGAGATCGCCTACTTCGTGAAGATCTACCGCTAGTGAGGCAAGTCCTTCGTGGGCGACGGCCATGGTGGAATAGACAAGGTTGCTTCTTCGTGGACCCTTCGTGGGTGGAGCCCTCCGTGGACTCGCGCAATCGTTACCCTCCGTGGATTGAAGTCTCCATCAACGTGGATGTACGATAGCACCACCTATCGGAACCACGACAAAAACATCCGTGTCTCCAATTGCATTTGAATCCTCCAAACCCTTCCCTTTACATTCTTGCAAGTTGCATGCTTTACTTTCCGCTGCTGATATACTCTTTTGCATGCTTGCTTGAATTGTGTGGAGATTGCTTGACTTGTGCCAAGATAGCTAAAATCTGCCAAGAACTAAAATTGGGAAAAGGCTAGATTTTTATTTGGTCAAGTAGTCTAATCACCCCCTCTAGACATACTTTCGATCCCACAGTGTCCGAATAACATCGTCCAATATATCAAACTTTATGTCCCGACCATTTTGAGACTCCTCGTCGTATCCTTGATCACATTCGGGACTCTGAACAACCATCCGATATCAAAACAAATAAACTCATAATACCGATCATCATCGAACGTTAAGCGTGTGGACCCTACGGGTTCGAGAACTATGAAGACATGACCGAGACTCACTTCCGGTCAATAACCAATAGTGGAACCTGGATGCTCATACTGGTTCCTACATATTCTACGAAGATCTTTATCGGTCAAACCACATAACAACATGCGTTGTTCCCTTTGTCATCAGTATGTTACTTGCCCGAGATTCGATCATCGGTATCATCATACCTAGTTCAATATCGTTACCGGCAAGTCTCTTTACTCATTCTGTAATGCATCATCTCGTGACTAACTCATTAGTCACATTGCTTGCAAAGCTTATAGTGATGTGCATTACCGAGAGGGCCCAGAGATACCTCTTCGATAATCGGAGTGACAAATCCTAATCTCAATTTATGCCAACTCAACAAACACCATCAGAGACACCTGTAGAGCATCTTTATAGTCACCCAGTTACGTTGTGACGTTTGATAGCACACTAAGTGTTCCTCCGGTATTCGGTAGTTGTATAATCTCATAGTGATAGGAACATGTATAAGTTATGAAGAAAGCAATAACAATAAACTAAATGATCATAGTGCTAAGCTAACGGATGGGTCTTGTCCATCACATCATTCTCTAATGATGTGATCCCGTTCATCAAATGACAACACATGTCTATGGTTAGTAAACTTAACCATCTTTGATTAATGAGCTAGTCTAGTAGAGGCATACTAGGGACACTCTGTTTGTCTATGTATTCACACATGTACTAAGTTTCCGGTTAATACAATTCTAGCATGAATAATAAACATTTATCATGATATAAGGAAATATAAGTAACAACTTTATTATTGCCTCTAGGGCATATTTCCTTCACACATTTCATGAGACAGGGCCGCCACCACCTCCTATTCTTCATCAGGAGGTGAGATCTAGAGTACGTTTGGGGCTCTACAGAGGGGGATCTTCGATCTTCGTCATCACCAACCCTTCTCCATCACCAATTCCATGATGCTCCCCACCGGGAATGGGTAATTCCTTTGTAGGCTCATTGGTTGTTGAGGAATTGGATGAGATTCATCATGTAGTCGAGTTAGTTATGTTAGGGCTTGATCCCTAGTATTTATTATGTTCTGATATTCATGTTGCTACGGCTTTGCTATGCTTAATGCTTGTCACTTTGGGCCCGGGTGCCATGATTTCAGATCTGAACCGTTTATGTTATCACCATTATATCTATGTTCTAGATCTGATCTTGCAAGTTATAGTCACCCACGCTGATGACTTCACGCTGATGACCGTAGTTTGAGGAGTTCGCGTATTCACTATGTGTTAATGCTTTGCTCCAGTTCTCTATAAAAAAGGCTTAATACCCCCTAGTTTCCAATAGGACCCCGCTGCCACGGGAGGGTAGGACAAAAGATGTCATGCAAGTTCTTTCCATAAGCACGTATGACTATTTACAGAATACACGCCTACATTATATTTATGAACTGGAGCTAGTTTTGCATCGCCCTAGGTTATGACTCTTATATGATGAATATCAACCAACGAATTCACCGATCCAATGCCTACGAATTTATCTCATATTGCTCTTGCTAAGTTAGTACTGCTACTGTTACTATTGCACTTGCTACAAAATCATTGCTATCACTATTACCATTACTATTGCTATTGCTACTACTATCAAAACTATCATACTACTTTGCTACTGATCACTTTGCTGCAGATTATTAATCTCCAGGTGTGGTTGAATTGACAACTCAGCTGCTAATACTTGCAAATATTCTTTGGCTCCCCTTGTGTCGAATCAATAAATTTGGGTTGAATACTCTACCCTCGAAAACTATTGCGATCCCGTATACTTCGGAGTTATCAAGACCTTTTTCTGGCACTGTTGCCGGGGAGCAAAGCTATATTTGTTGTGTTACTCGGGATTATTACCAAATTATCACTATGAAGAATCTGAAGGACGCTAAGACTAAATTTTTTCCGTCCAAGACGAGGGGAGGTAAGGACTTGCCATGTAGCTCCGCACTTGATTCACATTCTGTTATAAGTAGACTTGCAACACCACCACATGCTATTAATCCTGATATGTCGCAAGTTATAGATGATGCTACTTCTTCTATGAATGATAATTATGATGATGCTAGTACCTTGCTTCATGATAATGTGCCACTAGGTGAATTTCTTGATGAACAACTTGCTAGAACTAAAGCTTTTGAGAATGCTGAAACTGATGAAATTGTTGAAACTGATGAAGAGCTTGATACTAAAATTCTTGAAACACCTATTAGACCTAGTTCTCCTAGATACGAATTGCCTAAGCTCCAGAAGGTTATGTTATGGATGAGGAGATAACTAGAGACTTTCTTGCTTGCAATGATAGGGATGATCTTAAGAAATTATTATGCAATCTGAAAGAAAAATCTTTGAATGCTAGAATGAAATGTGATCCTAAGTTTGCTACTTCACATATCTTTGTAGATGACAAGGATTATGAATTCCCTATCGATCCAGATTTAATTACTTTAGTTGAATCTGATCCTTTCCATGGTTATGAAACTGAAACTGTTGTGGCACATCTTACTAAGTTCAATGACATAGCCACTCTTTTTGCTCATGATGAGAAAATTTGCTAGTATTATATTCTCAAATTATTTCTGTTCTCATTAAAGGGTGATGCTAAGACTTGGTATAATACTCTTGCTCCTAGTTGTGGGTGTGATCCCTAGGATATGATTTATTACTTTTCTGAAAAATATTTTCCTGCTCATAAGAAACAAGCTGCCTTACAGGAAATATTTAACTTTGTGAAAATTGAAGAAGAGAGTCTCCCACAAGATTGGGGAGGCTTCTCCAATTGCTTAATGCTTTGCCTGATCATCCTCTTAAGAAAAATGAAATACTTGATATCTTCTATAATGGACTAACCGATGCTTCTAGGGATTTCCTAGATATTTATGCTAGTTGTGTTTTCAGGGAACGAACTGTTGAACAAGCTGAAGAATTATTGAATAACATATTGAAAAATTATGATGACTGGACTCTTCTGGAACCACTCCTCAAACCTACTCTGAAGAAGAGGGGTATCTTATATCTTAGTCTAGAAGATATGTAAGAGGCAAAGAAATCTATGAAGGAAAAAGGTACTAAAGCTGAGGATGCCAAAAATTACCTCCTATTGAAGAAATACATGGGCTTGATACACCACCACCACCTAAGGTGGTAGAGGTAAATTCTTTAATGAAATTCAATGACAATGACAATCCTTACATTATGCATCCTAGCCAATGCCTTTATGAGTTTGATAACTACATTAGAAAGCAAGATCACTTCAATGCAAATGTTACGAAATAATTGAAATAAAATTCTGATATGATTGCTAGCTTGAGTGACTTGTTATGAATAATTACAAATGATGTTAGAGGTGTAGGAAAACATGCCTCTATGGTTCAAACTCAATTAGAGCAATTTGCTAAATCTCAAAGAGAATTGCTTGATGAAATGAACAATAATACCAATGATCATGATGTTAGAGTAATGACTTGAGGAGGTAGAATGACTCAGGAACCACCTTATCCTGAGGGACACCCAAAAAGAATTGAACGAGACTCTCAAAGAGTTAACACAGATGCACCTAGTCCTTCTAAAAAGAAAAAAAAGAAAGATGATAGGACTTTGCATGCCTCTAGTGAACCTGAAGTAGAAAAACCTCCTGATAAAGATAATGAAGTCTCTATCTCTGATGCTGAAACGCAACATGGTAATGAACATTCACCTTCTGATATTGAAAAATAAAATGATGAGTTTCATGAAAACAATCAAACAAATAATAAAGAACCAGACAATGATGTTGAGATAGAACGAGCAGTTGATCTTGATAACCCACAACCCAAGAATAAAAGATATGATAAAAGAGACTTTGTTGCTAGAAAACATGGTAAGGAAAGAGAACCGTGGGTTCAAAAACCTATGCCCTTTCCACCTAAGTCCACTAAGAAGAAAGATGATGAAGAATTTAACGCTTTGCTGAAATGCTTAGGCCAGTCTTTTTGTGTACCCGCTTGACTGATATCTTAAAAATGCCACCTTATGCAAAATACATGAAAGGCGTCATCACCAATAAGAGAAAAATACCGGAAGCTGAAATCTCCACCATGTTTGTTAATTATACTTTTAAAGACGGAGTACCTAAAAAACTTGGAGATCCGGGAACACCAACTATACCTTACTCCATCAAAAGGAACTATGTGAAAACTGCTTTATGTGATTTAGGAGCTGGTGTTAGTGTTATGCCTTTATCTTTATATAAAAGGCTTGATTTGAATAAACTCACACCTACTGAAATATCTTTGCAAATGGCTGACAAATCAACTGCCATACCTATCGATATTTGTGAGGATGTGCCTGTTGTTGTTGCTAATGTTACTATCTTAACTCACTTTGTTATACTTGAGGTGCCCAAGGACGACAACATGTCGATTATCCTTGGTAGACCCTTTTTTGAATGCTGCAGGGGCTGTTATTGATTGCAATAAAAGCAAGATCACTTTTCATATCAATGATAATGAGCACACAGTGCACTTTCCAAGAAACAATTCCAAGTGAATGTTATTGATGTTATTGAAAAATCTCTGACAATCACTACTGGTAGTTTTCAACTACCTCTACCTACTCCCAAAAAGAAATATGAAATGCTTATTATTGGGGACATTCATATCCCCGTTGAGGTAACCTAGTGATTCACGAAAGTTCTTCGGTTTCATGCTAATGGAAAGTGGTTGTTAACAAGACTTTATCAACCCTATTAATGGATCATTTTTTAGAGGTATGAAGTTGATGAATTAAGTGAGCACTACCTTCTGGCCCTACCTTTTGTTTTTTGTTTTTATTAGTTAAATAAAATAAAATGCCATGTTTTGTCTGTTTTCTAAATTTCCCGTGCAATAAAAAAATGACCCCAAAATAAAAGTTCTCAGAATGCTCTAAACTTTTAATACATTTTTTCTGAATATTTATGAATTTTTTATGCAAATAACATCAGAGGGGGCGGGGGTGCACCAGGTGGGCACAACCCACCTGGGCGCGCCAGCACCCTCAGGCGCGCCCTGGTGGGTTGTGGTCCCCACGTGGGCGCGCCAGCACCCTCAGGCGCGCCCTGGTGGGTTGTGGTCCCCACATGGGCCCCTTACTTATCTCTTTAGCCCATGTCACCACCCACCTCCAGAAAAAATTGACCATTGCTCTCTTTCTTGTGTTCTTGCTCTCAAACCCGTAGATTTCGATCTCTTTGCTTGAAGCTCCGTTTCTGAAACTGTTTCTGGGGATTGTTGCTTGGTATGTGACTCCTCCAATTGTCCAATTATTTTTTTGCCTTAGTGGTTTATATTTTGAATAATTAGTTACTCTTGGTGCTGCTGTAGATGAGCTTCCATGTTGAATTCTTAGAGTTTTAAGTAGTTTGAATGATTGATATGGCCTCTATGCATCCCTATGAGTAGTTACTATCAATCTTGTGAAGTTTTGTTGACAAATTTTTGTGACCCAATTTTTTTTAGAAAATTGTACACAAATATTGTGAACCTCTTTGGAAGGAGTTCTTCAAGGAGGAGGTCCTCGGAGACATCTTCTAGTAGCAGCTCTGTTCGCCGGTCCTATGTTGAACCAAGTGAAAATTCCATACAAGATGCCGCCACCAAATCATGTTTATGGCCATGCTACGATTATATGGTGCATGTAGGTATTAAAGAAGAATTTGAGCAATATGTTCACAATGCCGAGCTCGGTCCCAACATTTCAGATAAGTGCAACCAACACCTCAACCTCACTGAATCATTTACTAAAGAATTTAAATTCCATCCTCGTGAGTCTAGGGTGTCGTTTAAATTGTATGACAATCCATTTACCATACCTATAGGAGATTTTCTTACCACTGCAGAATTCCATTTGGTGCTCGCTAGACGAACCACCTAGATATGAGTATGAAACATTATTGACTAGACTCTTCTAAGGTGAGACTAGAGGAGTGACACAAGGTAGAATAAAGAGCATTCATTTTCCCTCAATTCAATACTTTGCACTTTTTAATGGAAAATGCATTGTAGGCAAACAGGATTGTAGTACACTTTCTGCTCCAGACTTGAGCCTCATACGCACCGCTCTCACCGGTGACAAAATTTATAACCTTGGAGCATTGTTGCACGTAGGTTGCAACACAACGCTGATAGTGGATATTTTTATGGTGGGATTTATGCCACACGTTTAGCAATAGAGATGGATTTTTCACCTTGGCCTTATGACCCCATCCTACCCACGCAGTACTTGGACTTTGACGCCTATGCTATCTCATAAGATCCTTAGTGGTGAAGCCCATAATTTTACTTATAACCTGTTGTTTAATAAAAGGTCCATTGTGGATACCTTTTTGCGTGTGCCTGCTCTCTTTGGTTGTTAGTGTACAAAACTAGGGGCACATTTTTGTACCCCTTTACCTATGCACGGGCAGTCAGAGCCGCGCCCGCGACCACACCAAGTAGAGCGAGGGAGGTGAGCCAAGGTAAGACCGAAGCCCAAGACGAAGCAAAGCAACGACAAGGACCAAGGCCACAAACATCAGATGGACGAAGCAGGTTTCCCCGGCAAGGACCCTTGTCGGGGCAGCTCGCCCACGCCAGCTGAGCGAGCCACCCTCGAGCCCACCAACACTCGACAAATGCATTGGGACAGGGCTTGTGAGGCACCTCTGTGGTGGCATGCAGATCTTTGTGAAGACAAAGAATAGTCAAAATCAAATGAGGATATGAAGGCAGCCATCCTCACCGAAGAAACCCACAAGACCCCCGGCAAGATCCTTGTCGGGGACGCCTGCGCGCCACGGCAAGGCCCTCGCCAAGCGCACCAGTAGGGCCACCATCAGGCCTGCACCAGCCAAGTCTCCGCCGCCGTTCGCATGCAGCTTCCAAACCAACCAGCTAGGCAGGCACCTGCGTGGCAACATGCAGTCCTTCGTGTAGGCTCCACTACCGCGCCACCTCAGCTGCCTGCCTGCCTACATGGCACCGCATGCATCGCTGGCCAGGGCGCGTGTCGAAGCAAGGAAGAGCGGCGACGGACGGGACGGGCCTCGCCCCCTTTCCCGATAAATCAAAGGGACACCTGCGCGATGCATTAAATGCGTCTTGTCCTGTAATACGAAGGATAACCTCGCAATATTGTTGCCTTTCCACCTCTTGTGTGCCACTATGGCAACCCTTTTCTATAAAAGGAGGCCCAAGGCAACGAGGAGAAGGATTGGGCTTTTTGGAGCTCGTTACACTCCGTAGCTAGTTCAAGAACTCAGAATACATCCACCAAAGCAGGACTAGGGTTTTACGCATCCTCGCGGCCCGAACCTGGGTAAACAAACCGCGTGCTCTCTGTTAGATCCCCTCTTCTCTCAACCATGTGCCCCACAACCGCAGTAGGGATTCTTGTGATCCCATAGGTGTCGTTTTTAGCAGTTAAGTGAGCGTTTCTTCATTGTGATGGCTCTAAGAGAAGAAGTAGAGGACTACAAGCATAAGCAAAGTCACACCGAACCCTGGCTACTTTCTTTCCATTTTATATGAGATTATCGTCCTCGGAGATCTGGCCTATGTATGGGAAACCTGCACGCAAAGGGGCCCCCTGCGATTGGCAACGCCTTTGTTCTGTTTCGAGTCTGCTCAACAGCTCAAAGTTGCCACGTCGAGAGTGGCGGGGTAGCCTTCCGCACCTGGCAACGCTCCTGACTCTGACTCGAGTCAAACTCGACAGTTCGGGCGGCCGCGCTCAGGGCGGTAAGGTGGTTTGCCCGGCAGCAAGCACACCCGGCAGGCCAATGGGGATCCGTCTCCACGACGCCGCCCTGGGTTTACGCACCGGCAAGCCTATCCAGTTACGTAGGGTGGACATACAAGGACAAATCAAACAGAAAAATAACATGCATGATACTAAAAAGTGTTGTAGAGTTATGTTACATTAAATTGTTGTTGCGGTTCTAACTAGAGATAGCAATTGTCTTGGTTGTGAACCTGCAGCGGCGATAAGAAAACGGGGTGCCTAATCCAGGCGCTGGCCCTCCACCCTCAGAATTCTGCCGACTCGGCTGATGATGCGCTCAATGCTCTCCCTAAGCGGCGCAAGGTCAGTCCCCTCCGGCAAGCTCTCCAGGGCGGCTTCGAAGTTGAGGTCGGGGTACCAGTGCGCCACCTTGGTGAGAACCTTGGTCATGGCACCCTGGTAAGACCTCCGGGACTCGTCGGCCAGTGAGGCCGCCCGGTTGGCGTGGATCCACTCCAGAGCGCCGACGACCTTCTAAAAGAACATGGTCAGGCTGCAATTGGCGCTCACGCCCCGCCCTGAGACATACCTCACGTCCGGCATCCCCATGATGGCCAGCTCCACGGCGGCCTGGTTGGCAATGGTGGCGAGGCGATCGAGCCAACGGTTCTCTCCCTCCACATGATCCGCAAAGTCGAGGCCCTCGTTCTTCCGCAACAGCTTCTCGGCCTCCAGCTCCTTGGCCAGGGTCCCCTCTCGGATTGTAGCCTCTGATAGCACCTTCTCGAGACCCTCCAGCTTCAGCTTGAGGTCTTTGATGGAGTTGTTGGCCTCGGAGAGCTCCCCAGCCTTGCTGACGACCGCACCCTGCGCCTCTGTCAGGGCACTGTTGAGCGTGTCCTTCTCCTGGGACAGCTTCAGGGCCTGCTCCTTCAGCCTGTCGCGCTCTGCCCCCAGCTCCTCCATCTTGCTGGGGTGAACCTGGGCCTAGGCATTGAGTGCCTCCTTGTGACTCTACTCCAGCTCACTGGTCCGCTGCAAGACAAGCTTCTCCACCTCTGCATCCTTGCCGCGAAGCATGGTGGCAAACTTCTCCTCGCGTGCGGCAAGGTCCTCCTCCTGGGAGTGCAGCGCGGCCTCATGCTGGGTCCGGGCGGCTTCGGCGGCCGCAGCCAAGTTCCTCGCCGTCTCTTGAGCTTTCTCGACGTCGGCGATCTTCATGGTGAGCTCCACATCGCGCCTGACCAGCTCGCCTTGGGCGGCCTTGAGCTCCTCATGGGCCTCGCAGAACCAGTTCTGTGTCTCGGCAATGCGCTCCTGGAGGTCCGCCTCCGCCTTCTCCACCATCGCCGTCCTATTCTTAACTTTGTCCAGGCGGGCGCGGTGGAGCGCCTGGAGCTTCCGAAAGCTAGTGCCCATGGCCTGGAGGAGCCGCTCCTCTAGCGAGTCATCGCCACCAATGATTGGCTCGCCAACGACTTCAAGCCCGGCAGCACCAAGCACTTCGTCGTCGAACACCTCTCCCTCGATGGGTGTCCTGGTGCTCGACACGCCTGGAAGGTGAATGAACAAGTCGTCGCTCACCGTCAGGTACTTGCCGGAGTCGGAAGTAGTAGAGGAGGAAGGCTGGTCTCCAGCCTCCTCCTCCTCCTCCTCCTCCTCCTCGGCAGCGGCCCTGCCGGCCTCCCCGGCAGGCCACTTGCCGGTCTCCTTAGCAGTGGCCTTGCCGGCCTCCCCAACGGGCCCCTTGGCGGCATCCTTAGCAGCACCCTTGGCGGCCTCTTCCGGGGCGATCTTCTCGGCGTCTGCCTCAGCGGCCTTGGCGACGTCCTCGATGACGGCGTCCACGTCCTCTAGGTTCATAGAGGAGGGGTCTGGGCACCAACGAAGGGGGTGAGGCAAGGCCAGGACCAAGGGCCGGAAAGAAAAAGAAGCAGGGACAAACGACGAACGACTTACTGGTGCCAGGACCCGGCTGGGAAACGGAAGTCCCCTCCCCGCCAATATTAGGCGTCGAGGCAAAGCCGCCGGCGCCCAGGTTCTCTTTCTCCTCCTCCATGTGTGTGGGCTCGGTGCTTGGAGCCCTTGCCGGGGACGTCCCTCAGGGCGGCGTGGTCGATGGGGGCGGCGTGTTGGTAGTAGCCCTTTGTGGCCCCTCCTGCTGCTGCTCTCCACCTGCATACCTGGCAAGGTCAGCACCAAAGTGTCGTGCCCCTGACACGTGTCGAAGAGGGGAGGATGATGAACTTATGCTGGGGGCTTTGCCGGGGGCTGCTGTCCGGGCTGCTCAATACCACCAAGGGTGCCTCAAAGTACCAGCCGGGGGCTGGCCACCCGCCGAGACCTTGTCCCTCTTCACTCTCTGGGCCAGCGTCTCCACGTCCCTGCAAGGATTACGACAAGTCAAGATAAGCAACACAGAGTGAGGAGGCAGAGATAACAAAAAAGGAACCAGATGCTTACTCGTCGTCCGCCTCCTCCTCTGCCATCTTCCTCTTCCTCCTCGGGTTGAGGGATCCATAATCGAAGGTGACCTCCGTGTCGACACCCGACGGAGAAGGGAAAGGAGGCGGTGTCTGGGCACGCTTGGATGAAGAAGGGGCGGATGTCTTCTTCTTCACCGCGACCTTCGCCGGCTTCTTCGCCGCCGCGGCCCTCATGTGGGGCCGGGACCCCTCCAAGGTCAGCTGCGGCTGCGCAGCCCTGCCGAGCTGGACCGGCTCTCCGGAACTGGCCCGCAGCAAGACTCGCTCCCTCCCCATAGGTGGCGTCGGGTTTGCGGTCTCGGCCTCCTCCGACGACGACTCGCCGGTCGCATCCTCAACCAGAGGAGCCCCGGTGCCGGTGTTGCTGGCTTCCCCGGCGGCCGCCGCCCACCGGGCGAGCTCCTCCTCCTCCATGGCCGTCGCGGCCTTGTCCTCCACACCGCTGGCATTGCCGGCCTCCCTGGCAAGCTGCGCCTCCCTCGCCCTGGTGGCGATGTAGTCCATTTCTGCCTGGGAGGTGTCCTGGACAAGCAGCCGCTCAACCTCGGCATTGACATACACCTCATGCAGGGTGTCGAAGAACAGCTGCACTTCAGCAACCTCTGGCTCCTTCCAGCTCGGGACGGGGCCGTGCATGTTGCAGTACGGCATCATGGCAATGATCCCGGGCAAGCGAGTTGTTGCACAACGGGACCACCCCCGTCGACAGCTTGAACAGAGGCCCCTTGAGGGCCTTGCCGGCCTTCGCGGCGGCCCTCGCAACCTTGTCGGTCCGCTCGACCTCGCCGTGACGGCCCACGTCAAGCTGGAAGAGCCGCTGGCAGAAATGGGCATGCGCCATCACCGTAAAGTTGTGGTCAAGGCCTGGGCGGAGTCGCATGATGTCAGCGGGGTTCGTGAAGAGCCAGGCTGGCCTCCCCTTGTTATGCAACGGAGCAATCCGGCGGCAGATGAAGTCCGCCCCAATCATTTCGAGGGTGAGCCCGGCATGGGTAAGCCGGAGAATCCTGGTGGTGGCAACCGTGAGCCTTCCGTCGGCGGCATCAACATCGCTCCAATCGCTGCCGCGAACCGGCGGCGCTCGGCGAACTTTGCAGAACGCCGGCGGGTCCTTCTCTTCAATCCAGCACCACCGGCCCCGCCACTCCTCCCACCTCTCCTTCATGTAGCCATCCGCGTACGCCCCCTTGGATCTTGGGATCCAGGTGATGCAACTAGAGATGGCACCCCCCGGCTAGATCCGAGGGAAGAAATAGTGGCGGAAGAGCGCCGTGCTGGGGTGCACCCCGGCAAAGCCTTCGCAAAGGTGCGCGAAAAGGGCCATGCATGCCACCGCATTCGGAGTAAAATCCAAGAGACCGAAGGTTTGCATGATGTCGCCGAAGAAACCGGAGATGGGAGGGCAGAGCCCGCAAGAAAAGTGATCAACGAAGAAGGGGTACCGATTTGGGGCAGGGTCGGTGCAGGCGGCGGGGATGACGCGCGTGGCTGGGTGCCCCGAATTCCCCCCCCCCCCATCTTCACTCCCCACAGGGGCTTGAAGGAGTCCCGAAGCTCGAACAGGTCGACCGTCGAGGGGAAGAAGAAGGTGGACTGTGTCCGTTTCCCTGACAGCGCGCTCTCCGGTGGCTCCACAGCCCCGGCATCCTTGGCCACCCCTTTGCCCTTGGTGGATTTTGGCGCCATGGTGGCTGAAGGAGGATGGAGGAGCAGAGGGCGGCAGAAGCACAACGGCGGCGAGCGGAGACGAAGCTTGGAGAAGAGGAGGGAGACAGGCAGAGGTCTCCGAGATTGGGGTTGCGCGAAGGGTAAAAGGAACAGTGCGCCCGTGGTTATCCCTTTTCATGGGGAAGCCACGGGTCACGCCGCCCATTTACTGTGATGTGACGCATGCATGTGAAAACCGTCCCACGCATGCTACCCACGTCACGCACGCCCCTCCACGCCGCGCCGCGCGCGCGGGTCGTGGGAAGCACAGCGCGCGAAAAATCTTACCACGGTAAAAACCGCTCCGCCTGCCTGCGCACCGTTTTGGGCCTGACCCAAGATCAGATGGACGAAGCAGGTTTCCCCGGCAAGGACCCTAGCCGGGGCAGCTCGCCCACGCCAGCCGAGCGAGCCACCCTCGGGCCCACCAACACTCGACAAATGCATTGGGACAGGGCTCGGGAGGCACCTCTGTGGTGGCATGCAGATCTTTGTGAAGACAAAGAATAGTCAAAATCAAATGAGGATAGGAAGGCAGCCATCCTCACCGAAGAAACCCACAAGACCCCCGGCAAGATCCTTGCCAGGGACGCCTGCACGCCATTGCAAGACCCTTGCCGGGCCACCCAGCAAGGCCCTCGCCAAGCGCACCAGCAGGGCCACCGTCAGGCCCGCACCAGCCAAGTCTTCGCCACCATTCGCATGCAGCTTCTGACCCAACCAGCTGAGCAAGCACCTGCGTGGCAACATGCAGCCCTTCGTGGAGGCTCCACTACCGCGCCACCTCAGCTGCCTGCCTACCTATATGGCACCGCATGCATCGCTGGCCAGGGCGCGTGTCGAAGCAAGGAAGAGCGGCGACGGACGGGACGGGCCTCGCCCCCGTTTCCCGATAAAGCAAAGGGACACCTGCGCGATGCATCAAATGCGTCTTATCCTGTAATACGAAGGATAACCTCGCAACACTGTTGCCTTTCCAACTCCTGTGTGCCACTGTGGCAACCCCTTTTTCTATAAAAGGAGGCCCAAGGCAACGAGGAGAAGGATTGGGCTTTTTTTAGCTCGTTACACTCCGTAGCTAGTTCAAGAACTCAGAATACATCCATCAAAGCAGGACTAGGGTTTTACGCATCCTCGCAGCCCGAACCTGGGTAAACGAACCGTGTGCTCTCTGTTAGATCTGCTCTTCTCTCAACCCCACGCCCCGCAATCGCAGTAGGGATTCTTGTGATCCCATAGGTGTTGTTTCCCACCGACATTGGTGTTCACAACAAGGGAAGATATTATGTTGTCGAGAGCGAGGCTCGAGCACATAACACGGCAGCTATGGCTGCGCGGCAGGATGAGGCATCTGCACCTAGAGCCTCCGAGAGCTATGACTCCGACCACTATGCAAGCTACTGACGATGATTACCAAGTTAAGCAAAAAGCCTAAGCTTGGGGGAGTACGTACACATTACATTCATGTTCACACATTTCATTCCATTTGTTAGTGTCCACACTTTTTTATAGTATTGTCCATGTTAGATTTATTTTCTCGCCTTCTTCTTGTGTGTTTGAAAAACTTTGAGAAAATCCAAAAATATTTCCTGTTTATTTTCGGTTTTTCTTCCGAGGTTAATTAGTTGTAGTATGAGAAAGAAAACCCAAAAAGATTTCCTTGTTCTTCTTTTGCTTGTTGGGAGCATTCCCGTGTAAATAGTTTTTCTCGTTTTTACTTTTCCCTTTTATTTTCTTGTTCAAGGAAAACCAAAAACTCGATAAATATTTCAGTGTGTTTCTCTGAATTTCTTTTCATTTTACTGAGTCATTTCAAGGAGAAGACCACGATGAAAATGTTGAGTGGCTCTCATATGCATTATTGTTGATCCGAAGAGCCCATATTACTTTGTCTTCTCCTTTTTGAAAAAAATGTTTGCAGAATCCAGCTTAGTCCACATCACTCTTACACTATTATTATTTTCAAATCATCTGGTCATGCAAGTGTAAGGCAATAATGATGATATTTGATGAACTAGTTGTGGCAGGGAGAAATGGGTATGAACTCAACTTGTTCTGTTTTTGTAAATATATTTAACCTAGTATCCATGATTCGGCCTATTATGATCAAACATGTTTGCAATGATAATTATAGATTATAGTTTCTCATGCCATGCTTAAGTAGCTAGGAGTGGATAATGATTTATCTTGGATGTCAACATTGTGTTAAAATGATTGCGATGTAGTATGATGATATGGTATCCTCCCCTGAATGTTTGAGTGGCTTGACTTTGCACATGTTCATGAATGTAGTTGAATCAAGAAAAAAATAGCCTCTATGATATTTATGTTCATGGTGTTCATATCATACTCATGCTAGTATCCAATCTTACTTCTGCATAATGCATGTTCATGACCGTTTTCGCTCTCTAGCTGTCCGCTTCTCAACCTAATTGCTAGCCATCACCCGTACTAAGTGGAATTACTGCTTGTGCATCAAAATCCTGAAACCCAAGTTATTCCAGATGAGTCCATGATACCTACCTATATGTGGTATTACCCTACTATCCTATGTAAATTTGCATGTGCCACCTCTAAAAACTTCAAATAAATATCCTTTTTTGTGTGCCTGGATTGTTCAAAGAGTGAGAGGAGGTAGCTAGTATTTTCCATGCTAAGTGGGTTATTCTCATGATGAGTGTTTATTCACACATCCTTGCACGAGAGGGGAGGTAATAGGGATTCCTAGTCCTGAATTGAAATTGCAAATAATTAAACAAAACTCCGCCGGGACTGTTGTTGGTATTGACGGTACCCATTGTTTCGGACCAGCCGTGGAGTGCGCTCGTTGGTGGAGGGGGAGTAAACCTTTACTATTATCTCTTGGGAACCGCCACTAATGTGTTTAGCATGGAAGATATCGATAACTAATGGTCGTGAAGTAAACAAGAAGGGTGCATTTCTCAAAATTTCATTTACCTCTATTTTTAAAACTTGAGCTCTGGCACCGCTGCAAATCACTGCTTCCCTCTACGAAGGGTCTATCTATTTACTTTTATGTTGTGTCATCACCTTCTCAAATAAGCGCCAGAACCTAAGAGCACTACTGTCATCCCATGCATTGTGTGTAGCTAATGTTGGGTGCATCATGACTGGATCTTTTCTACCATGAATTACAATTTTTAGTCGCTGCTTGAACTTGGGAGGTGTTGGGGATATAACTATTGTGTATGACCCCCAGGAGGGGTCGGGTCATACCGCTGGTGACTTAAAATTGAAGATGGCAGGTTATGAAACAAGTCTATTGAAGGCCCAAGACCCACAGGTGACTTGAGGACCAAGAGGATGAACCGCCATATGTTTAACTTGTATTGTAAGGAAAGCTTAGTTAGTCACCAAGCCAGACACGTTCTGTATGAGCTGGCTAGGACTCTATAAGCCGTCGGGCATTAAGCTATGTATATAAAGGGGTGACCCGACGGCGGATTAGGGCAACAAATAAGAGATCGATAACTAGGTCAAGCGTATTCGCTCCCTGGCAATTGAAACCCAAGCAATACAACCCCAAACTGGAATAGGCCTTTACCTCGTTGCGAGGGGCCGAACCAGTATAAACTCTCTGTGTCCTTTGTCCCGATTAACCCCTTCAAGCTAACCTAGCTGCGATGGCTCCACACCTAAGTCCTTTTGCTAGGACATCTGTCGTGTTAAGTCCATGACAGTTGGCGCCCACCGTGGGGACAGCACATGGTGGTTTCGAGTTCTTGAAGGGCAGCTTTGCAGGGATCAAGGGATATGCTGTGGGTCGGATGACCAAGAGTCGCCGCGGCAAGCTCTACATCGACGATGCTGGCTGGGGTCCCAAGGCTGGATCAATTGAGTACGGGTACCGGGTCCCTTTGGCGGAATCCACGTCTTCATCGGCAAGATCAGCGATTCGAGCCCTGAGCCGGACACCTACACTGACATCATCGAGACGGCTCAGTGTGCACGACCCACCAAAGTTCAAGCCGCTGTGAAACATGCCTTTGTTGGTTTCATCCATGGGGCGGAATTTGAGGAAGGATCTGTGTCTGGTGGTGAGACGGCCATCTACTCTGATCGTGAGTCATCAACCGGTGAGGCCAATTCAGTATATCAACTACAAGACGGCCAACTTGGGGGATGTTCCGATGGTGATAGTATTCCAGACCCCTATGAGCCGCCGAACAGGGTTGCAATCTTCATGGCCGGTACACAACAAGTGCTCGATTCGACGACCGCCATGGCTATGACCTCTAGCTCAATGGCTGCAGCGACGGCTGGTGCAAGCGGTTCTGCGTGCCCGCCGGCTCAGGTTCTGACCGAGCTGTTCGATGCTTTGGCAACTTTGATGGGGGCGGAGGTAACCCCAGAGACTAAGGAACAATATAAGGTGGATGTCGCAAGGTTATGAGATCAGATAGCTCAAGCTAAGGAAGAACTCGCAGCTAAGAATGCTAGGATGCCCACGGAACGAGCTACTTTGGACGCTTAGGCACAACGGATTCAGGCAGAATCATTACGACTCACCTTGGATCAGAACGCTTCAAATGCTATCATGAGAAGGAGGCACCAGAGTCGTTTACCTCCGGAGTACGACGCGAGAAACCTTTTCAACACACCTGGGGCATGGACCAGTGACCCGCCCGTGGTGAACCAGACTGGTGAGACACTAGTGACTAGAGCGCCGGTTTAGCCACGAGCTGCTCCGACACCGCCTCAGCATGTTCCGACACCGCCGGGTCATTATTCCAACCCTCTAGATAACATGATTGCTGCGGCGACACGATTGGCGGCTCTCCCGGTGGAAGGCGAGTTTCCAGCTGCGATGGAGATTTAGAGGGCCAGAGAACTTCTTTAGACAGCAATGGCTCAACAGGGAACTTATTCGTACAGCCGTGAAAGGATTGACTCGACCCCTCGTCCGAGCCAGAGTTATAGTAGACATATTGATTCGCCATCCATTTCAAGCAGTGAGCAACACCATAACCAGCCTCATAGCCATGACCTGGCGCATGATGGTGTCGATGCTCAGACTTTGGTGGATCAGGGAAGGGCGCGTTGGGAGGCTGAGCTGGCGGCTCAGCTAGCGGCTCAACAACAATCTCTGGTTTATCCATCAGCGTCTGTGGAGGCCAGAGTGACCTCTAGAACCTTGGGCATGCCATGTTTAGTGTCGGCTCTACACAACAAGCCCCCAGAAGGCCCCCGTAAGGTGCCTAACTACACAGTGGATCAGCCCCCAGAGGCGTGGATTGAGAGCTGTGAGATGGCTATGGAGATGTTGGATGTTAGTGATGCTGCATGTGCTAAGTATTTCACCATGATGTTGGATGGGCCGGCTCGTGCCTGGTTGAAAGGGCTGCCCGCTAACTCCATTACTTCAAAAATTTAAAGACACATGCCAGCAGCCTATGTCGATTCTGGATTTAGACTCTTGCGTACAAGGTGAGGGCGAGTCAACAACAAATTGGGTGCGCTGGATCTCAGTTGTTATACACTCATTGGACAGTATCAACGTCGCCTCAACAGTCCTGATGTTGGAGAAGAATTGTCGTTTCCTTCCCCTTAAGCAAAAATTGGGGCGGCTTAAGCGCCACTTCAATGACATGGGGGAGCTCATGGCAGCTCTTGTCAAATATGCAGACTCTGGTAGTACGAAGGACCCTGAATTCGATGAGGAGAAGGCTGGCAAGGGGAAGAAGGGCGACAATGCAAAAGGGCAGCAACATAATACGACGGGTCAAAGTTGCAGTGGTAAGTGCAAAGCTGATGGCGGTTTAGACTTCATGGCTAACACCAATACGCTGAATAATAATCAGCGTCGTAAGGGAAAGCCACCCCGGCTTGGGGGCCAAGTTTTAACATTGAGGCGATGATGAATCAGTCTTGCCCAAAGCATGGTATGCAAGAGAAGTCGGCCAATCATCTATGGAAGGATTGCTTCATCATGAGGGAGTATAGAAATTCCAATTTTTCTAGAATAATCATGGCCCAAATGGCGGTTTAGGATCTGACTCTCATGGACCTGGCTTTGGCGACGGCGGATCAAACTCCAGTTTTTAGGGCCAAGGCAATCAAGGCATTTTTAATCAACAATCTGGTCAAGGGAATCAGCAGTAGCAGTCTGGTTATCAGAATAATCCGAAGTAGTTGAATAGTGGACAATATCATGTGTTCACCACAAGTTTATGCAAACGAGACCGGAAGGTTCATAAAAGGGCGGTGAACGCAGTTGAGCCGACAGTCCCTCATTAATTGCGATGGTCTGAACATCCTATTCTTTGGAGCCGTGAGGATCACCCGCCCCGGGTTGACAATCCGGGTCAGTTGGCTTTGGTGGTTGCGCCTCAGGTTGGGGGGTACAAATTTACTAAGGTGCTCATGGATGGAGGCAGCAGCATCAATATCCTTTACTATGACACTTTACGTTATATGAATTTGACTGACAAAGATCTTAAGCCATCTAATACTGTTTTCTATGGCGTGGTGCCTGGTAAGTCGGTGTATTCGGTGGGTAAGATAGCTTTGGAAGTGGCTTTTGGCGATGATCATGATTACAAACCTGAGACCTTGACTTTCGAGTTTGTCAAGATCAAGAGCCCTTATCATGCTTTGTTTGGGCGGCCGGCTTATGCTAGGTTTATGGCAAGACCTTGTTATGTTTATCTGCAGCTTAAGATGTGGGTCATAAGGGCACCATCATAGTGCATGGGAACATGAAGATAGCCTTGGAATGTGAAGAGGGTGATCCTGCTTATGCTGAGTTTGTTTGTGCAACAGAGGAGTTGAAGTTTTACAAATATAACGTTGACCCGGCAGATATGACACCTTTGAAGAAGCCAACCACAGAGCATGACTCTCTGTTCAAGTTTAAGTCGGCAGATGACACTAAAATGGTTGACTTTGTTCCTGGCGACTCATCCGAGCAGTTCAACATCAGTGCTAATATGGATCCAAAATAGGAAAGCGCGCTCATCGAGTTCATCCATGAGAACCGAGACATCTTTGCATGGAAGCCTTCAGACATGCCAGTTGTCCCGAGGGAACTCATTGAGTACACTCTTAATATTGATCCAAAGTTTAAACTGGTCAAGCAATTCCTTCGTTGTTTTAATGAAGAGAGGCGCAAGGCCATTGGTGAATAAGTGGCCCGGTTCTTGGCAGCTGGGTTTATCATTGAGGTTTTTCATCCTGAGTGGTTGGCTAACCCGCTGCTGGTACTTAAGAAGAATGGCACTTGGAGTACGTGTGTGGATTACACAGACCTTAACAAGGCATGTCCGGCTAATCCTTTTGCTCTCCCCCGTATTGATCAGATCATTGATGCTACGGCGGGTTGTGAGCGTTTGAGTTTTTTGGATGCTTACTCTGGTTATCATAAGATCAAGATGGCAGTCAAGGACCAGGAGAACACGGCTTTCATCACTCCCTTTGGGTCCTTCTGCTATGTGTCTATGCCTTTTGGGCTTAAGAGTGCCCAGGCGACTTATCAGCGGTGTGTTCAGAATTGCCTCCATGACCAGATTGGACGCAATGTTCATACTTATGTGGATGATATTGTTGTGAAATCCCAGAAGAAAGAGACCTTGATAGATGATGTGAAAGAGACCTTCGACAATCTCCGGGTCTACAAGATGATGCTTAACCCGGCCAAGTGTGTCTTTGGTGTGCCAACACGCAAGCTTTTGGGTTTTTTGGTTTCTGAAAGGGGCATTGAAGCTAACCTGGAGAAAATCAAGGCTATCACTTCCTTGGCTAAGCCGGCATGTATAAATGATATCCTATGCCTGGCGGGTCGTTTTGCGGCCTTAAGCCTATTCATAAGCCGGTTGGCGAGAAGGCTATCCCTCTGTACCAGATGATGAAGAAAATAGACCACTTTGTTTGGAGTGAGGCTACTGATCAGGCGTTTGAGGCATTGAAAAAGCAGTTGGTTGAGCCGCTGATTCTCGTAGCTCCTATTGATAAGGAGCCCTTATTGTTATATGTGGCTGCTAATAGCCGAGCCATCAGTGTGGCAATTGTGGTGTAACGGAAAGAGGCATGCAAGGAATAGACGGTTCAGCGGCCAGTTTATTATATCAGTGAGGTACTAATTGAATCCAAACAAAGGTACCCACATTGGCAGAAGCTAGTTTATGGGGTGTTCACGGCTAGTCTTAAATTGAAGCAATATTTCTTTGGTCATCCCATCACTGTGGTTAGTTCTGCTCCCTTAGGAGACATTATTCAAAACAGAGAAGCCACGGGTCGGGTAGCCAAGTGGGCCATTGAGCTCGGACCCCATGGTTTGAAATATATGCCTTGAACAGTTATCAAATCTCAAGCACTTGTGGATTTCATCAATGACTGGACAGAGTTGCAGATGCCCGAGGAGAAGCCGGATAGCACATATTGGACTACTCACTTTGACGGATCCAGGCAATTGGAAGGCTCGGGCTCTGGAGTTATTTTGACTTCCCCATGAGGTGATAAATTTTGTTATGTCTTAAGGTTAAAGTTCCCTTGTACTAACAATGCAGCTGAGTATGAAACCTGCTCCATGGTCTTCGGATGGCTAAAGAGATGAATCTAAGTCGGGTAAGGTGCTTTGGTGACTCAGATTTTGTGGCTCGGCAAGTTTCAGGCACTTGGGATTCCAAAGATCCACTCATGGCGGCTTATCGCCGAGAGGTTGATGCTATTGCTGGTCATTTCAAAGGTTTTCAGGTGGAACATGTTGACCGCACTAAAAAATGAGGCGACTGATGCTCAAGGACGGCTTGGATCCCAGCGTAAGCCGGTACCACCTAATGTTTTACTTGATATTTTGCATAATCCTTCAGTTAAACTGCCTATGGAGGAAGATCTTGCTATTGTTGACCCTAAGGCACAACTGGTGGCAGCTCTTTGTGCTATTCCTGATTGGATAGTTCCATATTTGGCTTATATGACCCGTGGGGAGTTACCTGACGATGAAGTTTTGGCCAGGCAGATAACCCGGCGGTCTAAGTCAATGACTATTGTCAATGGAGAGTTGGACCGATGCAGTGTTACAGGGGCGTTTCAACGTTGTGTTTCTCCTGAAGAGGGCCGTGAGATTCTACGAGAGATTCATGAAGGAGATTGCGTCCATCATGCCGGCTCTAAGTCTCTCATGGCTAAGGCTTTTCGTCATGGGTTTTATTGGCTGACGGCTCATGCTAATGCAGAGGATTTGGTCAGTAAATTTGATGGTTGTCAAAAAATTTCAAGACGAGCTCATGTGTCGGCTCAAGAACTGATAATGGTTCCAATTACTTGGTCGTTTGTAGTCTGGGGACTGGATATGGTTGGGCCTTTTAAAAGATCCAAGGACAAAAAAACTCATCTCTTGGTGACGGTTGATAGGTTTACAAAGTGGGTTGAGGCAGAGCCGGTCAGCAAATGTGACGCGGCAACGGCGGTTCAATTAGTCAAAATGGTGATTTTCCATTTTGGCTACCCTCATAGCATTATAACTGATAATGACACTAATCTGTCTAAAGGTGTTATGAAAGAATTCTGTCAACGAGAGCATATTCGTCTTGATGTGTCATCAGTGGCTTACCCCCAGTCCAATGGCCAAGCTGAAAGAGCCAATCAAGAAATTTTGCGAGGCATAAAGCCCCGGCTTATGGTCCCTTTGGAGAGGAGGAAGGGTTATTGGGTGGAGGAGTTACCCTCATGGAGTATCAATACTACCCCCAACAGATCTACGGGTTACACGCCTTTCTTCATGGTTTACGAAGCAGAGGCGGTTCTCCCTAGTGACATCCGTCATGACTCGCCCTGTGTGGCTGCTTATGTTGAAGCTGATAATGAACAAGGACGTCAGGATGCTCTTGACCTGCTGGATGAGGAGCGTGACCTTGCGGCGGCTCGTTCGGCGATTTACCAGCAAGATCTGCATCGTTATCATAGCCGCCGGGTTAAAACCAGGACCTTTCAAGAAGGAGATTTGGTGCTCCGGCTCATCTAGGATCAAACTGACATGCACAAGCTATCCCCACCTTGGGAAGGGCCTTTTGTGGCCAGCAAAAATCTGAACAATGGGTCATACTACCTCATTGATCTTCGAGAGCACAAGGACTCATGCAAGTCCGAGGAGGAGACCCGCCGGCCGTGGAATATTGCTCATCTTCGGCCTTATTACCCCTGAGTCACCGGCTCTTATGATGTACATATTTCTACCAATGTATATATTATGACTAGTATAATAAAGCCGGCATCCCTGGTATTTCAGGGAATTTGTCATTTCATTTCTGAGAATCTGAGTCTTTATTGTCTCTTCATAAGATCATTTGGGGGCTACCTGCTTATTAAGCATAGCTATGACTACCCTCTTGATCTGGCTTGTATGCCCTGATTGCAAATTGCTTGGGGGCTTCCTGCTCATTGAGCATAGCTATTACTACCCTGCTGATCCGGCTTATACGCATGGAATGAAATATTACTTGGCGGCTCCTTGTTAATGAACAGAGCTTTGTTGTCTGATGCGTCTCCAACATATCTATAATTTTCGATTGCTTCATGCTATATTATATTCTGTTTTGGACATTATTGGGCTTTATTATGCACTTTTATATTATTTCTAGGACTAACCTATTAACCGGAGGCCCAGCCCAGAATTGCTGTTTTTTTGCCTATTTTAGAGTTTCACAGAAAAAGAATATCAAAGGGAGTCCAAACGGAATGAAACCTTCGGGAACGTGATTTTCGAAACGAACGTGATCCAGAGGACTTGGACCCTATGTCAAGACATCAACCAGGAGAGCACGAGGTAGGGGGCGCGCCTACCCCCTGGGCGCGCCCTCCACCCTCGTGGGCCCCACGTTGCTCCACCGACGTACTTCTTCCTCCTATATATACCTACATACCCCCAAACAACCAGATACGGAGCCAAAAACCTAATTCCACCGCCGCAACCTTCTGTACCCGTGAGATCCCATCTTGGGGCCTTTTTTGGAGCTCCGCCGGAGGGGGCATCGTTCATGGAGGGCTTCTACATCAACACCATAGCCTCTCCGATGATGTGTGAGTAGTTTACCTCAGACCTTCTGTTCCATAGCTATTAGCTAGATGGCTTCTTCTCTCTTTTTGGATCTCAATACAATGTTCTCCCCCTCTCTTGTGGAGATCTATTCGATGTAATCTTCTTTTGTGGTGTGTTTGTTGAGACCGATGAATTGTGGGTTTACGATCAAGTTTATCTATGAACAATATTTGAATCTTCTCAGAATTCTTTTATGTATGATTGGTTATCTTGGCAAGTCTCTTCGAATTATCAGTTTGGTTTGGCCTACTAGATTGATCTTTCTTGCAATGGGAGAAGTGCTTAGCTTTGGGTTCAATCTTGCGGTGTCCTTTTCCAGTGACAATAGGGGCAGCAAGGCATGTATTGTATTGTTGTCATCGAGGATAACAAGATGGGGTTTATATCATATTGCATGAGTTTATCCCTCTACATCATGTCAACTTACTTAAAGCGTTACTTTGTTCTTATGAACTTAATACTCTAGATGCATGCTGGATAGCGGTCGATGTGTGGAGTAATAGTAGTAGATGCAGGCAGGAGTCGGTCTACTTGTCTCGGACGTGATGCCTATATACATGATAATACCTAGATATTCTCATAACTATGCTCAATTCTAGCAATTTCTCAACAGTAATTTGTTCACCCACCGTAATACTTATGCTCTCGAGAGAAGCCACTAGTGAAACCTATGGCACCCACGTCTATTTTCCATCATATTAATCTTCCAACACTTAGTTATTTTCATTGCCTTTTATTTTACTTTGCATCTTTATCATAAAAATACCAAAAATATTATCTTATCATATCTATCAGATATCACTCTCGTAAGTGACCGTGAAAGGATTGACAACCCCTTTATTGCATTGGTTGCGAGGATTTATTTGTTTGTGTAGGTGTGAGGGACTCGTGCGTGGCCTCCTACTGGAATGATACCTTGGTTCTCAAAAACTGAGGGAAATACTTACGCTACTTTGCCGCATCGCTCTTTCCTCTTCACGGGAAAAACCAACGCAGTGCTCAAGAGGTAGCAAGAAGGATTTCTGGCGCCATTGCCGGGAAGTCTACGCAAAAGTCAACATACCAAGTACCCATCACAAACCCTTATCTCCCGCATTACATTATTTGCCATTTGCCTCTCGTTTTCCTCTCCCCCACTCCACCCTTGCCATTTTATTTGCCCTCTCTTTTCCGTTTGCCTCTTTACCGCTTGCTTCTTGTTAGCTCGTGTGTTGGATTGCTTGCTTGTCACGATGGATCAAGATAATACCAAATTGTGTGATTTTACCAATACCAACAACAATGATTTTCTTAGCACTCTGATTGCTCCCCTTACCGATACGGAATCTTGTGAAATTAATGCTGCTTTGTTGAATCTTGTCATGAAAGATCAATTCGTCGGCCTTCCTAGTGAACATGCCGCTACCCATCTAAATAGCTTCGTTGATTTGTGTGATATGAAAAGGAATAAAGATGTGGACAAAGATATTGTTAAATTGAAGCTATTTCCTTTTTCTCTTAGAGATCATGCTAAAGCTTGGTTTTTGTCTTTGCCTAAAAATGGTATTGGTTCTTGGAATAAGTGCAAAGATGCTTTTATCTCTAAGTATTTTCCTCCCGCTAAGATCATCTCTCTTAGAAACGATATTATGAATTTTAAGAAACTTGATCATGAACATGTTGCACAAGCTTGGGAGAGGATGAAATTAATGATACGTAATTGCCCTACACATGGTTTGAATTTGTGGATGATTATACAAAAAAAATATGCTGGATTGAATTTTGCTTCTAGAAATCTTTTAGACTCGGCCGCGAGAGGCACTTTTATGGAAATCACTTTAGGATAAGCCACTAAACTCCTAGATAATATTATGGTTAATTATTATCAATGGCACACTGAAAGATCTACTAATAAGAAAGTGCAAGCGATAAAAGAAATTAATGTTTTGAGTGGAAAGATGGATGAACTGATGAAATTATTTGTTAATAAAAGTGTTTCTTCTTATCCTAATGACATGCCTTTGTCTACTTTGATTGAGAATAATAATGAATCCATGGATGTGAATTTTGTTGGTAGGAATAATTTTGGTAACAACGCGTATAGAGGAAACTTTAATCCTAGGCCGTATCCTAGTAATTCCTCTAATAATTATGCTAATTCCTACAACAATTCTTATGGAAATTTTAATAAGATGCCTTCTGAATTTGAGACTAGTGTTAAAGAATTTATGATCTCGCAAAAGAATTTCAATGCTCTGCTTGAAGAAAAGTTGCTTAAAGTTGATGAATTGGCTAGGAACGTTGATAGAATTTCTCTTGATGTTGATTGAAACTTAGATCTATTCCACCTAAGCATGATATTAATGAGTTCCATTGATGAGTGCAAAGAAAGAACCGCTAGGATGCATGCTAAGAAAGATTGCTTTGTAAAAGCGTGTTCTTCTAGTTTCTATGAAAATAAAGATGAAGATCTAAAAGTTCTTGATGTATCCCCTATTAAATATTTGTTTTGCAATATGAAATAATGATGGGACTGAATATGATCCACCTTTACCTAGAAGGCGTTCCAAAAATTCGGAGTTTTTATATCTTGATGCTAAAATTGATAAAAGCGAGATTGAAGAAGTTAAAACTTTAGATCTCAATGAACCCACTATTTTAGATTTCAAGGAATTTAATTATGATAATTGCTCTTTGATATATTGTATTTCCTTGTTGCAATCCGTGCTAAATTCTCCTCATGCCTATAGTCAAAATAAAGCCTTCACTAAACATATCGTTGATACTTTGATGCAATCTTATGAGGAAAAACTTGAGTTGGAAGTTTCTATCCCTAGAAAACTTTATGATGAGTGGGAACCTACTTTAAAAATTAAAATTAAAGATCATGAATTCTATGCTTTGTGTGATTTGGGGGCTAGTGTTTCCACGATTCCAAAGACTTTCTGTGATTTACTAGGTTTCTGTGATTTTGATGATTGCTCTCTAAACTTACACCTTGCGGATTCCACCATTAAGAAACCTATGGGAAGAATTAATGATGTTCTTATTGTTGCAAATAGGAATTATGTGTCTGTAGAATTTATCGTTCTTGACATAGATTGCAATCCTTCATGTCCTATTATTCTTGGTAGACCTTTCCTTAGAACGATTGGTGCAATTATTGATATGAAGGAAGGAAATATTAGATTCCAATTTCCGTTAAGGAAAGGCATGGAACACTTTCCTAGAAATAAAATTAAACTACCATATGAATCTATCATGAGAGCCACTTATGGATTGCCTACCAAAGATGGCAATACCTAGATCTATCCTTGCTTTTATGCCTAGCTAGGGGCGTTAAAGCGGTTGTTCGGAGGCAATCCAATTTTATTTTTATTTTTTTGCCTTTTGCTTCTGTTTAGGAATAAATATTTGATCTAGCCTCTGGTTAGAGGTGTTTTTATGTTTTAGCTAGTGTTTGTGCCAAGTTTAACCTATAGGATCTTCTTGGATGATAGTTATTTGATCTTGCTGAAAATTCCAGAAACTTTCTGTTCACGAAAATAATTGTTAAAAATCAGCAGAATGTGATAAAATATTGATTCAAATTTATGCTGATCAATAAACAAATTTTCTAGGCCGTCCTATTTTGTTTGAATTTTTGGAGTTCCAGAAGTTTGCTTTAGTTACAGATTACTACAGACTGTTCTGTTTTTGATAGATTCTGTTTTTCATGTGTTGTTTGCTTATTTTGATGAATCTATGGCTAGTAAAATAGTTTATAAACCATAGAGAAGTTGTAATACAGTAGGTTTAACAGAAATATAAATAAATAATGTGTTCATTACAGTACCTTGACGTGGTGTTTTGTTTTCTTTTGCTAATGGAGCTCACGAGATTTTCTGTTAAGTTTTGTGTTGTGAAGTTTTCAAGTTTTGGGTAAAAGATTTGATGGATTATGGAACAAGGAGAGGCAAGAGCCTAAGCTTGGGGATGCCCATGGCACCCCAATATAATCTAAGGACACCTAAAATCCAAATCTTGGGGATGCCCCGGAAGGCATCCCCTCTTTCGTCTACTTCCATCGGTAACTTTACTTGGAGCTATATTTTTATTCACCACATGATATGTGTTTTGCTTGGAGCGTCTTGTATTATTTGAGTCTTTGTTTGTTAGTTTGCCACAATCATATTTTCTGTACACACCTTTTGAGAGAGACACACATGATTCGGAATTTATTAGAATACTCTATGCGCTTCACTTAGATCTTTTGAGTTATATAGTTTTTGCTCTAGTGCTTCATTTATATCTTTTAGAGCACGGTGGTGGATTTGTTTTATAGAAACTATTGTTCTCTCATGCTTCACTTAGATTATTTTTAGAGTCTTAAACATCATGGTAATTTGCTTAAATTGGGAAATTAATCCTAATATGCTAAGTATTCAAGACTAGTAAAAAACTTTCTTATGAGTGTGTTGAATATTATGAGAAGTTTGATGCTTGATGATTGTTTTGAGACATGGAGATGGTGATATTAGAGTCATGCTAGTTGAGTAGTTTTCAATTTGAGAAATACTTGTGTTGAAGTTTGTGATTGCCGTAGCATGCACGTATGGTAAACTGTTATGTGATGAAGTCGGAGCACGATTTATTTATTGATTGTCCTCCTTATGAGTGGCGGATAGGGACAAGCGATGCTCTTTTCCTACCAATCTGTCCCCCTAGGAGCATGCGCGTAATAAGTATATGAGTTCTTCATGACTAATATTGAGCCCATGGATTATACGCACTTTTCTTCCTTCCACCATTGCTAGCCTCTCTAATACCGCGGACTTTTCGCTGGTATCATACACCCACCATATACCTTCCTCAAAACAGCCACCATACCTACCTATCATGGCATTTACATAGCCATTCCGAGATATATTGCCATGCAACTTACCACCGTTCCGTTTACTATGACATGCTCCATCATTGTCATATTGCTTCGCATGATCATGTAGTTGACGTTGTATTTGTGGCAAAGCCACCGTTCATAATTCTTTCATACATGTCACTCTTGATTCATTGCATATCCCGGTACATCGCTGGAGGCATTCACATAGAGTCATATTTTGTTCTAAGTATTGAGTTGTAATTGTTGAGTTGTAAGTAAATAAAAGTGTGATGATCATCATTTTAGAGCATTGTCCCAAGTGAGGAAAGGATGATGGAGACTATGATTCCCCCACAAGTCACGATGAGACTCCGGACTTAATAAAAAAAGAGGCCATAAAAAAGAGAGAAGGACCAAATAAAAAAATGAGAGAAAAAGAGAAAAGGGACAATGGTACTATCCTTTTACCACACTTGTGCTTCAAAGTAGCACCATGATTTTCATGATAGAGAGTCTCCTTTGATATCACTTCCATATACTAGTGGGAAATTTTTCATTATAGAACTTGGCTTGTATATTCCAATGATGGGCTTCTTCAAAATGCCCTAGGTCTTCGTGAGCAAGCGAGTTGGATGCACACCCACTTAGTTTCTTTTGTTGAGCTTTCATATACTTATAGCTCTAGTGCATCCATTGCATGGCAATCCCTACTCACTCACATTGATATCTATTAATGGGCATCTCCATAGCCCGTTGATAGGCCTAGTTGATGTGATACTATCTTCTCATTTTTGTCTTCTCCACAACCACAATTCTATTCCACATATAGTGCTATGTCCATGGCTCAAGCTCATGTATTGCGTGAAGATTGAAAAAGTTTGAGAACACCAAAAGTATGAAACAGTTGCTTGGCTTGTCATCGGGGTTGTGCATGATTTAAATATTTTGTGTGGTGAAGATAGAGCATAGCCAGACTATATGATTTTGTAGGGATAACTTTCTTTGGCCATGTTATTTTGAGAAGACATAATTGCTTAGTTAGTATGCTTGAAGTATCATTATTTTTATGTCAATATTAGACTTTTGTCTTGAATCTTTCGGATCTGAATACTCATACCACAATTAGAAGCATTACATTGAAATTATGCCAAGTACCATTCCACATCAAAAATTCTATTTTTATCATTTACCTACTCGAGGACGAGCAGGAATTAAGCTTGGGGATGCTTGATACGTCTCCAACGTACCTATAATTTTTTATTGATTCATGCTATATTATATTCTGTTTTGGACATTATTGGGCTTTATTATGCACTTTTATATTATTTTTGGGACTAACCTATCAACCGGAGGCCCATCCCAGAATTGTTGTTTTTTGCCTACTTCGGAGTTTCGCAAAAAAGAATATCAAACGGAGTCCAAACGGAATGAAACCTTCGGGAACGTGATTTTCGAAATGAATGTGATCCAGTGGAGTTGGACCCTACGTCAAGACATCTACCAGGAGGGCACGAGGTAGGGGGCGCGCCTACCCCCTAGGCGTGCCCTCCACCCTCGTCGGCCCCACGTTGCTCCACCGACGTACTTCTTCCTCCTATATATACCTACGTACCGCCAAACTACCAGATACGAAGCCAAAAACCTAATTCCACCGCCGCAACCTTCTGTACCCATGAGATCCCATCTTGGGGCCTTTTCCGGAGCTCTGCCGGAGGGGGCATCAATCATGGAGGGCTTCTACATCAATACCATAGCCTCTCCGATGATGTGTGAGTAGTTTACCTCAGACCTTCGGGTCCATAGTTATTAGCTAGATGGCTTCTTCGCTCTTTTTGGATCGCAATACAATGTTCCCCCCTCTCTTGTGGAGTCTATTCGATGTAATCTTCTTTTGTGGTGTGTGTTGAGACCGATGAATTGTGGGTTTGTGATCAAGTTTATCTATGAACAATATTTGAATCTTCTCTAAATTCTTTTTATGTATGATTGGTTATCTTTGCAAGTCTCTTCGAATTATCAGTTTGGTTTGGCCTACTAGATTGATCTTTCTTGCAATGGGAGAAGTGCTTAGCTTTGGGTTCAATCTTACGGTGTCCTTTCCCAGTGACAGTAGGGGTAGCAAGACACGTATTGTATTGTTGCCATCGATGATAACAAGATGGGGTTTATATCATATTGCATGAGTTTATCCCTCTACATCATGTCATCTTACTTAAAGCGTTACTTTGTTCTTATGAACTTAATACTCTAGATGCATGCTGGATAGCGGTCGATGTGTGGAGTAATAGTAGTAGATGCAGGCAGGAGTTGGTCTACTTGTCTCGGACGTGATGCCTATATACATGATCATACCTAGATATTCTCATAACTATGCTCAATTCTATCAATTGCTCAACAGTTATTTGTTCACCTACCGTAATACTTATGCTCTCGAGAGAAGCCACTAGTGAAACCTACACTACTGGAATCAGCTAATTTGCCATCTGCCAGCACTTTGCCGTCCGCTAGCTGACGGCAAAGCAGCTCTTTGCCATCAGCTACAAAAAAGCGGACGGCAAAGAACTGGCAGACGGCAAAGAAGCTCTTTGCCGTCTGCCAGTTCTTTGCCGTCAGCTGGCGGATGGCAAAGAATCTTTGCCGTCTGCTGGCGGACGGCAAAGAGAGAGGTGGCCCCCACCCCCCGCCCGTTTGGGAAAAACTTAACGGGCCACCTCTTTGCCGTCCGCCAGCTGACGGCAAAGAGGCAAAGTGGTGGACGGCAAAGAGAGGCACTATCTTTGCCGTCTGCTGGCGGACGGCAAAGAGGGAGGTGGCCCCCACCCCCCGCCCGTTTGGGAAAAACTTAACGGGCCACCTCTTTGCCGTCCGCCAGCTGACGGCAAAGAGGCAAAGTGGCGGACGGCAAAGAGAGGCACTATCTAACGGCCCGTGCCCCCCGCCCGCCTCTCTGTTCTCAACACCCGTCCCGCCCCGCGCCCCACCACGCACCCCCGCCGCCGCCGCCCGCCACCCGCCGCCGCCTCTTGCCCCCGCCGCCGCGCGCCGCGCGCCGCCGCCCCGGCCCCCACCGCCCCGTTGCCCCCCCGCCGCCCCGGTGCCCCAGCCCCCCGCCGGCCGGGCGCCCCAGCCCCCTGCCGCCCCGGCGCCCCGCCGCCCCGCGCCCCACCGCGCCGGGCCCGGCCCCCCGACGCCCCAGGCCGCCCCGCGCCCCGGCCAGCTCCTCCACCGCCCCGCCCCCTCCTCCACCGGCGCTGGAGAAGGTGAGCCCCGGCCTCCTTTTTCTGTTTTTTTTTCTGTTTTTTTTCTTTTTAGTTTTAGTTTAGATTTAGTTTTAGGTTTAGTTTTAGGTTTAGTTTTAGTTTAGTTTTAGGTTTAGGTTTAGTTTTTTTTCCTTTTTTCTGTTTTATTTGTTTTAGGTTTATGTTTAGTTTAGATTTAGTTTTAGTTTTAGTTTTAGGTTTAGTTTAGTTTGAGGAAAGAAGAAGAAGAAGAGAAAAAGAGGAGAGGAGGAGAAGAAGAAGAGGAAGAAGAAGAAGAATAGGAGGAGGAGAAGAAAAAAGAAGAATAGGAAAAAGAAGAAGAAAAAAGAGGAGAGGAGGAGAAGAAGAAGAGGAAAAAGGAAAGGAGGAGGAGGAAGAAGAAGAAGAAGAAGAAGAAGAAGAAGAAGAAGAAGAAGAAGGAAAAAAAGGAAGAAAAGGAAGAAAAGGAAGAAGAAGAAAAGGAAAAAAAGAGGAAAAAACCCCGACACGGCACCCCGACCCGACACGGCACCCCGACCCGACACCGCACCCCGACCCCGACCCGGCACCCCGACCCCTAGACCCCGACCCCGACACCCCGACCCCGACCCCGACACCCCGACCCCGACCCCGACACCCCGACCCCGAGCCTGACCCGACACCCCGACCCCGACACGGACACGGCACCCCGACCCCAACCCGACACCCCGACCCCGAGACCCCGACCCCGACACCGACACGACACCCCGACCTCGGTACAATGCTGACGAGCCTAAAAAAGGTGGATCCAACCTCAGCCTATTCAAAGGGAATCTCGCAGCAGCTAGTGTTTCACATCCAGTATCTTTGGATAACGAAGAATGGCGGACCATTTCGTTGTATATCTTCAACAACCTGATAGAAGTGCGGTCGTACATCGAGTAAGTTCTCGGTACATTGTTTCGCAACTTCTATTTCCTTTGAACTACTCTTATTCCTGGATATGTCATACAGTCGATACGTCACCATATTCTCGTATGGAGCGGAGATCCAAAAGGATTCCGTCCAAGAGTATGAGCTTCTCGCAAAGCAAGGAGGTGGCTATCCCGGTTTCATCTCTTGGTTCAAACAAACGGTAATTTCTATTAGACAATTTCATTTCATTCGCTAATTTGTGCATAGTGCAACAATCCTTTCATATTAAACTTGTAGGCTAATTCAGAGTCTATGGACGCCGAATTGAGACAAGTCGCTAATGGTTTTGACTATAAGGTTCGTTCATTTGACAAGTACGACATCAACGGCTATCGCTTTCGTACCTATGGCAAAGAGCTATCTATGGCCGACCGAAAGTCAACAAATTGTTGTGTATCTGCTATCGGCGAAGGAGGTACCGAGTATTATGGGAGAGTTGAAGCAATTTATGAACTTCTGTTCTATGGTGAAAATCCACCGAATGTCGTAGTCTTCAAATGTTATTGGTTTCAGCCGAAGGAGACTAGAAGGACTCATGAACATGTAGGGCTAGTTGAAATCAACCAAAGCACTCATTTAGATGTTCCAGATGTCTATATTATGGCTCAACAGGCGACCCAAGTATTCTATCTACCGTGGGCCTGCCAAACTAATCCAAATCTGAAAGGTTGGGATGTCGTTTATGAAATGCCGCCACGTGCTAGACTTTCTCCCCCAAAGGAAGAAGATTATGAACCTCACATTAACCCAGACACATATGAAGGAGAATTCTTCCAAGAGACACGTCTTTCCAAAAAGCGTTTCAAGAACCTCTATTCTTCACCCCAAAACATTGAAGTAGACAGCGACAATGAATCCGACATCACCCCAGAGGAGGAACAAGAAGAGCCGGAACAAGAAGAGGTTACTGCTGCGGATGACCTATCAATGCTTGACCGATTACGTCAAGGTGGCCTTGCACATGTTGATGCCAATGAACCCTATGAGCCCGTCATTGATTATAGTGATGATGATGATTATGCATTTATTGATGATACTGATCGAGATTATTAGTAGTGTCAGGTATTACATTTTTTTATGTTGTACTTGATGATGATACACTTAAGTGATCGAATATTATTATTCGTGTCGGTCTTTTTTTATGTTGTACTAATTTCGTTTACTGTTTGTCATGGCAGGTGTTGAAAGATGGTGGGCGCTGGTCGGGAGCGTGGTCTGAGGTCTTCCATTCCAGACGCACCTCTCCGCCGAGCGTTGCTGGACAGTATGGCCACACCGCCGGGCCCTTCTTCGTCGACCGCGGTGCCCAGCAGGGGACGAGGTAGGAAGAAAGGAGGTGGGGCACGTGGTCGTGGGAGAGGAAGTAGGGTGACTGCTACGGCGCCTTCCTCGCCGCCACCCCCAGCCGTTTCACCCGAGCACGTGACTGCTAGGGTGGACTCGTCCGAGGAGGAGGCTACACGGACTCCGGTCCACGAGCCTCCGGTCCACGGGTCTTGGGCCCACGAGCCTCGGGTCGACTGGCCTTCGGCCCCCGAGAGTTCGGCCCACGTGACCCCGGAGGAGCACACGTCCGGATGGGGTACCTGGCCGGATCAGCCCGAGGAGCCGAGTGGCCATGCTGATGATGGCGGGGAGCCTACTGATCTTGAGGAGGAGGGGGACACCGTCTACCAGCGTGGTGCTACACGGCTCCCGTCCGTGCCGGTGACCCGTGAGCAGAGGTGGTTGATTTTCCCTGATGGGGAGAGGTACGTAAGTGCATTTAATATTTTTGTACCTTGTGCATTCACGTTTTTTCAAATAACTAATGCGTTGGCCTTGTCATGCTGTAGGGGTTGGGACCACCATCATAGTGTCCGCCGGCCCAACTCCGTCCTTGGAGTTCTTTGCCGGCAAAACTTCCCGGGGTTTGTCACGTTGCCTGGTGAGGGTCGGCTTCCAGAGCTTGGATTGAGCTGGGAGCACTACGTGGCTGCCCCGGCCCCGCCGGATGAGATTATCGATGGTGTCGTGTGCGACACGAGGGCAGACATGGTGATCAGAAAGTTCTGGGTAATTTCTCCTTTACACATTTAAAAATCTTCAACTAGCTAGTTATTAATTGTACTAATCAATATTGTCTCATTTGATCGCAGACATTCTACAGGTGTGAGGAGGGATACGAGGAGGACGCGGCACATGTTATCGAGAACGTCTGCAAGCGCCTACTCCAGAACTTACGGCACGAGGCTCGGGTGCAGGCTGTTCGAGACTACTACGCCTTGCGTGGTATCAAGAAGACCAAGCCGGCGTGCCGCGATAAGTTCCTGAGTAAGGAGCAGTACATGAAGGTAATTCTTAAGGCCTTCTCTACTTAAGTTCCTTCATTTAGTAATTGTTAGCGGTAGCGCTCAAGTTTCTATTTGCTAACTTAGGCGGCTCCGAGATGGTGTGCGGATCGGATGGATTGTTGGGAGGTGTTGGTCGATGAGTGGTGCTCACAACGATGGCTAGCCCTCCACAAGGAGGCCAAGGACAAACGTGCCCAAATGGAAGGTGTGCCACACCATCAAGGCAGCTCCAACTTATATCAGTTCGGGCGCAACTGGGTATGTGGTTTGCTTCATGATTCATGCAATTCATTCATCATGCTAGCTTGAGCCCTTTAATTACTAATTTTCATTGTTTCTCTCTTTCAGGCACGCTACAATAAGGCGGATAAGGTGCCAGAGGTGTACGACCTGTATGCCATGGCCCACACTGCCTCTTTCAAGAAAGTCAAGGCTTTCTCTCAGTCTGACCTCGATGATGCAAACAACTTCACCAACATCTCCTCCCACAACAAACTCGTGAGATATAGAGATGAGGGGAAGGCGAGGAAAGGGGAGGACTTTAACCCGAGCCAGGGTCCCATTGATCCAGAGCTGTTGATGATATCTGGTGGCGGGAGGTCCCATGGCTCCATAGCCATTGGAGATGGACTTATCCGTTGTCCTAGCACTCTCCCGGAGATCAAGGCGCGTCAGTCGAGCTCCGCTCCTGAGATAAGGCCTCGTGAACGGCCAGTGCAACTCGCCATCAAGGTTAGTGATACCTACTCAGTTATCTTTCTCCATTACATTGTGTGCGCTTCCATCAATGATTACAAATTGTCATGTGAGTGGTGTTGCAGGCTGCTATACAGAGTGAGAGAGATAGAACAGAGAAACTTCTGGCGGAGGCGGCGGAGAGGCAGCGGGAGTTGGAGGAGAGGACGGCAAAGATGATGGAGGAGGAGAGGGCACGGAATGACATGCAGGCAAGGGCCATGTACGAGCTCCTTGTGGTAAGTTTCTTCTGCAGATTAGCCAAAACATTCATGTAGTGTTTGTCTCATTACTAACTAGTATGACTGAGTCGTCAAAACCAAATGTGCAGTCTGTGTGCGAGAAGGCAGGTCAGACCGCTCCGCCGATGCCAGTGATTGCTCCTGGGACCACGGTGAGTTTTATTTGAAAGGACATTACTTGCTAGTCTTAACATTTGAGTGTCATCATGCTAACAAGACATTGGAAATGATCTTTGGTGCAGCGTAACTCCAGACAAGCATCGCACGATCCTTCTCCAGCTACCGACACGAGCCACCACGCTCCTACACCTCCTGGATCTTGGTAAGTTTATCTAGTGTTTTGCTTAACACATGCATAAAGACCTAGACTTAGCTTTATTTCCTCCAATGCTTACCATAATGACCTAGACTTAGCTTCTTCTCCTCCAAAATGACTTAATAAGCTTACTGACCTCCAAAACCATCCATTTTACCTAAGTTAGCTCTAAAACGATCTGTACTTAGCTTACTTATGTCAAAAATTGCATAATTAGCTTAGTTAGCTCATAGACGATCCATTTTACCTAAGTTAGCTCTAAAATGACCCATTTCACCTAAGTTAGCTCATAAATGATCCATTTCACCCAAGTTTGCTCAAAAAGATCCATTTCAACTAAATTAGCTCATAAATGATCCATTTCACCTAAGTTAGCTCAAAAACGATCCATTTCAACTAAATTAGCTAAAAAATGATCCATTTCAACAAAGTTAGCTCAAAAACGATCCATTTCAACTAAGTTAGCTCAAAAACGATCCATTTGACCTAAGTGAGCTAAAAAACGATCCATTTCACCTTAGTTGCCTAAAAAACGATCCATTTCACCTAAGTGAGCTAAAAAAGATCCATTTCTAACTTTCTTATTTTGCCATTTTGCAGATTTCATTATGTGCTGGATGGAGTGCTTGTTCTACTCTTCTTGTTCTTGTCTTCTCATTCTAGTCACCTTAGCTAGAGTGCTTGTTTATGTATGGATGGAACTTCTTTATGTATGAAATGATGGATGGAACTTGTTTATGTATGAAATGATGGATGGAACTTGCTTATGTAATATGTACGGATGGAACTTGCTTATGGACTTGCTTATGAATGCCTGTGAAATATATCTATATGTCATATATATTTTCTGTGCAAATTGTGGGATTTAATAAAAAACAGAAAAAAAACCAAATATGCAGGCTCTTTGCCGTCAGCAGCGGACGGCAAAGAGCTCTTTGCCGTCAGCAGCGGACGGCAAAGAGGCCACGTGGCAGGCAGCTGTGCTTCCTGGGAGGCTGACCAATTTGGCCAGTTTGCCATCAGTGGCAGACGGCAAAGACTTTGCCATCAGTGGCAGACGGCAAAGACTTTGCCATCAGTGGCAGACGGCAAAGACCTGCCGTTAGCCACTTAACGGACTGACAGCGCAATTATTGCCGTCCGCTCTCTTTGTCGTCCGCCGTGCACTCTTTGCCGTCTGCGGCGGACGGCAAAGACTTTGCCATCAGTGGCGGACGGCAAAGTAGCTGTTTACCGTAGCCAACGTTGCCGGAGCCTTTTGCCGTCCGCAGCTGACGGCAAAGGCCTTTGCCGTCCGCTGTTCATGCCTTTGCCGTCCGCCATGGCAGACGGCAAAGTAGCTGATTCCTGTAGTGTATGGCCCCCGGGTCTATTTTCCATCATATTAATCTTCCAACACTTAGCTATTTTCATTGCCTTTTATTTTAATTTGCATCTTTATCATAAAAATACTAAAAATATTATCTTATCATATCTATCAGATCTCACTCTCGTAAGTGACCATGAAGGGATTGACAACCCCTTTATTGTGTTGGTTGCGAGGATTTATTTGTTTGTGTAGGTGCGAGGGACTCGTGCGTGGCCACCTACCGGATTGATACCTTGGTTCTCAGAAACTAAGGGAAATACTTACGCTACTTTGCGGCATTAAGCTTTCCTCTTCAAGGGAAAACCAACGCAGTGCTCAAGAGGTAGCATTGTCCCTTGTAATAGGCTTGGACGCCAGGTGTATTCACCAAAAATCCGGGTTATCCTACCTTTGTTTGCCTGTCACTCCGACCAGGTAATCCTGGAATGACTCACTGTACTCTTGACAATCAATCTTATAAAGACCCTGAATTTGTCAAAGTTAAAACGGCGATCGGTCATGTGAGGTTCGGCTTACGGGTTTGAATTAAGGTTTAACTCAGTGGCTGTGAAGCCCTTGAATAGCACCTGACATTGAGGCTTGGCAGCCTATGAATGCCTTGTTTCCTGGTTTCTATTGGCTTTGAGCATTTTTTGAGGTTCATCTTTTGTGCCATATTGATATATGGTTGAAAATTGATTAGGGCCATGTTGCCTTGATCATTATGATTCATATTTGAATATATCCGGTGTTTTGCTAAACCGGCCTGGCTGTGGACGTTAAGTCGCCAGTGTGTGATGATTATATGCTTGGAGTTCTGCACTCAAGTTTTGGGATGTTACCCTTTGCTGCCTATGGCGTTGTAAGCTGGCAATATGAATAAGTATCACAGGTATGATATTTACTTTGTTATGATTATACGGTTTTGGTAAATCCACCCTGGTTTAAGGACTATGCAGTCACCAATGGATTTTATATGGGGCATTGTGACCCGCCCTGGTGTAAACCGCCAGGGCACATGTTATCTACTTATGTGCAGGAAATATGATAACTATGGTCTACATAATTGGATGATATTATAAAGCATCAGTACCAGATCTTCAAATATCAGATTGGCGGTTCAAATGTGTTATGCAAATCAACAGGCATGATGACATGGCAGATCATTGTTTTCAACTAGCCTATTACAAGGCATCGGACCGCCCAAAAGAATAAGTGTTTTGATGCATCAAGTATCCCACGGGGAGGATGATAAACCGGTCATTGGATTAATTGTCTTGATCTTCGCGTGTGGAGGCCTCTAGGTCATCCTGCACCAGTTCTTCTTCTTCCTCCATCGTCTGAAAGTTAGGTGATGAACAATTGATGCCAGTCAAGGCTTGAAATTCAGCTTCATCATCGATAAGATCGGATGGATCGATTTCAGGAGCAAAAGCATGCTTACGGATTGGAGGGATAAGATCCACAACTTTATAAGCTAGTGTTGGCATTTTGTGATTGTCGGCTGCATAAGCCGCTTGATATCTTGACAAGTCTAATTCTTCGACGAGTTGACTCGCCAGCAGACACATCTCTTTCACACAAGCAGCAATCATTCTTATCAAAGGGAGATCCGTCCTCTTTGAAACTGGGGCAGCCATTAGCTAGCTCGACCGGGTCTAATTTTGCCTGCCATGCCTTTGCCCGTCTTAAAGCCGTAATGGCACTGGCTCTCGCAGATGACCGCCTGATTTCTTCAATCCTTGCAGGCAAGAAAAAAAGCTTGCTTAGAACACCGCTAAGAAGGGATGGGTCTTGTTTACTTGGTGCGATGGTGGCTATTGTGCACTGAGCACTGGTGTATAATTGCTCCACTAGCGTGTAAACCGCCTTGAGTTTTATCAGCATCTATTGACCAAGGTTGCTACTCCTGGGGCCTGTATAACATGATATGCAGATTGACGTCACCAGACGGCCTACAAAGTGGAGTGTTAAAATTGATTACAATATTTAAATATTACTTACCAAAAATGGCAGACATCATCTGTGTGATATGACGTTTTAAGCCGGTAAGTTCTGTGGTGACCTCTTGCAAAGCGGCTTCAGCAATTTCGGCTCTCTGTACCAGGGCAGTTTTTTCTTCAGCCCAGGCGGCTTTCTCAACATTAAACCTGGTTTTCAACTTTTCTGTTTCATCCAAGCTAAATTTGAACTTGGAGTCAGCTTTCCAGGTCTCCGCTTCTTGCAGTTCAAGTTGGTTCTTTACATCAGCCAATTGAGATTGAAATTGACCTGAGGGTTCCTGTAAGCAAGAGGCTAAATATTTATCAACAGAAAAAGTCCCAAGCCTTTGCAAGCAATAGCCCTTGGCACTTGGGGGCTAATGGGTGCAGAAAGTTTCTTTTATGAAGTAGTGATAGACAAATCCGGTTCACCTTTTTCAAAGATAACCCGGCTTGTGAGGGCTATTACTTGAAGTTATTTCTATGATATAATGGTTGAAGTCTTAGCCATGGTCAATGCAATCTTCCTATGACTAAGACTTGGGGGCTGAAGGAATATATCTTAAACAGACGAATCGAAGTTTGTACCTCATATTTCTGATGCATTTGTTTGACCGTATCAATCTCAAGATCACGGCTTGTGTGCACTTGGCTTACGTAGCCGGAGAGTACATCACTGATGCTCAGATGAGAATAATTGGCCATGTCAAACTTGACTTTGTGCTTCTCAATCAACTCTTCTTTGGCAGAGTGTTTCGCCAGGATAGTTGGATTCCCCGGGTCTTGAAAGCCAATGTCGGTGACCAGAACATCTTTAGTATTTGGTTCTCAAGGCTTGATTGGGCTTGGCAGTGTAGCACCCAATGGGTCAATAATCATATGATCGGAGGAGGCGCCAGGGTTCTCCGGTGGCGGATCATTAGCAAGTTCTTTCGGTTGTTGCACGGAGGCTTCAGATACTGGTGCTTGTTTCTCCGGTTCAGGAGTTTTTGGGTCTTCGACCGGTTTGTTTGTTTTCGCCTTCTTGCTAGGCTTTGCCATTCCACTGCAAGAAAGGATTGAAGAGGTCAGTATATGTATAAAAATGTGCAAATAGCAGAGATAAAGTTATTACCCAGGGGAAGTTTTGAAAGCCGGCAGTTGGCTCTGAGATGAGTAGCTAGAGGAAGAATGAGAAGTCCCCTGATAATTTGAGTTAGAAAGATTAAGTGGTTCGCGAATAAGATCCGCCTTTGGATAGAAAGAGTTTGAATTTTGAGGCACCTCTTTCCGGCGCTTGCGTGGGGCTGGTGTATTGGTAACCTGGAGGATAGTTCTCCGCCTCCACTAGTCCGAGTTCTGTGCTGGTTCTCATGATGTTGTTGCTTCAAGATAAAGTTGGGATCCAAGTAAGCTAAGGGGTGAGAAAACCTCACTTTCCGGGTTACTTGTCGAATTTTCTATCTTGGCAAAGGCTATGAGTCGGAGGAAATAATAGTTACCTCCTCATCACCCGCCTGGCTGGTTTCCGCGTTGTCCTCATAGCAATGAGTGTCAATATGATAATTGAAAAAGGAGCCAAGGGAATCAAGGTCTACCTCTGACTCATCATCCTCCTCCAAGTTTAAAAGTTCTGAGGCGGTTGATTTCTTCTTATTCTTCTTTACAGCTTTAGTCTTGGCCCTGGCTTTTTTGGCCGCTTTCTCGTCATACTTCTTGTTCCAAAAGGCGGATGTAGCCTGTTTAAGTCACATGAAGGTAAGAGATGCGCAGATCATATAAACAATGAGGCAAAGTAAGAAGATTGGAAAACTTACATCAGGTGGTGGGTTAAGTTTGGAAAAGGGGTTCAGCCCCACTTTGCTGCAGCTTTCCAAGCTTTCCCACAAAAGGGTTTTGGTCATGTCATTGATCGCTTTATCAGATAAACGTGCTTGCTAGTGGCGCAGCGGGTCTTTGACGTCACCAGTATATGTGCATATTAAACCAGGCCTGTGGCTCAAGGGTATAATCCTCCAAGCCATCCAGCAACAGACCAGGTCGACACCAGTCAGTCCATTGGCCAGCAACGCTCTAACCTTTGAAAAGGTAGTCATATACTTGGTTCGTTCAGCGGTAGTAAGCCGGTCTGGAAGAGGGTGTTTTGCGCTGAGCCGATGGTTGTGATAACCGGTAAGGTATTTTCTTCAGCTGGAGATGTGTCTTGGCAATAGAACCAAGTTTGATTCCAGTCCTTAGGACGACTTGGAAGCAGAGCAGAAGGGAAAGCGGTGTCTCTTCGTTGCTGAATTGAGACTCCCCCAAGTTCTAAGTTGGGTCCATCAGTGAACTCATTCTGGCAGTTCAAATAAAAATATTCTCTAAAGAGTTTGACACTGGGTTCTTCTTGAAGGTACACTTCGCAGAAGACTTGGAAATTGCAGATATTTGAAACAGAGTTGGGTCCCATGTTTTGAGGTTGAAGTTGAAAGAAATGCAAAAAGATCACGGAAGAATTTTGACGCAGGCGGTGAGAAGCCCCGGTTCATGTGATCAGTAAAAACGATAACCTCATTATCCCGTGGCTGAGGTCTGACTTCATTCTGGTTTGGAACACACCAGTGAATGACATTTTTTGCTCGCAAGAAGCCGATTTTGACATATTCCTGAAGCATTTCTTCTGTGACGATAGAAGGGACCCAGTCGCATGACACAACGGTCTTAGTCATGATTGGGGTGCACGGCCTAAAAAAGACGATTTAGAATGTGATTAAACCGGTAAGGTATAGTCGGGTTATGTCAACATTAAGTTGGTGATTTAAAAAGCGATTCGGAGTTAAACTGGCATGCACTTGGTGGATTACAAATTATTGTTTAAACCGCCGAGAATGGCTAATGGCTATGGATTTGGAGCAGAGCTAAATTTTACCAAGTACTAGTGAGAACAAGGTTCACAGATTGGTGTTGTAATTTTGGATCTGCGACAGTTTAGAAAATGAAGTAAATTCTAAACCTAAGGTGGTGGCAGCGGAAAAGTTCGTGTGCTCAGATGAGATCTTCTACGGAGGGGAAGTATTCTGATATTAAAAACGAGTGCTAAATTGCTACCGCACAAGTTTTGTACCATGTTCAGATCAAAAAGCTACTCGATCTAGAGGTGAAAACGAATAATGGCGAAGAACACTAACGAACAAGTGAAAACCCTAATTGCAGATCTGTTCTGGGATGAAGTCGAACTTACTAACGCTGATGGACAACAGACCGCGGAACTCTGGTCCGTTCAGGGTGATGTAGCGGCCGGAGATGATGCATTGGACGGAGGCCGACGGTGGCGGTGCTCGGGTGCGCAGGAGCATTGAGAGGAAGAAGATGGAGATGAGAGGGAAAGGGTAAAGGTGAAAACAGGGGGGCCCCTGTCCCTATTTATAAGGAGGTGGATAAATGGCATGCGCGGGAACCGAGGAGGCTGAAAGAATGGTCATGTGGCTAAAAGGACGCCCAGTTTTCGGGAGGTCCATTAAAAAGGATATGATGAGATGATCTCGGTTTTATATGTGAAGTTAGTACGAGACAACGTCATGGTAGGTTAACACAAATTTGTGAGCTAATGTCATGGCGGGTTGTAGCAAGCTCATAAGGTTAATGATGGAAGATTATGCTAAATCAAGCACTGAAGATTGATGTGAACAAGTTCAAATCAACCTAGGGCCTAATGTTGGGGATATAACAATTGGGTATGACCCTCCCAGGAGGGGCCGGGTCATACTGTTGGCGACTTAAAATTGAAGATGGCAGGTTATGAAACAAGCCTATTGAAGGCCCAAGACCTAGAGGTGACTTGAGGCCCAAGAGGATGACCCGCCATATGTTTAACTTGTATTATAAGGCAAGCTTACTTAGTCACTGAGCCGGACGCCGGGACTTTGTAAGCCGCCAGGCATTAACCTCTGTATATAAAGGGGTGACCCAGCGGCGGTTAGGGCAAGAAACAAGAGATCGAGAACTAGGTCAAGCGTATTCGCTCCCGGGTAATCGAAACCCAAGCAATACAACCCTAAACTGGAGTAGGCCTTTACCTCGTTGCGAGGGGCCGAACCAGTATAAACTCTCTGTGTCCTTTGTCCCGATTAACCCCTTCAAGCTAACCTAGCTGCGATGGCTCCACACCTAAGTCCTTTCGCTAGGGCATCTATCGTGTTAAGTCCACGACAGGAGGTGCTCTGCATTTATGTTTTGCGGTCTCAGAAAGGGCTAGCGAGATACCACTATTGTCATATTATATCATGGTAGTTCTGACAAAGTGTTGTCATTTGAGATATCTTATTATTGCTCGCTAGTTGATTATGCCCTTGATATGAGTTAATATAATTTTTAAGAGTTATTGTCGACATGGTTAGTTATAATCTTTGCTGAAAACCTGGGTGCTACTTAAGCTTATGTATGTAACAAGAGCAAAAGAGTTCGTAAAAGTTTTTCTTTTTCACTTTCGGTTTATCAACTGAATTGCTTGAGGACAAGCAAAGGTTTAAGCTTGGGGGAGGTGATACGTCTCTGTCGTATCTACTTTTCCTAACGCTTTTCCTCTTGTTTTGGACTCTAATTTGCATGATTTGAATGAAACTAACCCAGACTGACGCCGTTTTCAGCAGAACTACCATGGTGTTGTTTTTGTGCAGAAATAAAAGTTCTTGGATTGGAACAAAACTTTGCAAGGAATTTCTATACAATAAAAGATAATTTATGGAGCCAAGAACAAGTGGAGGGGGAACCTGGGTGGGCACAACCCACCAGGGTGCTCCCCACCTGGTGGCCCCGCAGACCTCAACCCTGATACTGTAAAATCACATTTTCAGAGGAAAAAAATAACGGAGGAAGAATTATCATGTTTCATGAGACGGAGCCGCCGCCACCTCCTGTACTTCATCGGGAGGCCAAATCTGGAGTCCGTTTGGGGCTCCGGAGAGGGGGATCTTCGATCTTCGTCATCACCAACCATTCTCCATCGCCAATTCCATGATGCTCCCCACCGGGAGTGGGTAATTCCTTCGTAGGCTCGCTGGTCGGTGAGGAGTTGGATGAGATTCATCATGTAATCGAGTTAGTTTTGTTAGGGCTTGATCCCTAGAATCCATTATGTTCTGAGATTGATGTTGCTATGACTTTGCCATGCTTAATGCTTGTCACTTTGGGCCCGGGTGCCATGATTCCATATCTGAACTGTTTATGTTATCACCATTATATCTATGTTCTAGATCTGATCTTGCAAGTTATAGTCACCTACTACGTGTTATCATCCGGCAACTCCGGAGTGACAGAAATCGGGACACTTCCCGGTGATGACCGTAGTTTGAGGAGTTCATGTATTCACTATGTGTTAATGCTTTGTTCTGGTTCTCTGTTAAAAGGAGGCCTTAATATCCATTAGTTTCCAATAGGACCCCGCTGCCACGGGAGGGTAGGACAAAACATGTCATGCAAGTTCTTGCCATAAGCACGTATGACTATTTACGGAATACATGCCTACATTATATTTATGAAATGGAGCTACTGCCGTATCACCCTAGGTTCTGACTGTTATATGATGAATATCATCCAACGAATTCAACGATCTAATGCCTACGAATTTCTCTCGTATTTCTCTTTCTAAGTTACTACTGCTACTGTTACTATTGCACTTGCTACAAAATCATTGCTATCACTTTTATCGTTACTATTGTTGTTGCTACTACTATCAAAACTATCATACTACTTTGCTACTAATCACTTTGCTGCAGATAATTAATCTCCAGGTGTGGTTGAGTTGACAACTCAACTGCTAATATTTGCAAATATTCATTGGCTCCTCTTGTGTCGAATCAATAAATTTGGGTTGAATACTTGCTACCTCTTGAGCACTGTGTTGGTTTTTCCCCTGAAGAGGAAAGGGTGATGCAGCAAAGTAGCGTAAGTATTTCCCTCAGTTTTGAGAACCAAGGTATCAATCCAGTAGGAGGCCACGCTCAAGTCCCTCGCACCTACACAAACAAATAAGAACCTCGCAACCAACGCAATAAAGGGGTTGTCAATCCCTTCAAGATCACTTACGAAAGTGAGATCTGATAGATATGATAAGATAATATTTTTGGTATTTTTATGATAAAGATGTAAAGTAAAATAAAAGGCAATAAAAATAGCTAAGTGTTGGAAGATTAATATGATGGAAAATAGACCCGGGGGCCATAGGTTTCACTCGAGAGCATAAGTATTACGGTGGGTGAACAAATTACCGTTAAGCAATTGATAGAATTGAGCATAGTTATGAGAGTATCTAGGTATGATCATGTATATAGGCATCAGGTCCGCGACAAGTAGACCGAAATGATTCTGCATCTACTACTATTACTCCACACATCGACTGCTATCCAGCATGCATCTAGATATTAGGTTCAAAAGAACAGAGTAATGCTTTAAGTAAGATGACATGATGTAGAAGGATAAACTCATGCAATATGATATAAGCCCCATCTTGTTATTCTCGATGGCAACAATACAATACGTGCCTTGCTGCCCCTGCTGTCACTGGGGAAGGACACTGCAAGATTGAACCCAAAGCTAAGCACTTCTCCCATTGCAAGAAAGATCAATCTAGTAGGCCAAATCAAACTGATAATTCGAAGAAAATTGCGAAGATAACCAATAATACATAAAAGAATTCAGAGGAGATTCAAATATTGTTCATAGATAATCTTGATCATAAACCCACAATTCATCGGTCTCAGCAAACACACCGCAAAAGAAGAATCAAATAGATCTCCACGAGAATCGTGGAGAACTTTGTATTCAGATCCAAAGAGAGAGAAGAAGCCATCTAGCTAATAACTATGGACCCGAAGGTCTGAGATAAACTACTCACACATCATCGGAGAGGCTATGGTGTTGATGTAGATGCCCTCCGTGATCAATGCCCCCTCCGGCAGGACGCCGGAAAAGGCCCCAAGGTGGGATCTCACGAGTACAGAAGGTTTCGGCAGTGGAATTAGGTTTTCGTGGATGCCTCTGATGGTTTGGGGGTACGTTGGTATATATAGGAGGAAGAAGTACGTCGGTGGAGCAACATGGGCCCCACGAGGGTGGAGGGCGCGCCCCCTGCCTCGTGCTCTCCTGGTTGATTTCTTGACGTAGACTCCAAGTCCTCTGGATCACGTTTGTTCCGAAAATCACGTTCCTGAAGGTTTCATTCCGTTTGGACTCCATCTGATATTCTTTTTTTGCGAAACACTGAAATAGGCAAAAAAACAGCAATTTGGGCTGGGCCTCCGGTTAATAGGTTAGTCCCAAAAATAATATAAAAGTGTATAATAAAGCCCATTAAACATCCAAAACAGAATATAATATAGCATGGAACAATAAAAAATTATAGATACGTTGGAGACATATCAAGCATCCCCAAGCTTAATTCATGCTCGTCCTCGAGTAGGTAAATGATAAAAACTGAATTTTTGATGTGGAATGCTACTTGGCATAATTTTTTAATGTAGCCCTCTTAATTGTGGTATGAATATTCAGATCCGAAAGATTCAAGATAAAAGTTTAATATTGACATAAAAGTAATAACACTTCAAGCATACTAACTAAGCAATTATGTCTTCTCAAAATAACATGGCCAAAGAAAGTTCATCCCTACAAAATCATATAGTTTGGTCATGCTCCATTTCCATCACACAAGAATGCTCTCATCATGCACAACCCTGATGGCAAGCCAAGCAATTGTTTCATACTTTAGTAATCTCAAACTTTTTCAACCTTCACGCAATACATGAGCATGAGCCATGGATATAGCACTATGAGTGGAATAGAATATAACGATGGGGGTTATATGGAGAAGACAAAAAAGGATAAAGTCTCACATCAACGCGGCTAATCAGCAGGCTATGGAGATGCCCATCAATTGATGTTAATGCAAGGAGTAGGGATTGCCATGCAACAGATGCACTAGAGCTATAAATGCATGAAAGCTCAACAAAAGAAACTAAGTGGGTGTGCATCCAACTTGCTTGCTCACGAAGACCTAGGGCATTTGAGGAAGCCCTATTGTTGGAATATACAAGCCAAGTTCTATAATGAAAACTTCCCACTAGTATATGAAAGTGACAAAACAAGAGACTCTCTATGAAGATCATGGTGCTACTTTGAAGCACAAGTGTGGAAAAAGGATAGTAGCATTGCCCCTTTTTATTTTATCTCTTTTTTGGGCCTCCCTTTTTTATTTGGCCTTTCTCTTTTTTTTATTGGGACAATGCTCTATGAATGATGATCATCACACTTCTATTTATTTACAACTCAACGATTACAACTCGATACTAGAACAAAGTATAACTGTATATGAATGCCTCCGGCGGTGTACCGGGATGGGCAATGAATCAAGAGTGACATGTATGAAAAATTATGAATGGTGGATTCGCCACAAATACGATGTCAACTACATGATCATGCAAAGTAATATGACAATGATGAAAGTGTCATGATAAAAGGAAAGGTGGAAAGTTGCATGGCAATATATCTCGGAATGGCTATGGAAATGCCATAATAGGTAGGTATGGTGGCTGTTTTGAGGAAGATATAAGGAGGTTTATGTGTGATAGAGCGTATCATATCACGGGGTGGATGCATTGCCGAAGTTTGCACCAACTCTCAAGGTGAGAAAGGGCAATGCATGATACCGAAGAGGCTAGCAATGATGGAAAGGTAAGAGTGTGTATAATCCATGGACTCAACATTAGTCATAAAGAACTCACATACTTATTGCAGAAATCTACAAGTCATCAAAAACCAAGGACTACGCGCATGCTCCTAGGGGGGTAGATTGGTAGGAAAAGACCATCGCTCGTCCCCGACCGCCACTCATAAGGAAGACAATCAAAGAACACCTCATGTTTCAAATTTGTTACATAACGTTTACCATACGTGCATGCTACGGGAGTTGCAAACTTCAACACAAGTATTTCTCAATTTCACAACTAATCAACTAGCACAACTTTAATATCACTACCTCCATATCTCAAAACAATCATCAAGCATCAAACTTCCCTTAGTATTCAACACACTCCTAAGAAAGTTTTTACTAGTCTTGAATACCTAGCATATTAGGACTAATTTACCAATTTAAGCAAATTACCATGTTGTTTAAGACTCTCAAAATAATATAAGTGAAGAATGAGAGAATAATAGTTTCTATAAAACAAAACCACCGCCGTGCTCTAAAAGATATAAGTGAAGCACTAGAGCAAAAACTATATAGCTCAAAAGATATAAGCGACGCGCATAAAGTATTCTAATAAATTCTGAATCATGTGTGTCTCTCTCAAAAGGTGTGTACAGAAAAGATGATTGTGGTAAACTAAAAAGCAAAGACTCAAATCATACAAGACGCTCCAATAAAAACACATATCATGTGGTGAATAAAAATATAGCTCCAAGTAAAGTTACCGATGGAAGTAGACGAAAGAGGGGATGCCTTCCGGGGCATCCCCAAGCTTTGGCTTTTTGGTGTCCTTAGATTACCTTGGGGTGCCATGGGCATCCCCAAGCTTAGGCTCTTGCCACTCCTTGTTCCATAATCCATCAAATCTTTTACCAAAACTTGAAAACTTCACAACACAAAACTTAACAGAAAATCTCATGAGCTCCGTTAGCGAAAGAAAACAAAACACCACTTCAAGGTACTGTAATGAACTCATTCTTTATTTATATTGGTGTTAAATATACTGCATTCCAACTTCTCTATAGCTTATAAACTATTTTACTAGCCATAGATTCATTAAAATAAGCAAACAACACACGAAAAACAGAATCTGTCAAAAACAGAACAGTTTGTAGTAATCTGTAACTAACGCAAACTTTTGGAACTCCAACAACTCTACCAAAATAGGATGACCTAGAAAATTTGTTTATTGATCTGCTGCAATTGGAATCAATATTGTATCACGTTCTGGTGATTTTTAACAATTGTTTTCGTGAACCGAAAGTTTCTGGAATTTTCAGCAAAATCAAATAACTATCATACAAGAAGATCCTATAGGTTTAACTTGGCACAAACACTAATTAAAACATAAAAACAAATCTAACCAGAGGCTAGATAAAAGATTTATTCCTAAACAGAAGAAAAAATAAAAAATAAAAAATAAAAATAAAATTGGGTTGTCTCCCAACAAGCGCTATCGTTTAACGCCCCTAGCTAGGCATAAAAGCACGGATAGATCTAGGTATTGCTATCTTTGGTAGGCAATCCATAAGTAGCTCTCATAATAGATTCATAAGGTAATTTAATCTTATTTCTAGGGAAGTGTTCCATTCCTTTCCTTAATGGAAATTTGAATCTAATATTCCCTTCCTTCATATCAATAATTGCACCAATCGTTCTAAGGAAAGGTCTACCAAGAATAATAGGACATGAAGGATTGCAATCTATGTCAAGAACGATGAAATCTATGGGCACATAGTTCCTATTTGCAACAATAAGAACATCATTAATTCTTCCCATAGTTTTCTTAATGGTGGAATCCGCAAGGTGCAAGTTCAACAAACAATCATCAAATTCACGGAATCCTAGCAAATCACACAAAGTTTTTGGGATCGTGGAAACACTAGCACCCTAATCACACAGAGCATAGCATTCATGATCTTTAATTTTAATTTTAATAGTAGGTTCCCACTCATCATAAAGTTTTGTAGGGATAGAAACTTCCAACTCAAGTTTTTCTTCATAACATTGCATCAAAGCATCAACGATATGTTTACAAAAAGCTTTATTTTGGCTATAAGCATGAGAAGAATCCAACCTCTTATTGCAAAGGGTAATCAACATATTCATGTGGTGAATATTTCCGCTAACACTCTTAAGAGGTTTAAGAGACTTTTGTAAGATCTTAGTCACTTCGCAAATCTTTTCAAAAACTTGTGTCTCTTCCTGGGTATGTTGTGGCTTCTTTTGTTGAGGTAGTGTTTCCACTACCCCCTCTATGATTTCAAGCGCAATACTGGGATCAATTTCAATAAAATTTCCTTTGGCAACACAATCCAAGAGTTGTCTATGGGACATATTTAGTCCAACGTAAAAACTGCGAAGCAAAATTCTAAAACTCACCTCTAAGGTGCAATTACGATAACATTCCATCATCCTATACCAAGCATCTTTTAAAATTTCTCCTTGTCTTTGTTTAAAGTGAATAACTTCAAACTCAGGGGACAAAGGAGCAGATAAAGGACTAGCCATGACGACAAAGCGAGCGGTAAAGAGGTGAAGGGAAAAAGAGAGGGCGAATAAGGCGGCAAGGGTGAAGTGGGGGAGAGGAAAATGAGAGGCAAATGGCAAATAATGTAATGCAAGGGATAAGGTTTGTGATGGGTACTTGGTATGTTGACTTTTGCGTAGACTCCCCGACAATGGCACCAGAAATCCTTCTTGCTACCTCTTGAGCACTACGTTGGTTTCTCCCTTGAAGAGGAAAGGGTGATGCAGCAAAGTAGTGTAAGTATTTCCCTCAGTTTTGAGAACCAAGGTATCAATCAAGTAGGAGGCCACGCTCAAGTCCCTCGCACCTACACAAAAAAATAAGAACCTCGCAACCAACGCAATAAAGGGGTTATCAATCCCTTCAAGGTCACTTACGAAAGTGAGATCTGATAGATATGATAAGATAATATTTTTGGTATTTTTATGATAAAGATGCAAAGTAAAATAAAAGGCAATAAAAATAGCTAAGTGTTGGAAGATTAATATGATGGAAAATAGACCCTAGGGCCATAGGTTTCACTAGTGGCTTCTCTCAAGAGCATAAGTATTACAGTAGGTGAACAAATCACTGTTAAGCAATTGATAGAATTGAGCATAGTTATGAGAGTATCTAGGTATGATCATGTATATAGGCATCAGCGACAAGTAGACCGAAACGATTCTGCATCTACTAGTATTACTCCACACATCGACCGCTATCCAGCATGCTTCTATAGTATTAGGTTCAAAAGAACATAGTAATGCTTTAAGTAAGATGACATGATGTAGAGGAATAAACTCATGCAATATGATATAAACCCCATCTTGTTATACTCGATGGCAACAATACAATACGTGCCTTGCTTCCCCTACTGTCACTGGGAAAGGACACTACAAGATTGAACCCAAAGCTAAGCACTTCTCCCATTGCAAGAAAGATCAATCTAATAGGCCAAACCAAACTGATAATTCAAAGACACTTGCAAAGATAACCAATCATACATAAAAGAATTCAGAGGAGATTCAAATATTGTTCATAGATAATCTTGATCATAAACCCACAATTCATCGATCTCAACAAACACACTGCAAAAGAAGAGTTACATCAAATAGATCTCCACGAGAATCATGGAGAACTTTGTATTGAGATACAAAGAGAGAGAAGAAGCCATCTAGCTAATAACTATGGACCCGAAGGTCTGAGGTAAACTACTCACACATCATCGGAGAGGCTATGGTGTTGATGTAGAAGCCCTCCATGATCAATGCCCCCTCCGGAAGGACGCCGGAAAGGGCCCCAAGATGAGATCTAACGGGTACAGAAGGTTGCGGCGGTGGAATTAGGTTTTCATGGATGCGTCTGATGGTTTGGGGGTACGTAGGTATATATAGGAGGAAGAAGTACGTCGGTGGAGCAACGTGGGCCCCACGAGGGTGGAGGGCGCGCCTGGGGGGTAGGCGTGCCCCCCTAACTCGTGCTCTCCTGGTTGATTTCTTGATGTAGACTCCAAGTCCTCTGGATCACGTTTGTTCCGAAAATCACGTTCCCGAAGGTTTCATTCCGTTTGGACTCCGTTTGATACTCTTTTTCTGCGAAACACTGAAATAGGCAAAAAAACAGCAATTTGGGGTGCGCCTCCGGTTAATAGGTTAGTCCCAAAAATAATATAAAAGTGTATAATAAAGCCCATTAAACATCCAAAACAAAATATAATATAGCATGGAACAATCAAAAATTACAGATACGTTGGAGACATATCAGGCAACAATACAATACGTGCCTTGCTGCCCCTGCTATCACTGGGAAAGGACACAGCAAGATTGAACCCAAAGCTAAGAACTTCTCCCATTGCAAGAAAGATCAATCTAGTAGGCCAAACCAAACTGATAATTCGAAGAGACTTGCAAATATAACCAATCATATATAAAAGAATTCAAAGGAGATTCAAATATTGTTCATAGAATCTTGATCATAAACCCACAATTCATCGGTCTCAACAAACACACCGCAAAAGAAGAGTTACATCAAATAGATCTCCACGAGAATCGTGGAGAACTTTGTATTGAGATCCAAAGAGAGAGAAGAAGCCATCTAGCTAATAACTATGGACCCGAAGGTCTGAGATAAACTACTCACACATCATCGGAGAGGCTATGGTGTTGATGTAGAAGCCCTCCGTGATCAATGCCCCCTCCGGCAGGACACTAGAAAAGGCCCCAAGATGGGATCTCACGGGTACAGAAGGTTGCGGCGGTGGAATTAGGTTTTCGTGGATGCCTCTGATGGTTTGGGGGTATGTAGGTATATATAGGAGGAGAAGTACGTCGGTGGAGCAACGTGGGCCCCACGAGGGTGGAGGGCGCGCCTGGGGGGGTAGGCGCGCCCCCTGCCTCATGCTCTCCTGGTTGATTTCTTGACGTAGAATCCAAGTCCTCTGGATCACGTTTGTTCCGAAAATCACGTTCCCGAAGGTTTCATTCCGTTTGGACTCCATTTGATATTCTTTTTTTGCGAAGCACTGAAATAGGCAAAAAAACAGCAATTTGGGTTGGGCCTCCGGTTAATAGGTAGTCCCAAAAATAATATAATAGTGTACAATAAAGCCCATTAAACATCCAAAACAGAATATAATATAGCATGGAACAATAAAAAATTATAGATACGTTGGAGACGTATCAATACTCTACCGTCGAAAAGTGTTTCGATCCCCTATACTTGTGGGTTATCAATATGTTTGTGCCTTTTTTCTTCCATATCTTGAGAATTGATTTTGAATGTCCTACATGTATGTTTCTGCCATTTTTTCTTTCAGATTGGTATGTACACAGATGAGGCTCTGGCCAGTGCCGCCGCCGGATGTAGATCTTGGACCTGGCTGCGCGGCCAGAAGCAGCCACGCCCCCTCGACGTGAGGAACCAGTAGAAATCTCTGGTGGACCGCATCAACGATCTCTCCGATAGCATCCCAGGGGAGATCATCTCCCTTCTCCCCACCAAGGATGGTTGCCGCACACAAGTCCTCGCATCTTGGTGGCGCACTCAGTGGCGCTCCGCGCCTCTTAATCTCGATTATCGTCAGCTGTCTGTCGATGATGATTCTGAACTCCCCGAAGCCATCATCTCCTCTCACCAGGGCTCCGTTCAACGCATCTGCATCCCGGCATGCTCCTGCTGGACATACTCTGCACGGTGGCCGCCTAGCTGACATCCCGTCAATTTGATAAACTCCATAAGTTTGAGTTCTACCATGACTATGTATGTAACATACCACGAACTGATGTATCTATGCCCTCACCACCGATGTACATCTCATGGTTTTCCTCCTCTCTCCACACCGCCACCTTCTCCCGGTGCCATCTAGCAGACAATCTGGTACAAATGCTTTGACTACCACTGCTAAAAAAAACTTGCGCTTGTGGTGGTTGATCTATCGGAGGCCGCACTGCACAACATCATCCACTCTAGCTGCCCTTCCCTAGAGCGCTTGGTGCTTGTTTTTGGAATAGAAATTTGTATCTGTTATCTCATAATAAAGTCTCCCCACCTTGTAAGCATGGGGATTTTTTTTGGACATGATCTCATCATCAAAGATGCCACTTGACTTCAAAGGTTGCTCCTTGATTCTACTATAGTACCTTCGCAAATAACTGTAGTCTCTACGCCTAAACTGGAGACCTTGGGTGCAATTCGTGATCCTTTTAGATGGTTCAAGGTGGTGTTTGGCTGCGCACCTATTGAGGTACTATATACTATTCATGTAAATTTTTGTAATCTGCTTATTTCATTTGTGCGCATAAGTTAATTATCATCTTGGAGTACACTTTTGGTACTAATATTATGTTCTATGCTTAATGAAGAGCTTATCCATCCTACCAGTGGTGGTGGATTCTGTCAAGACCTTACATATCAGTATGTGGTGTTTTGATCTGAACACGTTTATTGGCTTGCTGGAATGCTTTCAATGTCTGGAGAATTTGTATATAAAGGTGATGATTTCACGCACATTGAAAGCCCATATATACTGTACTAGAATTAATCATTCAGCTATCACTCTTTCAACATAATCTTTTTTAGACATTAAGTGTTTTCAATCTTCATCTCTATTTAGGCACTAACACATGCAGAAAAAAGTATAACCAATCGATGGTTCAATAAGCACCGGGATTTTCTCAGATCTCATGACATTCGTTTGAAGACAGTAACGCTGGAAGGATATGCATCCAACAATGCAAACACTAGCTTTCTCACATTCTTCATGTTGAATGCGAGGGCACTATTGTCCGTGAGGATTAAGTTTTTCGACAAGAAATTTCTTATGGCTGCAAGTGTTGAACAACATAAAAAGAAGTTTCAGGTGGACCTAAGGGCTTCTGATCATGCTCGGCTTCTATTTACAACAGATTGTCATCATGGACCAGTAGAACTTCTGGCCTGGGATCTTGATTTTCTGGATCAGACCGATCCATTTGATTGTGACTACCGAAAACTGTGGTTAAGTTAGATGTCATTGTCCTATTCAATCTAGATTTTGTCTAAACCTTATGAGCAATTAATCCTCTTGCGTTTGTATTGTTGGTAAGCTGGAGTTAGATATTGTTGCCCTTTTCAACTCGGCTTTGACCCATATATTCTTTCATACTGGGCCAATGGCTTGCCATTTCTTTAATTAAGACATAAATATCATAAGCATTCACAACATTGGGAAAGAACATCACTCTCGCATGATCCTTGAGATCTTTGTTCATTACAGAACCGCAAGTTCTTAGCGCCCATCAGCACCCACAAACTTATTTTCAGCTAGCACACCAAATGGTCTCTAAATCTTAATAAGAAAAGCTGAATGGTAGTGACAAATTTGGATTTGAAATTTGGGACCCACGAGGAAAAAGCCTATCCAGGGCGGTGCCGACTCGACAGTAAACATTGAGAAACCTGGTTTTATAATTACTGTAAATCCAAAACTCGCCTCAAAATCATAAAACTTAGCATGGTGTTATGGCATAGCACCAATATGCTGTGGTAAATTTTTTTTCCAATTTGGGACAAGTTTCGGTACAAACTTCTTACAAACCGGAGCCTCTATCAAAAAGGCTCATGGTTCCGAGGGGGAACTGGTCACCTATGTGTGCGAAACGACATACGATGTCTCTTCCCGCCTTGATTTATTTTACAGAGGCAACATGCAACTATAGGAGTTTCTTCCTAAAAATATGAAATTATTCAGGGTTCGTTTTGCCGTTTTATACATTATTTGAGTTTTCTAGGCATTTTGGAACATACTTTGGTGTGTGCAAAGGTCATGTGTGTACTAGCCACCTATGTAATTGGATGTTCAATCTGTTTATGGAATCTGCATATTCTAGATATTAGAGCTGAATCTGGCACCAGGAAGAAACAAAGGCTAGCCAAAGATCTAGAGATAGAGATATCACAGAAGAAGACAGGAACACTGCCTACTTCCATGCAGTAGCTAACCAGAGGAGGGGGAAAAACCTCATACAATCCTTAGATGGACCTGATGGGCCTGTCTCAGACATTAAGGACATGCTTAATGTTGCTGATGATTTCTATAAAGATTTTTTTTAAAGAAAATAGTAGTGGCTTTAAAATTAAGCCTAACTTCTTCTCAGCAGAAGAAAAAGTTACCTCTGCTGAGAATGAGGCTCTTGAAGCCCCTTTTACTAAATAAGAAGTCAAGAAAGCAGTCTTTGACTCATACCCTGATGGTGCCCCTGGACCAGATGGGATTCCTTTCTTCTTCTATCAGTAGTTTTGGGGGTTGATCAAAACTGATTTGATAGATATGTTTAATGATTTCCATAAAGGGAGTCTAGATATACATAGAGTTAATTTTGCTATGCTTACTTTAATTCCTAAAGAGCCTAATGCTACTTCTATGAAGAAATTCAGACCTATCAGTTTAATCAACTGTAGTTTTAAGATCTTCACTAAGGTTCTCACTAATAGGCTTGCCAAGATCCTCCAAAGACTAATAGCTAGCAATCAGTCTACCTTCCTCGAAGGTAGATATATCCTAGAAAGTGTGGTCACAGTACATGAAGTGGTGCACTCAGTTTATTCTGGGGAAAACAAGGTTTAGTCTTAAAACTTGATTATGAGAAAGCCTTTGATAAGGTAGATCTTAGCTTCCTTTTAGATCTACTAGAGAAAAGAGGTTTTGGTGGTAAGTGGATTGGCTGGATTCGCCAAATCACTCATAATGGCTCAGTGGGAGTCAAAATTGATAATGTGGAGAGTGACTTCTTCCTCTCTGGGAAAGGACTTACACAAGGAGACCCTATTTCCCCATTTCTCTTTAATCTAGTAGTGGATGTCCTTACTAAGATGTTGTCTAAAGCAGCAGCTAGAGATCTGATTACTGGATTATGCACTGAAGTGTGCCCAGGAGGAATTATCTGCTTACAATATGCTGATGACACCCTCTTGTTTTTAGATAATGACCTCTCTCATGCCACCAACCTCAAAACAATCCTAACTTGTTTTGAGCAAGTATGTGGGATGAGGATTAACTACTCTAACTGTGAGCTCATCCCCATTAATATGATGGAAACTGAGTTCAATCCCTTTCTTTCAATCCTGGAATGTAAAGGAGGTGGGTTTCCCATTAAATATCTTGGGATCCGTCTACACCATGACAAGCTTAGAAAAGAAGAAATCCAACCCCTAATAGATAAGATCATGAAAAGGATTGTTGGATGGAGAGGCAAACTCCTCTCTTATAAAGGCAGGCTCATCTTAATCCAAGCTTGTCTTGCCAGCATTCCAATTTATCTACTGTCCTTCTTCAAATTCCCTAAATGGGCTATTGAGATGATTAACTCCCAAATGGCCAATTGTTTGTGGAATGATTTGGAGGGGCACGGGAAGCTTCATCTAGCTAACTGGAGGGTGGTGTGTATGAAGAAAGAATTTGGGGGACTCGGGATCCCCAATCTTCATGACATTAACCTCTGCTTGTTAGGGTCTTGGGTGAAAAGATATTATGAGGGAGAGGGAAAGCCTTGGAAGATGATCATAGATCACAAATACATGGCTGGTAAGATAAATATCTTTGCCCCTAACCTGTCACCCAGTGCCCCTAGGTTTTGGAAAGGGATTAAAACCATTATTCAAGCCCTGAAGTTTGGTTATAGATGGAAGATTGGATCAGAAGACAGAGTCAGATTCTGGGAAGACACTTGGTTTGGTACCTCCCCCTAGTTGTGCAATTCTGGACTATTTACTACATTTGTAATGAGCAAACCAAGAGTGTTAGTGAAATTTGGGATGGACACCAACTAAAACTTACTTTTAGAAGGAACTTTGATGACAAACTCATGGAGCAATAGTATCACTTGGTTGAGGTAGCCAGTGGCCTGGGCCTCACTGATCACATTGATGCTCTAGTTTGGCAGCCAGAAAACAAAGAGGTCTATTCCACTAGCTCACTCTACCATGTGATCAGTTTTAGAGGGGTGCAACCGGTCTATGTCCCCTCTGTTTGGAAACTTAGAAGCCCCCCTAAAATTCATATTTTTCTCTAGCTTTTTGCTAACAATAAGCTGATGACCAGAGATAACCTCAGAAAAAGTCAGATTATCAAACCTCTGGATTGTGTTTTCTGCTCTGAGGCTAAATCAAGCGCCCACTTATTCTTTGAATGTGTGGTGGGTAGGTAGATTTGGCAAATGATTAAAAGTCATTTTGAGGTAGACATATGGACTGACTTTGAATCAGTTGCTAAATTTTGGATCTCTAATACAAAACACTCAACACTTAACTCTGTCAGCACTGCTGTACTTTGGTGTATTTGGAAATATAGGAACTCTATCATTTTTAGTAACACCTTATGGATCTCGATTAAGCAGGTGCTGAGGTTAATATTAAGGACTATCAAGAACTGGACAGTGCTATCCCCGGACAAGATTGCAGAAAGGCTGGAGGCCTTCTCAACATATCTTGCAAACTTCGTGAGACACCCCTTGATGATCAGTGGCTGATGACGGGGCTGCCCAATGAAGCCCCCCTAGTGGATCCATGGAACAAGGTGAAGATCACAGACGACAGGCCGGGCTTTGCCTCTCCTTCCAAGAAGCGAGAGACTGGAGCAAATTCTTTCCCATGCCCGGTCTCGACCGTGACAGCATCCTGGTCGCCTCAAGTTGCCGCAGCACCCCCGTTGAAGACTCGCAAGGCCTCCCAGGAGCTGCTCTGCATCTATGGCGCGACATCTGTAGCCTTGCGGACATGCTATATATATATATATATATATATATATATATATATATATATATATATATATATATATATATATATATATATAGCTTTTATCAGAACTTTGTTGTAGTTTCCTTTTGCTCATTCTGAACTGCTCCTCCCAGTGGGCTGACGTATGCAAAACGACTTTTGTGTGGTTTCATTCGAGTAACGGAACTGGGGAGGAGCCTCCCTGTTCTTCCAAAAATAACTTATAAGTACATATGATGTTGTTCTATGTGCAATGACATCACATACAGACCATACTAGTGAACCCATCGGTGATGATTTCATCAATCGCTGACAATTATATACCACCAAGCGTTTTCCCACAACACACATGGCTTATTAGCAGCAATCATCTGTATTATTATCGGTTCTCGCACACATTTCTTATTACAGACCCTTTGTCGCGTATCACACACATCTTGTTAAATTGAACCGTTTCTGTTCTCTTGACTCAAAGCAAACAATTCATCCGAGTGAACTATATGCCGTATATCGCACACACCTTAATATGGCTAACCGTTTCTTTTGTGTTGCCTAATCACAAACAGTTCATCCGAGTGAACAGTATGCCGTATATCGCACACGCCTTCATCTGGCTGCCCGTTTCTTTTGTTCTGCCTCATCGCAAACAGTTCATTGAACTCAACCGTATGCCTAGCATCGCACATGCAACTAAAATCTGAACCGTGTTTGATGTATCCGCCATCGTAAATGTTTTGCAACTTTTTTGACGATTTTTTACATCACGGTTTGCGATTAATGCATCGCACACAGTTTCGTCGAAAGGTCTCTGATCATAGTGTCATGTTAGGAGCATCCTGCAGTAGTGTGAGAAAGACGAATAATATTAGTTGTAGCATGCTACATAAGTTAACCAACTCAACAGAAGAAATCCGAAACTAGACTATGGTGGATCATTCGCCGGAGTCGTTAGCCAACCCATGGGGAGCTCACCGCCGAAGAAGGAGCCCCGTGAGCCAGGGTTAGTCATTGCTAATTCGCGAAGATGCAGGAATTGATGCGCACAACGCAATCGACGAGCACCATCTCATTGTCTGTCTTGATCCTCTCCCGATCGTGCAAATGACGCCCCTTCTCGATCTTCCATGTGGAAGGATAGTCGAAGAACAGAGATCCTGGACGCCAGTCCAATCTGCCATCTAGGAAGGCGGTGGAGAAAGTCGCAGACCAGCGCAGAGGTAGTGCGTCCGGCGACCTCACCACCTGCACGTCAAATGAAGGTCGACCAATACACCCCCCCCCCTTCTCAGTAAAGGCTGGATCAGTGATTTAATATGTATGATGTGTAATTAATTTTTTTCCAACATAAACAGTGTGCTCTAGCAATTTATGTAGGGACTAGGATAGTAATCGTGGAGATTGCGGTCCTTATCAGGATTTGGGTCGATACAAAAAGAGAGAAGTGCATATTTCGACCCCCCAAATTTTGCTCTCATCTAATTTACAACCCCTAACTATAATATCGTCTACATTACAACCCTAAACTCTACAACTGGCTATGATTAAACTCTCCCTTCCCCATTGACCGGTTTTGACCCATTCACCATCCAGTCAGCATGTCCAATCAGCAAGCCACATCAGCAAAAAAAATCAAATTTTCTGAAAAAAATAATAACATTTCCTGAAAAATAAATAAATAAAATGTAAAATCCACAGAAATATAAAAAATCCAGTTTTTCCAAAATTTTGAAATTTTTCTTGGAATTTTCATAAACAAGCCCATTTTTTTATTTCCCAGAATTTGAACCTTTATTATATTTTACATTCTTTTGCTTTTACATAAATTTTTATTTATTTTTTATTTTTCCTGGAACTTTTTACAGATTTTTCTGAAAACTTTGAATTTTTTGCTTACGTGGCTTGCTGACTGGATGGTCAACGAGTCAAAACCGTCAACAGGAAGGGGAGGGTTGAATCCTGACTAGTTTTAAGAGTTCAGAGTTGTCATGTAGATGATATTGCAGTTGGGGGTTGTAAGTTAAACTAGGGCAAGAGTTGAGGGTTGAAATATCTTGTTCTCTCTTACAAAAATTATAGTGCATATAATATAATTTTCAAAGTTAAAATTTGTAAACTTTCTTCTAGTTTAAAAAAAGTACAGTATTAACATTTATGATCTGAGTATATACCAGAGGAAATTTGTGACAAATCAAATCTAATGCTATTGTGAAACGTTGATGATTTTTTTATATAAATCTGGTCAAATGTTAGAGAAATTAGCGAGGAGTGAGTACTAAAAAATAGCTAAATTAATCTACAGACATGGACACCGTTGGGGAAACGGCGTGATGCTGATCGGATGATGGAGGCCATGGAGCGGATTCGCATGATTCAGATTGAAGCCCGCCGCTAAGTCCTCGCTCGTGGCGCTGTTGGACTGGTCGCCTCGCCCCTATATTTTGCTTTCTGGACTATCAGGCTGAGGCCGGTTGCATGTACCGTACTTTGGGCTGTTGGCCCTTTTCTATTTCCTGTTGAACCTCTGTTCCCTCGTTGGATGCTGCATGTGGTGGGCTTTATTAATTTAAAGCCGGACGCATCGTGCGTCTTCGTTCTAAAAAAAAATCTAAAAGAAACCAAGTGCACTGAAGGAAGTGATCTAGTTTTGGAGGTGGAAATAAGCCGAGATATGCACACATTCAATTTTTCTGAACTTATCTACATTATTGGGGAGCATTGGTACTTGGGTCGATAGGGTCACGATGGTGGACCGCTTGCCGTGGATGGTATGAGATTATGAGGCGTGTTTGCATGCTGCAACTTGACGCTGGTCCATCCGTGTATGATCGATCCGTTTTGAAGGGGACGTGGATCGACCGCGAGAAGTATCAATCAGCGAAATTAACGGCTCCATAGGCTTTGTGTCGAGCTACCAACGAGCCACGCAAACTGATTATATATAGGCCAGACAATGAGTGTGTGTGTGTGTGTTACTATATAGGAGTATCATTCTACTTTTAACAGCAACTGTACCTAGTCCACAAACCTGACTATATTTTACTAGTATACTAGTACTAGTAGTGTTGTTTTGTCTGGCATCCCAAGCACAAGTCTCCAGGTACGAGCTTTACACGCCCCAAAACTTGTCACCTACCGCATTGTGCAGTATGAACACGTACACACATACAAAATGATGCTGCAGAGGTTGTTTCTGTAGTCCATATGCGGCTCCAAAATCTCACTCTTGCATGTTTCTGCTTGGTTTACTGGTGCCACCGCGAGGAAAATGACAGCAGCTAGAGGATGGGGATTGTCACGTCCCATATGGAATTCTCTCTGGATGGATGATTAGGTGTCGTGTTGCTTACTTGACACTGTTCAAGACATTCCAAAGCAGCAGCAACCTCTTCCCGGGTTGTTGCTTTCCTGTTATCTCACTCGATCAATCACTGGAAAGCAATGATGTGCATCCAAGGTTGTCCTCTCCTCCTTGTCTAATACCACTCCGTCACAATTTATCTATTTAATTCTATTATTATTTTTGAACCGGGCCTTAACCCCTTTTCATTAAAAGCATAACGAAAATATACAGTTCAGTAACCAAAGACACAAAAGCCACACTCAACATAAGCAAGCTAGAAAGGGGTAAGGCGAGTTCAAGGCACCACTCGGAAACCCATCATGAGCACTCGTCATCGAGCAGCTCATTGCGGGGCAAAAACCCAGTGACACCTGTGATCACGCAAACCTCTAGGACCTAAACAAAAGGTAGTCTCCAAAAGGAACCCAAAAGAGTATAATACCACCATGCCCACAGGCTCACAAACGAGCAAACAGAGCACTCGCGCAGGAGTGAGGAAGATGGTGAATCTTCACCTGCAAATCTACATTTCGTTACAGCTCTGGATGCATTCCCTGAATTTGTGCATGTTCCAATATGCGTACTACATGGGATCGTGTTCTACCTAGAATATTAGGCAACGATTTGATCCAAATTTGCGATAATAAAACTATAAAAAAAATAAGATCCATGGGCACTAGCACCCAGGACTTAGTTTTATAGAAGAAGCCCACCCGGGTGAGAAACCAGAAATTCGACCCTGACAGGATTCGAACCCTGGCTGCACGGTGCGCCACTGCCCACCCTTGCCACTAGGCTACATCCTAGTCCTCAAAATAGAGATGGGAAGCACATGCATCTTTTCTCGAGAAGGTTTTCCTTTGGAGCGATACCAACAGAGTCAACGAGTGCCCCCGCGTCGCCCTCCCCTAGGACGACTCAGGCGGAGCCCAGATACCTAGCCGCCGCCGCCGCAAACTCCCTTCCTCCTCACCCTCCGCCGCCGCTGGGCTAAGCCCCGGGGCCGACGGCGGTGGCGGCGGATCTCCCCTCTCTCGCGTCTCTGGGGTGGGTGGACTCCAAGGCGTGTGGTGGCGCGACTGATTTAGGATCTACGGCGCGGCGGATGGCTGTGGCAGGCGGCGGGAGGCCGGCCCGTCCTCGGACGGCGACGGCTTGGCGCGGCGGGCAGACCAGTCACGGGCGGCGGCCAGGGCTGCGGGCGCACCAGCTGGCCCTTTGGGCGACGGCGGCGCCTGCGGTCGGCGGCGACCGGCTTGGCGGCGGTGGCGTGCATGCTGCCTTCAGATCGGCGACGGCGGCACGGAGGGCCTAGTGGTCTCGTCGGCGACACCTTCGATCAGATCTGTTCTGACCGGTGCAGCCGGCGGTGGTGGTCATCTCTTCCGTCAGAGGTGGTCGGCTTGAGGCTGGGTGTTTAAATCTCGGGATCCGTCATCTAGTACCAGCTGCGAGTTGGGGAGACGTAGTTGCCGGTGAAAACCGAGCCGACGGCGGTCGATGGCGGCGTTCCGCGTCGTTACCTTGATGAAGGCATCGTCATGTGACTACTGCCGACCCACTCGTACTGCTTCTAGGGGAAACCCTAGGATCTGGTCTTCCAGATCGGACGATGGCGACATTGCGGTGTCGTTTCTCTTTTGGGAGTATCGTTTGTGGAGCAGCGCTGGAGGATAGAGGTAGGAGGTGGAGCGGCTTCGTCTTGCATGGAGTTTCGGTGGAAATGTCAAGTCATGCCTGGCCGACAGGTGCTACGCTTTGTCATGCCTGTTCGGCAGGTGCTACGCACGACAGATTTTCCAAAGACTTCAAGCTGTGTCGGCTGGTGGTACTTGGCGGCATGGTGCTGAGGTGTACCGACAGCGATCGTGACATGCTCAGCAGTTCGCACGCAGGGAGGTGGTGCCATTTGGCGCCGTGGTGGCGTCAACGGTAGCTAGACCGGGCAAGGTTGATGCGTCAGTACAGCTCTGAAGATGGAGTGATGGCAGTTGGCAGCGGCGGCCTTTGAGAGCACGCCGAAGCATTGTGTGCCCCATACCCGACAAGTGGCTTGGTTGGGGCCTCAGGTCTTGAATGTTAGGTTTGGCTGCGAGGTCTGCTTGGTATTAGGCCTAGACTATCAGCATCTCTGCATCAACCGGATAGGAGTAGCAACAGTTATTGCCTAAACGGTGGCTTCAAACTTACTATTATATTTCTTTATAAGGTCTTTGTGAATAATTAATAAAGTGGTTGCATGCATCACCCAGATACAAAGGCCGGGGGTCCTCCTCCTTTTAAAAAATCTTTTCTCGAGAATACATACATTTAATCGAGAAAACCCTCGACGAAGTCAATCGCTAGCGAAAAGAATCATGTTCATTAGTTAAGTTGACTTTTTTTTAAAAGGAGGTTAAAAACTCCGGCGTCTACATGTATATGCCATCTTTATTTATTATTCAGCAAAGGTTTAACAAGAACATACATCAAGCCGCCCGAAGCCACCACTCGCACCTACAAAACTCAATAATCTTGAGTTCTCTCACTCCCAATATCTAAAACTGGTATCATCGCCGATCCATCACATAATGTATCGGAACCAGTAGCCGGTGCAGCAGACCTAAAGCGTACACCACATGCACACCTTTTAGAATCCGCCATCATCATCGGACCATTGACCCATCTTCATGAGATAGATCCGCATCATCCTTGCTAGTCCATCCATCCGTCGACGCCACCGCCCTACGCTCGTCTATCCAGATGTGAATATTCTGGAGGATCTGTCGTGCGTAGAACCTGCCGGCAAGGCATGACTTGACATCTCCACCGAAGCACCATGCAAGATGAAGCCGCTCCACCTCCTCCCTCTGTCTTCCAGCGCCGCTCAACAAACGATGCTTCCAAGAGAGAAGTGATACGTCCATTTTGCATCATGCTTTTATATCGATATTTATTGCATTATGGGTTGTTATTACACGTTATGTCACAATACTTATGCTTATTCTCTCTTATTTTATAAGGTTTACATGAAGAGGGAGAATGCCGGCAGCTGGAATTCTGGGCTGGAAAAGGAGCAAATATTAGAGACCTATTTTGCGCAACTCCAAAAGTCCTGAAACTCCCCGGAAGTTATTTTTGAAATTAATAAAAAATACTAAGCGAAGAAAGTACCAGACGGGGGCCACCCACCATCCACGTGGGTGGGGGGCGCGCCCTACCCCTGGGCGCGCCACCCTGCCTCGTGGGCCCCCTGGTAGGCCTCCGGTGCCCATCTTCTGCTATATGAAGCCTTTTACCCTGGAAAAAATCATAAGCAAGCTTTCGGGAAGAAACTCCGCCGCCACGAGGCGGAACCTTGGCGGAACCAATATAGGGCTCCGGCAGAGCTGTTCTGCCGGGGAAACATCCCTCCGGGAGGGGGAAATCATCGCCATCGTCATCACCAATGATCCTCTCATCGGGAGGGGGTCAATCTCCATCAAAATCTTCACCAGCACCATCTCCTCTAAAACCCTAGTTCATCTCTTGTATCTAATCTTTGTCCCAAAGCCTCAGATTGGTACCTGTGGGTTGCTAGTAGTGTTGATTACTTCTTGTAGTTGATGCTAGTTGGTTTATTTGGTGGAAGATCATATGTTCAGATCCTTTATGAATATTAATATACCTCTGATTATGAACATGAATATGATTTGTGAGTAGTTACGTTTGTTCCTGAGGACATGGGAGAAGTCTTGCTATAAGTAGTCATGTGAATTTGGTATTCGTTCGATATTTTGATGAGATGTATGTTGTCTTTCCTCTAGTGGTGTTATGTGAACGTCGACTACATGACACTTCACAATTGTTTGGGCCTAGAGGAAGGCATTGGGAAGTAATAAGTAGATGATGGGTTGCTAGAGTGACAGAAGCTTAAACCCTAGTTTATGAGTTGCTTCGTAAGGGGCTGATTTGGATCCATATGTTTCATGCTATGGTTAGGTTTACCTTAATACTTCTTTTGTAGTTATGGATGCTTGCAATAGGGGTTAATCATAAGTGGGATGCTTGTCCAAGAAAGGGCAGTACCTAAGCACCGGTCCACCCACATACCAAATTATCAAAGTAACGAACGTGAATCATATGAGCGTGATGAAAACTAGCTTGACGATAATTCCCATGTGTCCTCGGGAGGCTTTTCTCTATATAAGAGTTTGTCCAGGCTTGTACTTTGCTATAAAAAGGATTGGGCCATCCTGCTGCACCTTATTTACTTTCATTACTTGTTACCCGTTACAAATTACCTTATCACAAAACTATCTGTTACCAATAATTTCAGTGCTTGCAGAGAATACCTTACTAAAAACCGCTTATCATTTCCTTCTGCTCCTTGTTGGGTTCGAGGCTCTTACTTTTCGAAAGGACTACGATAGATCCCCTATGCTTGTGGGTCATCAAGAAGCGACACCGCAGTACCGCCATTGTTCGATCCAGAAGACCAAATCCTAGGGTTTCCCCCGGAGTAGCACGAGTGGGTCGACAGAAGTTACACGATGATGTCTTCATCAAGGTACCGGCACAGAATGCCGCCATCGCCTACCATCGGTTCGTTTTTCACCGGCAACTCTGTCTTCCCAACTCGCATCCGGGACTAGATGGAAGATCTCGAGACCTGACCATCCAGCCTCAGGTCGAACCACCTCCGACGAAGGAGATGGCCACCACCGCCGGCTCCACCACAACCACTGTACAGAGGCGACGCCGAATAGCCCACCAGGCCCTCCATGCCGCCGCCGACTACAGCCACCACCCTTCCTAGTACAGTGACGCACAAGGCCTGCCGTTGCCGCCATCGAAGGCAGGCCGGACACCAAGCCGCCGCCTGCAGTAGTCGTCACCCCCGCGCCAGATAGATTGGATCGACCGTGCCACCACGTGTTTAGGGGCCTCGCACCACCCCTAAGGCGTGGGAGAGAGCGAGTCCTCCGCCACCACCGCCGGCCTCCGGGCTTAGCTCGGCGTGTCCTCCGGCAGCGACGGAGGTTTGGGAGAGGGAGATCGCGCCCTCGGCAGATAGGGTTTGGACGACACCTGCCATCAATCTACACACAAAATAAAGCCATGTAGTCCACTAATCCCTGATCAACACTCATATGAACGGGATATTCAACGTGTTGGGGAACATAGTAATTTCAAAACTTTTCCTACGCACACGCAACATCATGGTGATGCATAGCAACGAGAGGGGAGAGTGTTGTCCACGTACCCTCGTAGACCGAAAGCGGAAGCGTTATGACAACGCGGTTGATGTAGTCATTCACGATCGACCGATCCTCAATACCGAACGTACGACACCTCCGTGTTCTGCACACGTTCAGCTCGGAGACGTCCCGCGAACTCACGATCTAGTAGAGCTTCGCCGGAGAGTTTCGTCAGCACGACGGCGTGATGACGGCGATGATGATGCTACCAACGCAGGGCTTCGCCTAAGCACCGCTACGATATTACCGAGGTGGATTGTGGTGGAGGGGGCACCGCACAAGGCTAAGAGATTAGTGATCAATTGTTGTATCTCCAAGGGGTGCCCCCCTCCCCGTATATAAAGGAGTGGAGGATGGGGAGGGGCCGGCCTCCTATGGCGCGCCCCATGAGGAGTCCTACTCCCACCGGGAGTAGGACTCCCCCCTTCCAAGTAGGAGTAGGAGAGGAGAAGGAAGAGAGAGAAGGAGAGAAGGAAAGGGGGAGCCGCCCCCCTCCTTGTCCAATTTGGACTAGAGGGGGAGGGGCGCGCGGCTTCCCTGGCCGCCCCTCCTCTTCTCCCACTAGGGTCCATTAGGCCCAATATACTCCCCGGGGGGTTCCCGTAACCCCCCGGTACTATGGTATATGTCCGGAACCTCCCGAAACACTTCTGGTGTCCGAACATAGTCGTCCAATATATCGATCTTTACGTCTCGACAATTTCGAGACTCCTCGTCAAGTTCGTGATCATATTCAGGACTCTGAACTACCTTCGGTACATCAAAGCACAAAAACTCATAATACCGATCGTCACCGAACTTTAAGCGTGCGGACCCTACGGGTTCGAGAACTATGTAGACATGACCGAAACATGTCTCCGGTCAATAACCAATAGCGGAACCTGGATGCTCATATTGGCTCCCACATATTCTACTAAGATCTTTATCAGTCAAACCGCATAACAAGATACGTTGTTCCCTTTGCCATCAGTACGTTTACTTGCCCGAGATTCGATCATCGGTATCTCAATATCTAGTTCAATCTTGTTACCGGCAAGTCTCTTTACTCGTTCTGTAATACATTAGTCTACAACTAACTCATTAGTTGCATTGCTTGCAAGGCCTATTATGATGTGTATTACCGAGAGGGCCCAGAGATACCTCTCCGACAATCCGAGTGACAAATCCTAATCTCGATCTATGCCAACTCAACAAGTACCTTCGGAGACACCTATAGAGCACCTTTATAATCACCCAGTTACGTTGTGACGTTTGGTTGCACACAAAGTGTTCCTCTAGTATTCGGGAGTTGCATAATCTCATAGTCATAGGAACATGTATAAGTCATGAAGAAAGCAATAGCAACATACAAAATGATCAAGTGCTAAGCTAACGGAATGGGTCATGTCAATCACATCATTCTCTAATGATGTGATCCCATTTATCAAATGACAACTCATGTCTATGGTTAGGAAACATAACCACCTTTGATCAACGAGCTAGTCAAGTAGAGGCATACTAGTGACACTCTGTTTGTCTATGTATTCACACATGTATTATGTTTCTGGTTAATACAATTCTAGCACGAATAATAAACAGTTATCATGAAATAAGGAAATAAATAATAACTTTATTATTGCCTCTAGGGAATATTTTCTTGAGTCTCCCACTTGCACTAGAGTCAATAATCTAGATTACACAGTAATGATTCTAACACCCATGGAGCCTTGGTGCTGATCATGTTTTGCTCGCAAGAGAGGCTTAGTCAACGGGTCTGCAACATTCAGATCCGTATGTATCTTGCAAATCTCTATGTCTCCCACCTAGACTTGACCGTGGATGGAATTGAAGCGTCTCTTGATGTGTTTGGTTCTCTTGTGAAATCTAGATTCCTTTGCCAAGGCAATTGCACCAGTATTGTCACAATAGACTTTCATTGGACCCGATGCACTAGGTATGACACCTAGATCGGATATGAACTCCTTCATCCATACTCCTTCATTTGTTGCTTCCAAAGCAGCTATGTACTCCGCTTCAAACATAGATCCCGCCACGACACTTTGTTTAGAATTGCTCCAACTGACAGTTCCCCCGTTCAATACAAACACGTATCCGGTTTGCAATTTAGAATCGTCCGGATCAGTGTCAAAGCTTGCATCGATGTAACCATTTATGACGAGCTCTTTGTCACCTCCATAAACGAGAAACATATCCTTAGTCCTTTTCAGGTATTTCAGGATGTTCTTGACCGCTTTCCACTGATCCACTCTTGGATTACTTTGGTACCTCCCTGCCAAACTAATAGCAAGGCACATATCAGGTCTGGTACACAGCATTGCATACATGATAGAGCCTATGGCTGAAGCATAGGGAACACTTTTCATTTTCTCTCTATCTTCTGCAGTGGTCGGGCATTGAGTCTTACTCAACTTCACACCTTGTAACACAGGCAAGAACCCTTTCTTTGCTTGATCCATTTTGAACTTCTTCAAAACTTTGTCAAGGTATGTGGTTTGTGAAAGTCCAATTAAGCGTCTTGATCTATCTCTATAGATCTTGATGCCCAATATCTAAGCAGCTTCACCGAGGTCTTTCATCGAAAAAATCTTATTCAAGTATCCTTTTGTGCTATCCATAAATTCTATATCATTTCCAATCAACAATATGTCATCCACATATAATATTAGAAATGCTACGGAGCTCCCACTCACTTTCTTGTAAATACAGGCTTCTCCAAAAGTCTGTATAAAACCATATGCTTTGTTCACACTATCAAAACGTTTATTCCAACTCCGAGAGGCTTGCACCAGTTCATAAATGGATCGCTGGAGCTTGCACACTTTGTTAGTACCCTTTGGATCGATAAAACCTTCAGGTTGCATCATATACAACTCTTCTTCCAGAAATCCTTTCATGAATGCAGTCTTCACATCCATTTGCCAAATTTCATAATCATAAAATGCGGCAATTGCTAACATGATTTGGACGGACTTAAGCATCGCTACGGGTGAGAAGGTCTCATCGTAGTCAACTCCTTGAACTTGTCGAAAACCTTTCGCAACAAGTCGAGCTTTGTAGATAGTAACATTACCATCTGCGTCAGTCTTCTTCTTGAAGATCCATTTACTCTCAATGGCTTGCCGATCATCGGGCTAGTCAACCAAAGTCCACACTTTGTTCTCATACATGGATCCTATCTCAGATTTCATGGCATCAAGCCATTTTGCAGAATCTGGGCTCATCATCGCTTCCTCATAGTTCGTAGGTTCATCATGGTCAAGTAACATGACCTCTAGAACATGATTACCGTACCACTCTGGTGCGGATCTTACTCTGGTTGACCTAAGAGGTTCGGTAGTAACTTGATCTGAAGTTTCATGATCATCATCATTAGCTTCCTCATTAATTGGTGTAGGTGTCACAAGAACCGGTTTCTGTGATGAACTACTTACCAATAAGGGAGCAAGTACAGTTACCTCATCAAGTTATACTTTCCTTCCACTCACTTCTTTCGAGAGAAATTCCCTCTCTTGAAAGGATCCATTCTTAGCAACAAATGTCTTGCCTTCGGATCTGTGATAGAAGGTGTACCCAGCAGTCTCATTTGGGTATCCTATGAAGACACATTTCTCCGATTTGGGTTCGAGCTTATCAGGTTGAAGCTTTTTCACATAAGCATCGCAGCCCCAAACTTTAAGAAACGACAATTTTGGTTTCTTGCCAAGCCATAGTTCATAAGGCGTCGTCTCAACAGATTTAGATGGTGCCCTATTTAACGTGAATGCAGCTTTCACTAGAGCATAACCCCAAAACATAGCGGTAAATCGGTAAGAGACATCATAGATCGCACCATATCCAGTAAAGTACGATTATGATGTTCGGACACACCATTACGCTGTGGTGTTCCGGATGGCGTGAGTTGCTAAACTATTCCGCATTGTTTCAAATGAAGACCAAACTCGACTCAAATATTCTCCTCCACGATCAGATCATAGAAACTTTATTTTCTTGTTATGATGATTTTCCACTTCACTCTGAAATTCTTTGAACTTTTCAAATGTTTCAGACTTATGTTTCATTAAGTAGATATACCCATATCTGCTCAAATCATCTGTGAAGGTGAGAAAATAACGATACCCGCCGTGAGCCTCAATATTCATCGGACCACATACATCGGTATGTATGATTTCCAACAAATTCGTTGCTCGCTCCATTGTTCCGGAGAACGGCGTTTTAGTCATCTTGCCCATGAGGCATGGTTCGCAAGTACCAAGTGATTCATAATCAAGTGATTCCAAAAGTCCATCAGTATGGAGTTTCTTCATGCGCTTTACACCAATATGACCCAAACGGCAGTGCCACAAATAAGTTGCACTATCATTATCAACTCTGCATCTTTTGGCTTCAACATTATGAATATGTGTATCACTACTATCGAGATTCAATAAAAATAGACCACTCTTGAAGGGTGCATGACCATAAAAGATATTACTCATATAAATAGAACAACCATTATTCTCTGATTTAAATGAATAATCGTCTCGCATCAAACAAGATCCAGATATAATGTTCATGCTCAACGCTTGCACCAAATAACAATTATTCAGGTCTAAAACTAATACTGAAGGTAGATGTAGAGGTAGTGTGCCGACGTCGATCACATCGACTTTGGAACCATTTCCCACGCGCATCGCCACCTCGTCCTTAGCGAATCTTTGCTTAATCCGTAGTCCCTGTTTCGAGTTGCAAATATTAGTAACAGAACCAGTATCAAATACCCAGGTGCTACTGCGAGCTTTAGTAAGGTACACATCAATAACATGTATATCACATATACCTTTGTTCACCTTGCCATCCTTCTTATCCGCCAAATACTCGGGGCAGTTCCGCTTCCAGTGACCAGTCTGTTTGCAGTAGAAGCACTCAGTCTCAGGCTTAGGTCCAGACTTGGGTTTCTTCTCTTGAGCAGCAACTTGTTTGCCGTCCTTCTTGAAGTTCCCCCTCTTCTTCCCTTTACCCTTTTTCTTGAAACTGGTGGTCTTGTTGACCATCAACACTTGATGCTCCTTTTTTGATTTCTACCTCCGTAGCCTTTAGCATCGTGAAGAGCTCGGGAATTGTCTTATCCATCCCTTGCATATTATAGTTCATCACAAAGCTCTTGTAGCTTGGTGGCAGTGATTGAAGAATTCTTTCAATGACACTATCATTCGGAAGATTAACTCCCAATTTAATCAAGTGATTATTATACCCAGACATTCTGAGTATATGTTCACAGACAGAACTATTCTCCTCCATTTTACAGCTGTAGAACTTATTGGAGACGTCATATCTCTCAATCCGGGCATTTGCTTGAAATATTAACTTCAACTCCTGGAACATCTCATATGGTCCATGACGTTCAAAAAGTTGTTGAAGTACCGGTTCTAGGCCGTAAAGCATGACACACTAAACTATCGAGCAGTCATCAGCTTTGTTTCGCAAAACGTTCATAACATCTGGTTCAGCTCCTGCAGCAGGTTTGGCACCTAGCGGTGCTTCCAGGACGTAATTCTTCTATGCAGCAATGAGGATAATCCTCAAGTTACGGACCCAGTCCGTATAAATGCTACCATCATCTTTCAACTTTGCTTTCTCAAGAACACATTAAAATTCAACGGAACAATAGCACGGGCCATCTATCTACAACAACATAGACAAGAAAAATACTATCAGGTACTAATTTCATGATAAATTAAAGTTCAATTAATCATATTTTGGAACTCCCACTTAGATAGACATCCCTCTAATCATCTAAGTGATCACATGATCCAAATCAACTAAACCATGACCGATCATCACGTGAAATGGAGTAGTTTTCAATGGTGAACATCACTATGTTGATCATATCTACTATATGATTCATGCTCGACCTTTCGGTCTCAGTGTTCCAAGGGCATATCTGCATATGCTAGGCTCGTCAAGTTTAACCCGAGTATTTATGCGTGTGCAAAACTGTCTTGCACCTGTTGTATGTGAACGTAGAGCTTATCACACCCGATCATCACGTGGTGTCTCGGCACGACGAACTTTGGCAACCGTGCATACTCAGGGAGAACACTTGTATCTTGAAATTTAGTGAGAGATCATCTTATAATGCTACCGTCAATCAAGCAAAATAAGATGCATAAAGGATAAACATCACATGCAATCAATATAAGTGATATGATATGGCCATCATCATCTTATGCCTGTGATCTCCATCTCCAAAGAACCGTCATGATCACCATCGTCACCTGTCGTAGTTCTAAGTCTGACAGTGATGTAGGGGGGTTAGTATGGAGAGGCTAGATCCTAGCTATGCAGGAGTTGTAAGCACACAAAGATGTACGAGTTCAGGCCCTTCTCAGAGGAAGTAAAAGCCCTACGTCTCGGTGCCCGGAGGCGGTCGACTGGATTATGTGTCTATGAATAACAGAGGTGTGAACCCTTGATACTGAGGAGGGGGGTGTCTTATATAGAGTTCGCCAGCCCTCTCCTGCTCTTAGTAATGCAGGGTTTAAGGTACATTAAGGTTAGACGTTACTGGTAACGCCTCTAATAAAGTGTTATAATGACCATAAAGACTACTTAATGACCGGCTGTTTGCCGGCGGAGTGACTTTAGGTCTCCTGACGGTCGAGTCGTTGGCTTCGTGGTCGAGTGATACTTCCTGGTCGAGTGTCTTGAACCCGTCGAGTGGGTACCTTCAAGTCGATTGATAGGTGATTTGTTCTTTGGATGTCCTTGGGTAAGGCTTTTAGGACAGGTCCGTGCCCCTACCCTAGGTACATAGCTTCATCATTAGCCCCCGAATGGATCGAGGTTAGAGTGGAGAAAGAGTTAGGGATCTTTTTGACTGGTTCTTTGCGCTGCATGAGCATCTCGTTTTGGGTCAATCGTCACAGATGACGTTATCAACTTTTTTCAGTCGCCTTGATCCATTCCAAGTCTTTTGTCGAGTGAATATCCTTGCTCGTGGAGTTCTGAATGACATGTGAAAGGGATCTTCTATCATACGAATTGTTCTGCAACTCGTGGATTTTGCGGGATTTGATTTTCGGGAAGCGCGCGGGACGGGAGCGGCCGCAGTAATCGGATGTGATAAGGCGGAAGCTCCTCGATCCTCGCGCCACCTTTTTAGCCACGTACCGCGCGCGCGTCTGCTGCGGGATTTGACGGGATAGCCTGGGCCTACCAGTCAGCCACTCGGAAGCGGCCCCTTATAAGCTATCGGCTCGGGGTTTCCAACAGTGTGTTCTCTTCTTTCCTTCTCTCCTCGCAAAGTTCTCCGCCACCTCCGCTCTCGCCCTAGCGCCACAGGCCCGTTCGAGCTTTCCGGCGACGATGGTGAAGGACAAGACGTCCGCCCTGGAGCGCGCGAAGAAGGCGGCAGCGGCACAGGGAAAAGGGAAGAAGTCTGCTCGGGGCGGATCTTCCTCAAGGACTTCTCTGCCCAGAGGCTGGATGCAGGGCGACTAGATGCCGACGGTGCTGAGGCAGAAAGATCTCGACGATATGGTTGAGGGAGGAGTCATCCCTCATGAATCTGCGCGTCTCCCGGGGAGAGAAGTCGAGCCCCAACCTCTTGATGGTGAGTTTGTGCTCCTCGCCACCCATATCGATCGCGGGTTTTCTCTGCCCCCTCATCCCTTTTTCCGGAGTTTCCTGAATTTCTTCGGAGCACAGCTCCACCACTTCACTCCCAACTCTATCGTGTATCTGGCTGCTTTCGTTTCCTTGTGTGAGGGTTTCTTGGGCTGTCGCCCCCATTGGGGGCTCTTTAAGCATATCTTCACCTGCCATGCCCAATCGGACAAAAAGGCCAAGTCGAGTGACGAGAGGACGCAGGTGATCCAGCTATGCGGAGGCCTGGCGATCCAGACGATGGGAAAAAGCTCCTTTCCATCCATCACTTTCCCTGAGTCGGTCCGTGGTTGGCAGGCGACCTGGTTTTACTGCAAAGACCAGGCGACTCCAGGTCAGTCGACTGGACTTCCCCCTTTCTCTCTGGAACGAGCCCAAAAACCTGCTTCTCTGAAAGTGACGCAGGAAGAAAAGGCCCAAGTCAAAGTGCTGGTAGGTCGAGTGGTTCAGCTTGTCCGCGACGGCGTGACTGGCATGGACTTGCTGGAAGTCTTCCTTAGGAGGCGCATCCAGCCGCTCCAGGCTCGCGATCATCCGATGTGGCTGTATTCGGGTCTTGAAGACACCACTCGGATCCACCCGGAGGAGGTCACCGACGAGATGCTAGAAGGATGGCTGTCGAGCATCACAGGAAACAAAGACAATCCCCGAGGAGCCAGGAGGGTTCTTCCACTCAACAACACATACGAAGTGGACCAGGTCTGACCTTATGCACCTGACTGAGATCTTGCTTTCTTCATCGGTTTTCTTTGAATTGGTCGATTGATTTTTCTCTTGTCTGTTGTTTTCCAGGCAACCACCAAGATGTACTCGACGCCCAACGGGGCGCAGGAGCCGACTGAGGAAGGGGAGGCGAGCGGCGGTGAGAGTGGGGATGAACAAGCCAAGTGGGAATCCGACGGCGAAGGAGAGGGAGACGACGACGGCGTCGACTCCAGCAAAGAGGAGGAGGAGGTTGAACCTCCTCGCTCGGAGAGGCGATCCAAACTTACGCACGATCCGGCGCGGGAACGTGGTAACTCGACTGCTCCTATTGGGCAGTCGTCGAAACGCCCTCGAACCTCTTCTCCTACGCCGACCGAAAAGGCTCCCAAGCACCCACGCGCGACGCCGTCCAAGCCGCCTAAGGCTCTGCCAAAGATGAAGATGACTGTCCCCACCATTTCTGGGTAAGAATAGAACTTGTTTTCCTTTGTCGACCGTGGACGGATCCTTGGTCGATTCACTGAACCAACTGACTGACTTTAGGGATTTGCAACGCCGCTACCTCCGAGCTCTCCGCCAAGGATGACGACCAAGAAATGGAGGATGCTGTTACTTCCAATCCTGGTATGATCACTGAGGTTCTGCCTTGAGTCGACTAAATATTCATTGTGACTCTGACCGACTGAATTTTTTCTTGCAGCTCCTCCTCATGTTATTAACCTCCCGGATGACGACGAGGACGACGTGCTGCTGAGAGTGAGAAGGAACAGGAAGGCGTTGGCTGGCAGGACTCCCCAATCCGCTCTGGCGCCTGAGGCCGTAGCTCGGGACGATGGTGACACTACTCGGGCTTCCGTGACCTTCGCTGATCCTCTGACGAGCGTGCGGCCTTCATCGTCGACTGCAACTCCACCTTCGCTTTTTGCCACGTACCCCGCCCCTGAGGACCAAGCGAGTGCCGCGAAAGAGGCTATCCGTCAGGCGGGGATCATGATGGAGCAAGTGAAAGTGGCTCGGGAGGCCAGTCAAGCAGCGTATGACGCGAGTTCGGCTCTTCAGAGCAACGTCCAGGTCAGTCGACTCGACACTTGGTCTAATACGACATGCTGTTTGAAGAATCTCTTTTCCGAAGATCTTTGTATCTGTACACCCACTGGGTGTGTCTGCCATCTTTTGGATGAGTGGGGGCACGCTGAGTGCACCCACTAGGTGTAGTCCCCGAGACTACGGTGGACTGCTGGCAGTCGACTGTAGTCTTTATACTGTGTTGTTGTAGTTGTACTTCTTCACTCGGTCTGGTCAGGCCATGTCGAATGGAACTGTATCTGGTCGACTGCGGACAGTCGACTTTTCTTTTTCTTTTTCTTTTTTTAGAAAACCAGTGGGGGCACGCTGAGTGCACCCACTGGGTGTAGTCCCCGAGACTACTGTTGAATGTTTTGATTCGGCTGTAGTCTTAGAAACGTCATCATTGTCTCTTAGTTACTCGGAAGCAACTTATCTCGGACATCTGTCGACTGACTTTTGCAGAAATCCTGTGACCTTGTGGCTCGCTATACTGAGTTGGAGAACAAGCAGATCCAGCTCAACCTTGACTTGAAGCTTGCTCAAGAGAACCTGAAGAAGGCGCAAGAAGAAGCAAAAGGTATGGCTGGTGAGGCTCCCCATTCTTGACGAGTGATTTTCCTTTCTTGTCTATTCTTGATGTTGATTTCACTCGACTTGCCGCAGATAAACTGGAAGAAGCTCTGAAGAAGAAGGATCAGGACCTCGCGGAAGCACAGAAGGAAGCCTTGAACAAAACGAAGCTTGCTGAAGAGAAGCTGGCTTCATTCGGAACTCTTGAACAGGAGAACTCCAGGCTGAAGGCCGCTCTCGATGCAGCTAACCAGGAGGTCAGTCGTCTGAAGAACGACAAGATTGCTCTGAATGACAAGGCAAGCAAGTTGGTAGGGAAGAAGAATGATCTTGAAGCTTATCTCAGAGGACTCGCCAAGAAGTTGTTCGTCATGCTTGAGGGTAATAATCTTCATTTAACTGGTTTGCAGTAACCAAACTCGAGTAGAACCACTGACTTATTCTTGAATCGTGTTTGCAGAGTTCTGTCAGAACTTTGAAGAGGAGACCAGTTGAGTGGAACCAGGCTTGGACCCTGCCAACTCTCTTGTGAAGGACGAGGTTGCCATGAACGTGCTCCGTCTGGAGTCTCGCGTCGCCAGCGTGGTTGACTATCTGGCTCGGATGAAGGTTGCGGTGTCGCGGATCGACACGTCACTCTAGCCCAGGGCGACGCTTTCAAATGATCTCGAGTCTCTTATGACTCGACTGAATGACGTCCCTGGTCGAGTGACGGAATGGAAGAAATCCTCCGCAAGGTGTGGCGCTGATGTCGCTCTGTCTCTGGTACGCGTCCATTGCAAAGAGGTGCGAGAAGAGAAGCTGGCTGCCATCTAGGTTGCCAACACCAGGAAGCTCAGCTTTCAGGACTTCATGGAGACTTTCATAGCCGCTGCCACTCGTATTGCAGACGGGATCGACTTGGATGAGTTCGTTGCCCCTTCCAGTCCTCCGCTGGAGGAGTAAAAAACTTTGATGCTTCACTTTAAATTTGCCTCGGGATGCCGAGTGGATCTTGTAATCATTAAACTCTATCGAGCCGAGGGCTCGAGTACTTTGATCCGTGGTCTGGGACCTTTTGGGTCTTATCCGAACTTGATTTATCGTTGAACATCTTCGTGAATTATCTGTCGAGTGGAACTTGATCTTCACTCGAAATAACTTCGTATCTGTGGTGCAGCTCCGAAGGAGAAGGTAATGGTCGATTCGCATCTTGCCGCCCTTGTGGATTGGGACGCGTTCCGTACTTATGCGAGCACTGGGCTGCAGCTAAGCCCCCGAGTGAGAGGTTTGCTCTACACTCAGTAGGATTTCACATACTTAGGCGAGCACTGGGCTACAGCTAAGCCTCTGACTGAGAGGTTTGCTCTACACTCGGTAGGATTTTTATACACTTAGGCGAGTACCTGGACTGCAGCTAAGCCCCCGAGTGAGAGGTTTGCTCTACACTCGGTAGGATTTTTATATACTTAGGCGAGTACTTGGACTGCAGCTAAGCCCCCGAATGAGAGGTTTGCTCTACACTCGGAAGGATTTCACGTACTTAGGCGAGCACTGGGCTGCAGCTAAGCCTCCGAGTGGGAGGTTTGCTCTCCACTCGATAGGATTTTTATACACTTAGGCGAGTACTTGGACTGCAGCTAAGCCCCCAAGTGAGAGGTTTGCTCTACACTCGGTAGGATTTTTATACACTTAGGCGAGTACCTGGACTGCAGCTAAGCCCCCGAGTGAGAGGTTTGCTCTACACTCGGTAGGATTTTTATATACTTAGGCGAGTACTTGGACTGCAGCTAAGCCCCCGAATGAGAGGTTTGCTCTACACTCGGAAGGATTTCACGTACTTAGGCGAGCACTGGGCTGCAGCTAAGCCTCCGAGTGGGAGGTTTGCTCTCCACTCGGTAGGATTTTTATACACTTAGGCGAGTACTTGGACTGCAGCTAAGCCCCCGAGTGAGAGGTTTGCTCTACACTCGGTAGGATTTTTATACACTTAGGCGAGTACTTGGACTGCAGCTAAGCCCCCGAGTGAGAGGTTTGCTCTACACTCGGTAGGATTTTTATACACTTAGGCGAGTACTTGGACTGCAACTAAGCCCCCGAGTGAGAGGTTTGCTCTACACTCGGTAGGATTTCACGTCCTTAGGCGAGCACTGGGCTGCAGCTAAGCCTCCGAGTGGGAGGTTTGCTCTCCACTCGGTAGGATTTTTATATACTTAGGCGAGCACTGGGCTACAGCTAAGCCTCCGAGTGGGAGTCTGGCTCTCCACTCGGTAGGATTTTTATATACTTAGGCGAGTACTTGGACTGCAGCTAGGCCCTCGAGTGAGAGGTTTGCTCTCCACTCGGTAGGATTTTTATATACTTAGGCGAGCACTGGGCTGCAGCTAAGCCTCCGAGTGGGAGTCTGGCTCTCCACTCGGTAGGATTTTTATATACTTCGGTGAGTACTTGGACTACAGCTAAGCCCCCGAGTGGGAGTCTGGCTCTCCACTCGGTAGGATTTCAAACACTTAGGCGAGCACTGGGCTGCAGCTAAGCCCCCGAGTGAGAGTCTGGCTCGCCACTCGGTAGGATTTCAAACACTTAGGCGAGCACTGGGCTACAGCTAAGCCTCCGAGTGAGAGTCTGGCTCGCCACTCGGTAGGATTTCAAACACTTAGGCGAGCACTGGGCTGCATCTAAGCCCCCGAGTGAGAGTCTGGCTCGCCACTCGGTAGGATTTCAAATACTTAGGCAAGCACTGGGCTGCAGCTAAGCCCCCGAGTGAGAGTCTGGCTCGCCACTCGGTAGGATTTTTTTGCAAACTTAGGCGAAACGGATTCGCAGATAAGCCACCCACTGGGGGATTTCGTACGCAAACAAAAGTGACAGCAAACACAGGAAGAACTGGAACACTCTTGCCTTTGATAAACATAAACTACAGAAGTTTTTTCTTATTACATCTCATTCGAGTGAGAATTCAAGTGTAAAATGGGCGGAGTAGTTCCGCATTCCAAGCTCGTGGCTCGTCAATCTTGCGATCAATGTTGTAGAGATGATATGCTCCATTGTGGAGGACTCTGGTGACGATGAAGGGACCTTCCCTAGTAGGAGCAAGTTTGTGTGGTTTCTGTTGATCCACTCGGAGGACCAAATCTCCTTCTTGGAAGGCTCGACTCTTCACATTTCTCGCATGAAATCGACGCAAGTCTTGCTGATAGATGGTCGATCTGATCATAGCCATTTCCCTCTCCTCCTCTAGGAGGTCGACTGCGTCTTGCCGGGCTTGCTCTGCTTCGTCTTCGTTATAAAGCTCGACTCTGGGTGCATTGTGAAGTAGATCACTCGGCAGGACGGCTTCAGCTCCATAAACCAGAAAGAACGGCGTTCTCCTAGTCGACCGGTTCGGGGTGGTCCTCAGCCCCCACAAAACTGACGGAAGCTCGTCGACCCACGCTCCTGCTGCATGCTTGAGATCACGCATCAATCGAGGCTTCAGTCCTTTGAGAATCAGACCATTTGCTCTTTCAGCTTGTCCATTCGACTGGGGATGCGCGACCGACGCGTAGTCGACTCGCGTGCCTTGAGAAGCGCAAAAAGCTCTGAACTTGTCTGAATCAAAGTTTGACCCATTGTCAGTGATGATGCTATGCGGGACTCCATATCTGAATATTAATTCCCTGATGAAACTGATTGCAGTGCAAGCATCAAGATTCTTGATAGGTTTGGCCTCGATCCATTTGGTAAACTTGTCGACTGCCACAAGCACATGTGTGAATCCGCTCCTGCCTGTTCTCAGTGGTCCAACCATGTCCAGTCCCCAAACAGCGAAGGGCCAGACGAGTGGAATCGTCTTGAGGGCTGATGCTGGCTTGTGCGACATGTTGGAGTAGAACTGGCAGCCTTCACACTTGTCAACTATCTCCCTCGCCATTTCATTTGCTCTGAGCCAGTAAAAACCCGCTCGGTGTGCTTTAGCCACAATGGTCCGAGAGGACGCATGGCGACCACAGGTCCCCGAGTGGATATCATCAAGGATTATCTGACCTTCTTCTGGCGTTATGCACTTCTGGCCGACTCCAGTTGCGCTTTCTCTGTACAACTGCCCTTTTATGACTGTGAAGGCTTTGGATCGACGGACGATCTGTCGAGCCTCCTCCTCGTCTTCTGGGAGTTCTTTCCTCAAGATATACGCAATATATGGTACCGTCCAGTCAGGAGTGATCGTCAAGACCTCCATGATTAGGTCGACCACAGCAGGAACTTCGACTTCAGTCGAATCTGTGGCACTTTTCGGCTGCGGGGCTTCTTCTGTAAAAGGATCCTCCTGGAATGACGGGGAGAGGATGTGCTCCAAAAACACATTGCTGGGAATGGCCTCTCTCTTGGAGCCTATCTTTGCCAAATCATCAGCTGCTTGGTTTTTCAGTCGGGGGATGTGATGGAGCTCTAACCCCTCGAATTTCTTTTGCAACTTTCTCACTGCATTGCAGTAGCCGGTCATAGCTGGGCTTCTGACGTCCCACTCCTTCATCACCTGATTAACCACCAAATCTGAGTCGCCATAGACCAAGAGGCGCCGGACGCCGAGTGAAATGGCCATGCGCAACCCATACAAGAGTGCTTCATATTCTGCTTCATTATTGGAGGAATCGAAGTGAATCTGGAGAACATATCTGAGCTTATCTCCTCGGGGGGAGACCAATACTACCCCAGCACCAGAACCATTCAGCATCTTGGATCCATCAAAGGGCATGGTCCAGTGCTCCGAGTGAACTTGAGTCGGAAGCTGTTGTTCAATCCACTCAGCGATGAAATCTGCATTTGCTTGGGACTTGATAGACTTCCTTGCCTCAAACTTGATATCTAAGGGAAGGAGTTCAATCGCCCACTTCGCCACTCGACCAGTTGCATCTCTGTTGTGTAAAATCTCTGACAGTGGAGCGTCGCTGACGACTGTAATGGAATGGTCAGAGAAGTAGTGCGCAACCTTCTTCGTGGTCATGTAAATCCCATATACAAGCTTCTGGTAGTGGGGATATCTTTGCTTCGACGGAGTCAAAACTTCAGACACATAATATACTGGGCGTTGAACTCTGAAGGCCTTTCCTTCTTCTTCCCTCTCGACCATGAGTACTGTACTGACAACTTGTCCCGTGGCCGCAATGTAAAGCAGCAGAGGCTCTTTACTAATTGGGGCAGCAAGCACCGGCTGGGTGGAGAGCAGAGCTTTGAGGTCTGCAAACGCTGCATCCTCCGCCCAACACTATGAGGGCATCTGTCATCCTGCTGTTGAGGAGCATATGACCCACTCCTCGGGGGAGGGGTTGGCACTCGACGTCGATCATCACGATCGAATCGGTGGTCATACTGCTCGTTTCTTTTGTACTGATCTGGCCGGTCTCCACGTCCCTCACGCCTCGGGGGCGATCCTGGGCTGTGAGCCGACTACACTGTATCCGCTGCAACGGATCGACTGTGGATCCTGTTCCGCGACTGAGAGACAGCGGAATTCTGGTTTCCCGCTGCCCGGAGCAACGCTCTGATTTGCAACAAGCCTCTGCCGGCTTCTGACTGTGAAGGCTGAATTGATTCCGCTATCCGGGCTGCGCATGGCCATTTTCTGAACAGGAGTTCGATATACCTGCGTGGGCGGGAAGAGCTGACGTCGACTGGACTCGGGAGCCCGCTGACGCGCCCGCTCGTCGAGTGCTCGCTGGAAATTCTCCAGTCGAGTGCGCTCGGCCAAGTTAGCCAAGCGCGCGTCCTCCAAGGCCCGGGCCTCAGGGTTCTCTCCAACGATAGGAGTGTGGAGTGCATCCATGTTCCGGCGGCGGAGTTCTTCTCGCTGCAGCGACGTGAGAGGCTCAGGGAGATACTCTTCGTGGGGGTGCGATGGATCACCCCCATCCGCGCCTCCACCGGTACGAGCAAAACCGGGAGGGCTGCGTGTGCCATCAATTGCCAGAACCTCCGCCGCAGGGTCACTGCTGTCGCATTCGGATGCGGTCTCTGCGGAGCCAGTCGACAGGTCGAACAAGCCGTAGAGAGATTCATCGGGTTCGATTGCCGCGACTTGTGGGGTGGCCGACTGGCGAGCCACCGCAATGCCTCACCCACCTCTGAAGTCTCGATCGACCAGAGCGCTTGCGCTGGCGAGAGACGAGGCGGGGAGATGAAACGGGAGCTGACTGATACTGGGTCGACGGCTGCCGTAGGAGAACGCCGCGAACACACGCGCGAAAGTGCGTCGCCCCGCGGACGGGGAGCGCGTCGATGTCGAGCGGAGCCTCATGAAGCCAGGCGGAGTCGTCGGCGATGAACGTGAGCGCGCTGAGACGGATCTCGCGGCCCTCCACCAAAACTTCGCATGAAACCATGATCAAGGAGATCGGAAAAATCGCAACTCCTACAATCAAGCGCTAAGATTCCTGCCCCATGGTGGGCGCCAACTGTCGTAGTTCTAAGTGTGACAGTGATGTAGGGGGGTTAGTATGGAGAGGCTAGATCCTAGCTATGCAGGAGTTGTAAGCACACAAAGATGTACGAGTTCAGGCCCTTCTCAAAGGAAGTAAAAGCCCTACGTCTCGATGTCCGGAGGCGGTCGACTGGATTATGTGTGTATGAATAACAGAGGTGCGAACCCTTGATACTGAGGAGGGGGGTGGCTTATATAGAGTTTGCCAGCCCTCTCCTGCCCTCAGTAATGCAGGGTTTAAGGTACATTAAGGTTAGACGTTACTGGTAACGCCTCTAATAAAGTGTTATAATGACCATAAAGACTACTTAATGACCGGCCGTTTGCCTGCGGAGTGACTTTAGGTCTCCTGACGGTCGAGTCAATGGCTTCGTGGTCGAGTGATACTTCCTGGTCGAGTGTCTTGAACCCGTCGAGTGGGTACCTTCAAGTCGATTGAAAGGTGATTTCTTCTTTGGATGTCCTTGGGTAAGGCTTTTAGGACAGGTCCGTGCCCCTACCCTAGGTACATAGCTTCATCATCACCGGCGCGACACCTTGATCTCCATCGTAGCATCGTTGTCGTCGCGCCAGCTATTGCTTCTACGACTATCGCTACTGCTTAGTGATTAGGTAAAGCAATTACAGGGCATTTGCATTGCATACAATAAAGCGACAACCATATGGCTCCTGCCAGTTGCCGATAACTATGTTACAAAACATGATCATCTCATACAATAAAATTTAGCATCATGTCTTGACCATATCACATCACAACATGCCCTGCAAAAACAAGTTAGACGTCCTCCACTTCATTGTTGCAAGTTTTACGTGGCTGCTACGGGCTGAACAAAACCGTTCTTACCTACGCATCGAAACCACAATGATAGTTCGTCAAGTTAGTGTTGTTTTAACCTTCACAAGGACCGGGCGTAGCCATACTCGATTCAACTAAAGTTGGAGAAACTGACACCCGCCAGCCACCTGTGTGCAAAGCATGTCGGTAGAACCAGTCTCGCGTAAGCGTACGCGTAATGTCGGTCCGGGCCGCTTCATCCAACAATACCGCCGAACCAAAGTATGACATGCTGGTAAGCAGTATGATTTGTATCGCCCACAACTCACTTGTGTTCTACTCGTGCATATAACATCTACGCATAAACCTGGCTCGAATGCCACTGTTGGGGAACGTAGTAATTTCAAAACATTTCCTACGCACACGCAAGATCATGGTGATGCATAGCAACGAGAGGGGAGAGTGTTGTCCACGTACCCTCATAGACCGAAAGCGGAAGTGTTATGACAACGCGGTTGATGTAGTCGTACGTCTTCACGATCGACCGATCCTAAGTACCGAACGTACGGTGCCTCCGTGTTCTGCACACATTCATCTCGGAGACGTCCCGCGAACTCACGATCCAGTAGATCTTCGCCTGAAAGTTTCGTCAGCACGACGGCGTGATGACGGTGATGATGATGCTACCGACGCAGGGCTTCGCCTAAGCACCTCTACGATATTACCGAGGTGGATTGTGGTGGAGGGGGGCACCGCACACGTCTAAGAGATCAATGATCAATTCTTGTGTCTCCAAGGGGTGCCCCCTCCCCGTATATAAAGGAGTGGAGGAGGGGGAGGGGGCCAGCCTCCTATGGGGCGCCCCATGAGGAGTCCTACTCCCACCGGGAGTAGGACTCCCCCCTTCCAAGTAGGAGTAGGAGAGGAGAAGGAAGCGAGAGAAGGAGAGAAGGAAAGGGGGGCGCCCCCCTCCTTGTCCAATTCGGACTAGAGGGGGAGGGGGCGCACGGCTTCCCTGGCCGCCCCTCCTCTTCTCCCACTAGGGCCCATTAGGCTCAATATACTCCCGGGGGTTCCGGTAACCCCCCAGTACTCCGGTATATGTCTGAAACCTCCCGAAACACTTCCGGTGTCCGAACATAATCGTCCAATATATCGATATACGTCTCGACCATTTCGAGACTCTTCGTCTTGTCCGTGATCATATCCAGGACTCCGAACTACCTTCGGTACATCAAAACACAAAAACTCATAATACTGGTCGTCACCGAACTTTAAGCATGCGGACCCTACGGGTTCGAGAACTATGTAGACATCACTGAGACACGTCTCCGGTCAATAACCAATAGCGGAACCTGGATGCTCATATTGGCTCCCACATATTCTACGAAGATCTTTATCGGTCAAACCACATAACAAGATACGTTGTTCCCTTTATCATCGGTACGTTTACTTGCCCGAGATTCGATCGTTGGTATCTCAATACCTAGTTCAATGTCGTTACCGGCAAGTCTCTTTACTCGTTCCGTAATACATCATCCCGCAACTAACTCATTAGTTGCATTGCTTGCAAGGCTTATTATGATGTGTATTACCGAGAGGGCCCATAGATACCTCTCCGATAGTCGGAGTGACAAATCCTAATCTCGATCTATTCCAACTCAACAAGTACCTTCGGAGACACCTGTAGAGAATCTTTATAATCACCCAGTCACATTGTGACGTTTGGTAGCACACAAAGTGTTCCTCCGGTATTCGAGAGTTGCATAATCTCATAGTCATAGGAACATGTATAAGTCATGAAGAAAGCAATAGCAACATACTAAACGATCAAGTGCTAAGCTAACGGAATGGGTCATGTCAATCACATCATTCTCTAATCATGTGATCCCATTTATCAAATGACAACTCATGTCTATGGTTAGGAAACATAACCATCTTTGATCAACGAGCTAGTCAAGTAGAGGCATACTAGTGACACTCTGTTTTTCTATGTATTCACACATGTATTATGTTTCTGGTTAATACAATTCTAGCATGAATAATAAACATTTATCATGAAATAAGGAAATAAATAATAACTTTATTATTGCCTCTAGGGAATATTTTGTTCACAACGTTGTCCCAAATATTACCGGGGAAAATTGGCTATCAAATTTAATGGTGAACTATGCCCCTACTTTAGAACACATCAAGGCATAAGGCACGGGGATCCTTTATCTCCTCTACTTTTTGATCTTGTTGTGGATGTGTTAGCCATTCTAGTTGGGGGAGAAGTAGAACAAGGTCTAGTAATTGGTCTAGCCAAAGATCAAAGGGAAGGGGATGTGTCCATCTTGTAGTATGTTGTTAATACTATCCTGCTCTTCCAAGATGATATGGAGCAAGCTAGAAATGCTATAAGAATTCTGATTATGCTTGAAATTATGTTAGGTCTAAAAATTAATTTTCATAAGAGTGAGGTGGTGCGTGTACATGGAGCATGATAGAATAAAGTCGCTTGAGGAAATTTTTACCCTTGGGAGATATTCTTCCCCATAAAGTATTTGGAGACCCCAGTTGATGAGAAAAGACTAAATAATACTCCCTTCGTAAACTAATATAAGAGTGTTTAGAATACTAAAGTAGTGATCTAAACGCTCTTATATTAGTTTACAGAGGGAGTAGTGATTGGAATCCTCTTGCGGGGAAGATGGAAAAGAGAATGGGAGGATGGCTGGGTATATTTCTCAATATTGATGGGAGAACTATTCTGATCAACTCCTCCTTGTCATGTCTGACATTATTCATGTTGCCCTTATATGGTCTTAAAAAGGGATCAAGAAGTATGATAGACCCAGAGGTAGTTTTTTTTGTGGAGTGGGGAAAAGGAGAAACAAAAATATCATTTGGTTGCTTGGAGTGCTGTTTGTGGGCCAAAAGATTTGGGTGGTCTGTGGATTTTATATTTGGAATTAATGAATATTGATCTTCTTGTTAAAATGGATGTGGAAGCTTTTTTATATAGATGTTTTGTGGCAAAGACTATTATGGAACAAATATGTTGGTAGCTCACCTTTAGGGCAGATTCAGTTAAGATAGGGGATTCTCATTTTTGGCAAGGATTACTGAAAATTCAGGATCTCTTTTTGTCATCTTGTAAGTTTTGTGTTGGCAATGGTAATAAAACAAGGTTTCGAGAAGATAGACGCGTGGGGAAAGATAGCTTATCTGTGACTTTCCCCAGCTTAAAATGTCCATCATTCACCATATTACAGTCCATGATGCCTTGTCCTGTAAACTTTTAAGTTTCAGGAGAGCTCTGGTTGGTGAAAAGGAAGATCATTGGGTGAGTCGGTAGATCTCTGTAAAAATGTATCTTTGAATGAAGAGGGGGATAAACTTTCTTGGTTGTTAGCCAGTTCTCAGGAATATAGTGTCAAGCCCTTTTACTCTGCTATGCAGATAAGGAAAAAGTCCTGACATGTTTCTTTGGAAGGTCCAAATTCCTCTTAGAATTAAAACCTTCCTCTGGCTTGTCTACAAACAAAGTATCTTGACTAGGGATGTGTTGTTACACCAGGGAGGAAAATGTGAGGCTGGACGCCTCTTCCGTGGGAAGAAAGAGTCTATTAGTCACCTCTTTTTCCAGTTCCTCTCGCTAGGTACATTTGGAATATTGTGAGTTGCATTTTATTAGTTCGATGTGATTTTTATGATGCAAAAACTTGTTTCCACGTGTGGCTGAAAAGTATGGGCTAGGTGAAAAATAAATTTTTCACTATAGGTGTTGCTGCAATTATTTGGAGTATTGGAGCTCGTAAGCATGCTTGCTTTCAGGGAAAGTAGCCTTCTGAGCCGAGTTTTGTTTTATTTAGAGTTTCATTTTGGCTTAACGATTGGAGTGTCTTGTAGGGGAAGGAGGACGCAAAGCTAGGGTTACATCAGGGTGCAAAACTTCTGGAGCAAGTCACCATTGAAATCTTCCACGCGAAACGGAGTTGAGTGTCATGCGTGCCAAGACTGGAGGATGGCTGATCATGGATAGAAGCGTAGTGATCATTTATGAATGATGTAGTTGCTTCCGGTTAAGACAATGCTTTTGTTGGTGTTTTTTCTCATCGCGGATTTGGCTAGCGATGTATGATGTTGGGTGCCAGCCCTCAATGTGCTTCCACTTGCCTCCTCCTAGGTTAGGGGGGGGGGGTATTTTCAAAATCTATTGGTGTTCCGTTTTGGATGTACCAAACAATTCTGCTTTCGTTAATGATATCACGGGAATAATCACTTTCATTAAAGATAATAATTATACTTATAGAACCCTCTTTTCATTGCACAATATTGTAGATGGGCGGGTATTATAAGGACAATGGTGCATCCCAGCTAAGTGTCTTCCAAAATTCTTGTAGTACGACAATAACCAATGATAAAGAGGCCTATCTTAAAGAACACACCATTTGCTCTCATCAAGCCCTTCAAAAAGGGTGAGTCAGCTGATACTCCATGCATAGTTTTGGAATGAAGGTATTCTTTTGTGTAATAACTGTAGCCACACACTCATCAGAAAATAGCTTGTATAGCCATTTGTTAAGCACATATTTGCTCCTAATGCCTAGCACCCCCTCCCCCCAATTTGGTCGTTAGGTCTACATAAGATATCCCACTTTCCTAAGTGATACTTTTTTACGTTTGTCACTCTACCAAAAGAATCAGAACCACACAAGTAATCAAGTCTTCTTCGTACCCCCTTCATACCCAAGTAATCAAGTCTTCTTCCATATGACATTAGTTGAGTTTTTCTTAAACTTGTATTCGACGCATTTCCCTTCTTTATTTTTAAGCTTTCGAAAGTGAATAGATAACCCGAAATAGCTCAAGATAAGTTTATGGACCTTACATCCTAAAATTTGTGTATAAAGATGTTCTTCCTACTTTGCACACTCAAAGTAGAAGGTTTACTTTTTGAAAATTAATTTTAAGCCCAAATATTTGCTGAAAGAGGCAAATGATCAATTTCATATTAATAACCTTGTTCAAATCATGTTCCATAAAAAATTAGAATCACTCACTAGAGATCACACCACCCACCATGACATCCTCATTAGCCTTTGCTATTGGTACAACCAACAGATACACACCAATGTTAAGGAAATGGACAACAAGGATCCCATTGCACAACCCACTCCTAGGTTTGAGAGTAATGACTGATGTCATCATCACTGACTTTGACACCCACACTAACACCTTGAACACATGTCTCCAACTGTTTCCTCCAGGTCGGGTCAAAACGCTTCATTCGCCTAGCTTGTTGTAATAAAATCCACTTGACTTTATCATAGCATTTCTCAAAATTGACTTTCAAGACCACTCGGGGGAGTTTATTAGAGTGTAACTCATGAATAGTTTCATGTAGTACAACTAGCCCCTTCGGGATGTGTCTCCTAGGCATGAAAGATGTCCGAATAGGTCGAACTATGGTGTATGTTACCCCACTTATCCTACGTGTAACCACTTTGATAAAACTAATGTTAAGAAAGATTGGACAAAATTGCTCAACTTGCGCGACGTCCTCTTTCTTAGGAAGAAATGTAATCGTGACTATGTTGAGATTAAACAACTAAATCTATCCCTTGAATAAGTTCTCAAGCAATGCCATTAGGTTGCCTTTCATAGCCCCGGCATCTCCTATAAAATCATGTCGCGAACCCATCTAGTCGCAGTAATATCTTCACATATTGGAGGTGGATATCAGGAAGAATGCGAAGAACAGATAATAAAGGGGGAAATCATGAGGAAACACAAGGGAAGCCATCACAAATCAACATACAAGTGGCAACAAGAGATAAACATGGATAGATCCTTGATCCCAATCATCCACAAAAGCGGCGAAGGGAGCAATATAGGGCTTTCCCAAAGTCCTAAGAAAAAGAAAGCTTGAGTTTCACATGAATAATCTTCTCCATGGAAGGAGGTCTTGTGCTCATGGAGCCTTTAGTACAAGGGTTGCCTTGTACTCCCCGGGGTCTTTGCCCGTTGGTTTCACACTCCAATGGAATCCTCTCACTCGAGAGGCCTTGATACCCACTAGGGTAGTTCCCAAAAGAGGAGACACATCAGAAAAGCTCTATATTAGAGTTATAATATGTTATAACCTCGGAGAAGAGGTACGGGCAGGTATATATAGGTCGACCCACAAAAGGGTAAGTGGAACGACAAGATGCATGGGCCAAACCCAAGGTCACTACATACGGGCAGGGGGGCAGAGACTCTATGGTGGGATGGAGTTTCCAGGGAGTATCTGGGGGAGGGGGGGCTTGGAGGCTACCAAAGGATGCGAATTGGGGCAGGAGGGGGGTAGACCTAAAGCCTATGGGGTGGCACAGAGTCTATCTGTCCCAGAAACTCTAGGGCATCTCCAGGCAGCCTCCAGGGATTCCAGAGAGTTTCATGTGCTGGCAGAGTGGTGGAATGGAGGCTCTGGGGTACCTCTATAGTGAACTTTGTCGCCGTCTTGGCCTTGCCACTGGGATGCAATCTTCGCGCTCCGCGACTTCGTCTTCCTTGTCCCTTTTTCACTTTGTTGCTTCCCTCTTAGACAACGTCATCGTTCTCTTGTGCTTAACCTCCTCCATTGCACGCGTTGCCGCCGATGTCGTTCCTCTCAGCCTCCTCGCTCGTGGCCTACTACACTGACGCCGCCATCGCGCGCACACTGCACTTCTCCTCCCCGTCCTCTGCCTCAGCGCCCTCCTTCTCGCTCCTTCTCGCGGACTTCTCCGGCGGCGACGCCGCAAACAACTAGTTCGTTGCACCGCCCACGGACCGCTCATCTGACACTCTATTCTCATCGCGTCGGACATGGCACTGCGGCCACCGTCCACTCCAGTCGCCGAGCCACTCTACTGGAATTGTGTGTCATGTGTATCAGTTAACTCTTAAGCATGTCTAGTGTATTCAACCAAACACCGTATAGTACATCATGCTAGCCAACGCATGCCACCAAACGCCATGAAAAAATTACTTCCTCAATGCAACCAGACTATACGCAACCTACCAAACTACATGCAAAAAATGGTGGTTGAGCCTGCATTTGCTTAGCATGTCCCATTTGAGTCGCACATACAAAGGGCAAAAAATAGAGTAGGCCACGAAACGCAAAAATATGAAGGAGAACCTGGGTACCGGCTCACCCTATATGCAAAAACTATTTAGTAATTCAAAAAAAGTTTAAAAAATTCTGAATTTTTTTTGGTATCAAACATGATCAAATATTGTAGTCATACAAAAAGATTCATCCGAGAATGTCTTCCATTGTATCCTGGGTCAAATATTAGGCAAAAAACGCTATATACAAGTACTATACACGCTATATTGTTGTCATAAACTTGTCTTTTTTGCCCTAAAGTTAATAGGAATCATTTCTTGTTCATTTTTTTATACGAGTACAATATCTGATCATGTTTGATTCTAAAAAAGATTAGGGATTTTTTGAACTTCTTTTGAATTATTAAAACTTTTGGCGCATATACGATGCTCGGTACCAGAGAGCACCAAGTTCCCGTCCACGAAACACACCCTTAGTGATTCAAATTGAATGACTAGCTCCCATACCAAAGTCCATGGACGCATCTGAATGTGTTTGTGGAAATTTGGTGATGCCCGTTTTGATGATCCGTGGGGTTGCCCTAAGATAGCTACCCTGCTATGAAGATAGCTCCAGTTTTAACAGTGTACTGTAGCACTATCACATCCTCCTCCTCCCAGATCTGCATCGTGCATATGCCTAGCATAGGTGGCGAGCTACATGTGTACTCCTTACTACTCTACTAATACACTCCACATACACTAGCTGCTGCTAGCATACATGTATGCATGAAAGTGCCCAAAGTTAAAGCTGCCAGTAAAAGTGAAAATCTTTTTGCTCTCCTGACAGTTACTACTACAAGGTCACTTCTAGGCTGGCTAATCTAGGAGCAAGTAATGCATGCACTCCACACATATGCACACATGCCTGCGTGTAGTTTATGCGCAGACGACAAGGGGCAGTGGTGCTCATGAGCTCAAAGCCAGCCCTGTCACTGATCTCCTATATCTCTTTCTCACACTTGATCATAATCAAATCATAACATCCAGATGCAGCTAGAAGTAATTAGTGAAAGACTTATTCTAGTTTCTCCCTCCTCAGATGTCAATTGAAGTACTATATATAATCCAAAGAAATCTCTCACCCTAGATGATAGGATTGGAATGCTTCACACAAGTACTATACTCCCTCCGTTTTGAAATAAGTGTCTCGACTTTAATACAACTTTATACTTTAATTAGTGAAAGACTTATTTTAGTTTCTCCCTCCTCAGATGTCAATTGAAGTACTACATATAATCCAAAAAAAATCTCTCACCCTGGATGATAGGATTAAAATGCTTCACACACAAATAGTATACTGCCTCCATGTCAAAATAAGTGTCTCAACTTTAATACAACTTTGTATAAAGTTGAAACACTTATTATGAGGCAGAGGAAGTAAATATTTAGGCTAACTCCACCGCGCGACCCTATCCTGTCCGGCCCCGTCCGTTTGGGGTAAAAGGGACAAAAAAGGCGGCCCGGCGCGTGGGAGCAAACGGACTTTTGTCCGCTTTGTGTCCGCTTTCGACCCATCCCCGGCCCAAACTTGCGCCGGTTTTGGGATGAAACGGACAGCGCGCGGACGGGCAGGACGCGCGCGCTTGTCCTCCCCTGGCCCGCCTGTCGGTGGGAGAAACCAAAAAACCCCCGACGGCCATTTGGCGCCATTTCCCCCAAACCCTCCCACGTCCCTCCCGCCGCCCCCCTCTCTCCCACGTCCATGGCCGACGCCCCGCCGAGTTCCGGAGGCCTGACCGTCGACCCGACCGCAAAGGTGAAGAAGAAGGCGCCAAGGAAGCCGCGGTTGGAGTACACACCGGAGGAGATCGCCAAGTTGGACGCGGAATCGGCGAAGAGGAGGGAACGGAGAGCGGCCGTCAAGATGAATGCCTCCGCGGCCAAGTTCGCCGCCCAGCGCGAGGAGCTGGAGGCCGCGCGGCGCAAGGTCGCTGCCGACGAGAAGGAGGACGTCGTCAACAAAGCGCACGCCATCCTCATGCTTGGCATGGGCCGTCCGGCGGGGTTCCATGCAGCGGCCGTCGGCCCGGCGAGCACAGGCTCGTCGGTCGCCCGGCCTATGCACTGCCAGTCGCCGACGTCGCGCGTCGCGCCCATGTCGCCCGGCTATCCTCTACCCAGGCACGACGGCCAGACCCGTTTTTCGGCGTCGCCGGACGTGGGCTTGTTCGCGCCGTCCACACCACGCCCCGCGGCCGTCATCGACCTCAACGTGACGCCTGGGTCCAGCAGCGGCGGGTGGCCTTCCGTCGAGATGCAAAGAAAGCAGGCGCGTGCACCGTTCACGGGCACCATGCCGGGCCCCCGCGTGTTGTTTGACGAAATGCCAACCTCAACGCCGACGGTGGACGACCCCTTCTACAACCAGTACATGGAGGACGTGATCTTCCAGGGTGGGCATGGCCGTGCCTACGACCCCGATGAGACCCAAAGTCAGGATGGCCGCGCCCAGTACGTGCCCGATGAAGAGGCCGACGACCGTGCTGACTACGACCATGGTGATTCGTGGCATGAAGACGATGACATCTATGTTGAAAGTGAAGATGAAGATGAAGCCAATGATGTTGATATTAGTGGCGCTCCATTGTTCATAGACGAGCTCACCCAAAGAGCGGAAGCACAAAAGAAGCGGAAGAGCATTCACACCGGTTCATATACACAAGATGAGGACAAGTTGATTTGCCAAAGTTGGATGGAGATAAGCCAAGATCCAAGGACCGGCGCGCAACAAAAGGGCATTGTTTTTTGGACGAGAGTCCACAAAACATTCCATGAAAGGAAGATGTTTGAGCCCTACCAAATTACAAGCAACCGTGGCATCGGTTCGATTCAAAAAAGATGGTTGTTCATCCAACAAGAGTGCAACAAATATTGTGCCGCATTAGAGAGCGTTGAAGCACGGCCCGTGAGTGGTCTCGGCGTTGGAGACATGATATGCTCTTCTCTTTCTAGCCCTTGCTACGGCCATGAGACTTCGGCCGTGTATATGTTTGCATGTTCACTTGTTGTTGATCATGTGGTGTAGGCATTTCAATCTTTGGAGGCATTCAAGGCCCGGCACAATGACAAGCCATTCACTCTTATGCATTGTTGGACGATCATCAAACAATTGCCCTAAGTTCAAGGATCAATACCGTGAACTTTAATGGAAGAGAGGCAAGAAGACGGCCAAGTTCGCCGGAGGTGGGGATGGCGAGGCGTTGAAGAGGCCGAGGGGCAAGACCAACTCCAAGGTGGACGACATACGTGACGCCTCATCCATGGCCTTGCATGAGACTTTGCATGGCATGATGTCACATAAGGATGTGAGGGACGAGAAGAAGCGGCAAAGCAAGGACGAGCAAATGAAGCAATACCTAGACCTCCAACGACAGAAGCTTGAGATGGAGGAGGTGGCCAAGAAGAGGAAGATAGACATGGAGGAGGCGGCCCGGCAAAGGCAGCTCGACATGGAAGAGGCCGCCCGGCAAAGGCAGCTCGACATCGAGGCCGACAACGTCAAGGCCAGGCAGAGGCAGCTCGACATCGAGGCCACCAATGCCGCCACCAAAGCGAAGGAGGTGGCCCTTGCGATCATGAGCGTGGACTTGTCGAAGATGAGCGACAAGCCGAGGGCCTGGTTCGAGACCAGGCAGAAGGAGATGCTCGACGCCAAAGGCCTGAACTAGGTCGTCCAATCGGCGTGGCCGTTCTTTTTGGAGGCTGGCATGGGTGCCGCCCGCCCGCTGGCAGTGTGCCGGCGAAAAAACATTCATTTTGGAGGCCGGCTGTGTTGCCGGCCGCTGGCTGGGTTGCCGGCGAGGACAACTATTCATTTTAGAGGCTGGCTGTGTTGCCGGCCGCTGGCTGTGTTGCCGGCGATGGTCGTGTAGGCCGCTGGCTTTGTTGCCGGCGTGATGAACTCGGGTCGTGAACTGGGGCTTGGCATTTCAAACGTCCATTTTTTTAAAAATAGACGCGGACAGGATGGGGCAAAAGGATGCGGCCGCGCGCTGGGCGCATGGTCACCGCATTCCAGGACAGGCCCGGACACGACTCCAAATCCCTACCCAAATGGACAAAAACAGGACAAAACGGACGTCCGTTTGGGATCGCGCGGTGGAGTTGGCCTTAGGGACTGACTAGGAGTCAGGCAACTGAAATAAATAAATAAAATTAGTCGAATAGTTCTGGACGGTCCGATGCAAAAAAGAACGGTGAGAGGTGGTATTCTTCAACCTCCGGATCTCCTTGTTCATATTTTCCCCCAAGACTTTACCAACCCACCGGCCTATCCGTCTGCCTCTGTAGCCGCCGAGCTAATCAAGAGCATTAATATGACGGGCATGCCATAGTGAGTGATAATAGGCAGTAGCTAGCTGTGCTGTGGCTATAGCTAGATGTGTGCATCGCTGCACTGCACACACAGTGTGTCAAGCGTGAGGACCATCGATGAGGTAGTGTGCTGTGTAGTGTGTACAGTACTAGTAGTAACAAGTATACAAGTGTATGTAGTACTACTAGACAGTACAGTACACCACCATAGGCATAGGTGCAGCCATGCATCTATTCTTTGGCCTGCCTCTTTATAAGAGCCTGCTTGCTTTCCCCTCCGGCCTGCAGCCTTTTGCTAGAGAGAGCACACCACACACACACACACGCTGCGCGCAGGCAGGGCCCTAAAAGTAGCTTCAACACTGCAGGCATCTTGTCTTATTACGCTATTAGCATCTTCCTCCTCCAGCGAGCTAGCGTTTAATGCGCGAATGCTCCCTCTGTTGTTCCAATATATCCACACACGAGCTAGCCTACCGCCACCACCAGCAGCAGCAGCAAGAGCAACAGCGGCAGAGTGCTCCCCTCTTCCTCAGCTTACTTGCGTCCCATTAATTAAAGGTACGCGCCATTTGATCGATGCGCTCATCTGTGCATATGCGTGTTGCCGGGTCGCTAGTTGCATGTGCTTCATCATCGGATCGGCCTCAGACAGATTAGAGCCTCGCTAGCTACTTGGATGTATAGCTCATATCCGATTTCTTATTAGTAGGTGCTGGCAAGATGGATCCTGGCTTCTGCAACGACATGATCCTAAGCGAGAGCGCGTGGAACAGCGGCGGTGGAGACGGTGGCACGGCCGGTGATGTCGTTAATGTTGTGGACGGGAGCGGCATGACGGTGCTGGAGAGGCTGGTGCTGGACGAGGCGCTCGCCGCCGCGATCATGGAACTGCAGGGCATCCAGGTACCGTGCGGAGGTGGCAAGCCGATGGCCGGCGGCCTCGAGGCGGCCAGCCTCGCATTCGGCGCTACGGGAACGGGACCCGTCACGCCTGCCTACGCTGAGGTTGACGGGGTTGTCTTGCAGCGACAGCAGCATCAACATCGCCATCAGGGCGTGATGGGGATGCCTGTCGACTACGACCTCGTACCAGCAGCACGAGCTGTCACGTTGGCTACTGTACCTGCGGCACCTTCCTTCCCGAAAGGCGCGGCTGCCGCCGTTGACCGCGCCGGCGTCGGCGATGCGGCGGTCTTTGACTCCGGCAATAACGCGCCGGCATCGGCGGTAACAGCAGGGACGACGAGGCAGTGGGACGAAGCCAACGTTGGTGCCAAAAGGCAACGCCGGTCAAGTAGAAAGAGGAGGGCCGCCGATGCACCATGCCCGGCCGCCGACGGGCACTCGCAGGAGAACCCTCTCTGCAGCCTCCTCGCGTCCACCAACACCGGAGATGGCGGCATCCAGATCGCGTTCAGCAGCGGCGGCGGTGTAGCGCCGTCCTCCAAGCGCACCAAGCCGTCGCTGAGCAGCACCTCGTCCAGCATCAGCTTTGACGGCAGAAGCTCCGTCAACAACGCCTGCGACGACGTCCCCCGGTACGAACCGGACACGGAGGCCCTGGCGCAGGTGAAGGAGATGATCTATCGCGCGGCGGCGATGCGGCCGGTGAGCCTCGGCGTCGAGGAGGAAGACACCGGCGAGCGGCCAAGCAGGCGCAACGTGCGCATCTCGTCCGACCCGCAGACGGTGGCGGCGCGCCAGCGGCGGGAGCGCATCAGCGAGCGGCTGCGCGTGCTGCAGAAGCTCGTCCCGGGAGGCGCCAAGATGGACACGGCCTCCATGCTGGACGAGGCCGCCAACTACCTCCGCTTCCTCAAGTCCCAGATCAGGGAGCTGCAAACCCTAGACCGCCGGAATTACGGCGCTAATGCCATATCGAACACAGGCATGGCGCCACTGATGAGCTACAACAACATGCCGGCCTTCGCCTTCCCGGCGACAGGAGCCGGCGAAACCCTAGGAGGAGGAGAGGAGGCTTTCATGAGCAGCAGGTTTAGATAGATTATTGATGAGGGACATGCACGTACGCAAGTGTTTTCATGTGTTGTGCCCAATGTAAGACCATGCATCGATCAGAAGATAGATCGATCCATCATCATTAGCTACTGATTAGGGATGATCATGTCGATCGATGAAACTAATCATGATGTCGTCGTCTTCACCTTTCTTCTTCTTCTTCTTCTTCTTCTTCTCCTTCTTCTGTTTGATGAATAATTCTGCATGCATGCATCCGGCTGTACTACGTGCTTTTACAAATTTTATTAGAGACTCTTTGGGCGAGCAGCAGAAAAGGAGCGAGGGCTTGGAAAGTTTTTTGCTCCTCCTTTTGATCAGTTTAATTAGTCGTCGTCGTCTCCATCTTTTCATGTGGCAAGCATGTAGACGCGTGAAAGCAAAGCTTTTCCAGCGGGCGTGTGTGCTTTCTAAGTTCCGATCCATATGGTAATGGAGTAGCAGCGGCTCCAAACATCATCATGACAACTTTCTAAGGCGTAATTATGGTCTCTTTGAAAGAGAAAGACCTTTTCTTTGTGCATGCAAAACCCTACTGATCGAAAAGGGCGAGGAGAAAGGAAGAGAGGGCAAAAATCATGGCTTCATCATTGCACACTTTCTGGTCGTCGTCGTCGTCGTCGTTTGCTAGGGAAGCAAAGCAGAGGGAAAGAAAGCATGCAATGCGTGGTTAATTCTAAAACTGTTTGAGTTGTATGATCGAGGAGACGTGTGGTGTCGTGGCGATGCCGATGCCGATGCCGATGGTTCGTGCAGTGTTTGAGCCCACTCGGCCGGGTCAGGTTTCAGGCTTGGGCTGGGTGAGCTTTTTAGACGGCCGGGGTCAGGCACTCGCTGCATCAAAAGGCATGCGTCTAAAAGGAATCATTCCTTTCCCTTTTGATTCAAAAATGCACGCCTTTTGGTCCTCGAGCTGCGTGTCAAAATTCTTGATGAGATGCTGTCGTAACCTCTGAATCTTTGATGAGATTTGTTCCTCATGACCGGCCTCTGCTCTAAACCTAGAGTACGTACGTGTGTGTTCCACCTTAGGATCCTAGGACATGTATGTGGCGAGCCAGGATTTAAACATGGGCCGAAGAGACAAACATCAGATCTCACATAACGCAGAGAAACGATCTGAATTATGTTGCACAGAAGCTAATTCAGTCGCTGATAGTTTAGCTAGATGTTCGACTATATAAATACGTAGCCTTTGTATATGTCTTGTAATCTGTATCGTACACTTACATGTGCCTCTTTATATATATGAGATAGCAACACCCGTTAAGACTGTCGAACAGTTTCCCAAACCCTATGTATTACATGGTACCAGTTTAGCTTGATCTAATGTCTTCCGCTGCCGCCCCGATTGCCCCTGTCGCCCCGTATGCCCCCGCCGCCGCCGCCGCGACGGCCTCGGCGCCGCCATCTCCTCTCCAGTCGTCGTTCCTGATGTCGCAGCCGTTGGCCTGGGCTCACACCCGGCTGACTGCGCTGGCTGCGCCTCCACCGCCGAACGCATCGGCGGTACCCTTGACCGCCGTCCCTGTCCCGTCGCCTCCGATCGGCGCCGATCTGGTGGCGTCCTACGGGATTCCGCCGCATGTGCCCAGCGCACCGCCACACTACGATGGGCCCGCGCCCTATGGTGCGCACCGCCGCCGTCGCCCTACAGTGCTCCGCCGCCGCCGCCCTACGGTGCTTCTGCATCGACGCCCCCCCCCCCCTATGGCACCTTCTCCACGACGCCCTACGGGGCATACCCGCCACCTGCCTATCCGTCGTCGTACCCCCACTACGGTGCCCCGGCACCTCCCTCGTCTTACCGCGGGCCTGCTGGTGTCCCATCGTCGGAGACGGCTGTCTCCTCGACTGTTCCTGCTGATACTTCGCCTCTGGGTTGTATGCGCCCACCTACGTCGCGCATGCTCCTGTGGATCATGTTGCGGCCTCATCGCCGTTCTACTTCGCGTCTCATCCTAGTGAAGCTCACGCATAACAACTACTTGGCATGGCGTGCGTAGGTGCTACCACTTCTCCGCAGTCGTTACCTTAAGGGGTACGTTGATGGCACCCTGCCGTGTCCGCCGCGGTATCACCCGTCGTACCATGTGTGGGTGGTTCAGGATCAGGCCATCATCTCGGCCATTTAGTCCTCGCTTACAGAAGGCGTCTCATCACTTGTCCTCTTCGCCACCACATCGCGGGATGCGTGACCTGCCCTACATACGAGCTTCACTTCTCAGCAACAAGCACGTGCTCATGCCATCAGCACTGAGCTTGGGGAGACAAAGCTCCTAGACCTCAGCATCACCGACTACTTCATCAAGATGACGAGCCTCGCTGACACTCTGGCCTCCATTGGTCAGCCCCTCCGGCCCGAGGACTTCACCACCTTTGTCATGAATGGGTTGGATGACGATTATGATAACCTTGTGGAAAATATCAATGGTCGTGATACCACGTTGCAGCCTCGCGAGCTCTACTCACGCCTCCTCTCCATGGAACAACGCGCCAAAGCTCGTCGCTCCACCCCGAGTTTTCTCGCTGCCAACGCCGCCGCACACGGCCCTGGAAAGTTCAAGAAGCCACCATCTGTTGGTAAGCAGGCTCAATGGCCTGCCGTCATGCCCTCCACGCCCACGAGTGGCAGTGGGAACCCTTGCGCCTCCTGCCCCTCCTGCGGTGTCCAACTCCCCTATCAGCTTCGCAGTCTCCCAGGCCACATTGCCTGCTGCTATCATCGTCGCTTCAAACACGACTTCCTTGGCATTGGCAACAATGGTAAAGGCAATGACAAACAGGCTGCCTTGGCGACTCATGAGCATGAACACACTCCATCATATCGTGTTGATCCGGCGTGGTACATGGATACGGGCGCTACTCATCACCTGACAAGTGAGATGTGCAAGCTCTCCACCTAGGAGCCATATCGTGGTAATGATCAGGTTCGCACCGCCAACGGAGCAGGTATGACATCTCACATGTTGGTCAGGCTTCGCTTCTCACTCATAAACTCAAACAATTGCATCTCCTCAATGTCCTTCGAGTTCCCTCTACTACACGTAGTTTGTTGTCTGTTCCTAAGCTTACTCGTGACATTAATGTCTTTATCTTTCATCATTTTCATTGTTTTGTCAAGGACCGGGACACGAGGGACATTCTTCTTAGAGGTCGCCTACGCCATGGACTTCATGCACTTGCTGTGCCACATGTCCCTCAAGCTTTCAGTGGTGTCCGTGTGTCATCTACTCATTGGCATATGCGGCTTGGTCATCCTGCGACACCCATAGTTCGTCATGTTCTCCATCGTCATGATCTTCGAGTTGTGTCCAATAAAACCGTCAAAACAGTTTCTGATGCCTGTCAGCAAGGCAAGAGTCGTCAGCTTCTGTTTTCATAGTCGAGTCAAGCAGTCAACACTCCAATAGAGCTTGTGTTTTCTGATGTATGGGGGCATGCCCAAACTTCTGTTGGTGTTCATAATTACTATGTCACTTTTATTGATGCTTATAGTTGTTTCACTTGGCTCTATCTTATTAAGCGCAAGTCTGATGTGTTTGATGTTTTCCTGCAATTTCAAGCACATGCTAAGCATCTCCTTAAGCATAAAATTATTCATGTTCAAACCGATTGGGGGGTGACTATCACAACCTCAATACATTCTTTGGTAAGCTTGGGCTTTCGCACCATGTGTCGTGTGTCTTGTCCTCATGGGCATCAGCAGAATGGTGCTACTGAATGTAAGTATTGCCATATTGTTGAAACTGGCCTCACTTGTTAGCTCATGCCTCAGTTCCTTTTCGCTTTGAGAGTAATGCCTTTTCCACTGCATGTTTTCTTATTAACAGGCTTCCTACACGACTTCTTGGGATGAAAACTCCGCTTGAACTCTTGCTTAATGAAACTCCAGATTACACGTTATTCAAAGTTTTGGATTGTGCGTGTTGGATCATCTTCACCCATATAACAAGCGTAAGCTTGAGTTTCGGTCAAAAAAGTTTGTCTTCCTCGGGTATAGTTCCCTTCATAAAGGGTACAAGTGCCTTCACGTTCCATCCAACCGTGTTTACATCTCTCGTGGCGTTTTGTTTTATGAGCGTTCACTGGTACAACGAGGTGCTATACAAACGGTTTTTAACCCCTTTCCACGGCGGCAATTTGAACCGTCGCCAAGTGAGTGTGTGCAATAGGGGGGTCCTTCCCACACGACCCAAAAACCGTCGGGGATATGGAGCCATGGTGCATACAGTTGTCCCTATAAAACTGTTTCTGATATCTCGAATATCCCAAACGCTCCATCCTTGCTACTTGTGTGTGCTGGCATTACCCTCGCAGACGGTATTCTGCGGTGCTACGTTTACGATGCGTGGCCCATCACAAACAGTTCATGATTATAGAACGTGTACAATAAGCAGACAATCACACACATTCACTTTTCCCAAACTGCATGGGATAACTAATTAAGAAGATTAGCTAATCATCATATGAGTGTCGAGTAGGACTACGAAACGTCGGACTGTCATAATAGCATCGTACATGATAACTATCACACACGCTATTCAGTGGTGCAACATTTACGATGCGTACCACATCAGAAACAGTTCATGATTACAAATCGTGTACGATAGGGCAACTATCCCAAACATTTAGTTTGCCCTCACCGTTTGTGATATTGCCTGACATCACACACGCTTTGCAAACGGCAACTGTGTGCATGCTCGCACGCATTTCCTCTCTGTGAAGCATGTCGGATTATGGTGTATATCACAACCGTTTTTGTTTTACCAACCGTGTGCGCCGTAATGACCTGCAGAGCGTAATTTGACTGTAATTTAATTGTTGCTATTTAAAATTGGACTGGATTTGAATTTGAAAGTATGCTATAGCTTTATTCATATCCACTAGGTTCAAACAAACAATGCATTATTCGATTCACAAGTACGTATGTTCAAGAATTACATAAGCACCAAAAAAAGAATGATAAACCATAGTTGTATACTTTGTACTATTAAAGACGATAAAGAAAGAGGCGAAATGCATTTTGATTGTTGAACAAGGTGAAGCGGAATGCCCATAATGTGTCATCCACCATGCAGAAGGCACGCACGAATCTAGTCCAACACCTTGTGATGGCCGACCGCCCAATCTTCACTATCTTCATGGACACATCTAGATAGTCATCGTGTTATGGTAGAAATAATTTAACCTTTGCATGCCCACCAATCATGTAGTTGAGAGGTAATCTTGAGTAAACTGCTTTGGGAACCACTACAAAGTAAATAGATTCGGACACTGTCATCTAACACAACTCATTATGGTCAGTAAAAAGAAGGCTGCAGAGTTCTTACTTATCATCCTGCAGTACTGTTGTTGTCTTGGATAAAGTGTAAAAAAATAGTTTAATTGCCATCTTTAGACCCATTTTACTAATAATCTTTATCAGCTTCCTCACTTGATGTCGGTTCATCAATACTCATTGCCCCATAAACAGAAAGGGTTGAAGCGCAGATCTTTACCAATGACATATATACCTAAAAGCACCAAGTTAATATTAGAAGCTAAACAACAATTGCATAATGATGTAGTACAACACTCCCTCCGTCCCATTATATAATATCTTGTAACATCCAATATACTCACATATTGGATGAATTAACATCTTATATTATGGGCCGGAGGGAGTTCATTGCATTTTTACGAATTATCGGCTGATTAACTGCTGCTGTGTTGTTGTTGTTGTTGCTGCTACTGCTGTTGTTGCTCTTCTACATATATCTAGACATCATCAGAACAAAAGGTAACACTCTTCCTTGTTGCCATGTAGCCTAGGATTGCATATTTAGACATTCAGTACAGTGCATGTTGCTATGTAGCTGTGACGCCCTCGATTCAATCGTACACTAATCATACACGCAAATGTGTACGATCAAGATCAAGGACTCACGGGAAGATATCACAACACAACTCTAGACACAAATTAAAATAATACAAGCTTTATATTACAAGCCAGGAGCCTCGAGGGCTCGAATACATAAGCTCGAATACACAAGAGTCAGCGGAAGCAACAATATCTGAGTACAGACATGAGTTAGACAAGTTTGCCTTAAGAAGGCTAGCACAAAAGCAACTTCGATCAAAAAGGCAAGGCCTCCTGCCTGGGAGCCTCCTAACTACTCCTGGTCATCGTCGGTCTCCACGTAGTAGTAGGCATCGGCGGTGGCATATGGCTCCTGGGCTCCGACATCTGGTTGCATCAACCGGAAAGAAGAAGAAGAAAGGGGGAAAAGGGGGAGCAAAGCAACCGCGAGTACTCATCCAAAGTACTCGCAAGCAAGGATCTACACTACATATGCAACATTATCAAAGGAAGGCTGTATATGTGGGCTGGGCTGCAGAAATGCCAGAATAGAGAGAAGGCCTAGTCCTATCGAAGACTAGCATCTTCTGGAAACCACCATCTTGCAGCAACCGGAGGGAGTAGAATAGCATAAAGTAAAGTAGTAGAAGTGTTATCAACCTCGGCCGGAGATCCTTCTCGACTCCTTGCGAGAAAGAAATCCCAGAGCCATACTATCCAGTTATCATCACAACCCATTACTCATCACCATCCAATCTCATCACGAGTATCCAGTTCTAGTTGTATCGATCGGGATACAACTCCAAGTGTCCGTTACCGTAGGACAGGCTATCGATAGATGTTTTCTTCCCTGCAGCGGTGCACCAACTTACCCACCACGCTCGATTAACTCCGGCCGGACACACTTTCCTGGGTCGTGCCCGGCCTCGGCCAAACAATACGCCGCAACCCGACATAGGCTTAATAGAGAGGCCAGCACGCCGGACTAAACCTATGCCCCCAGGGGTCATGGGCCATCTCCCCGGGAACTCCTGCACGTTGCGAACGCGGCCGATGAGCAGACCTAGCTACCTCCTTCAACAAGGCAGGCGCTTACGCAGTCCAACCCGGCGCGCGCCACTTAGTCGCTGACGTCTATTAAGCTTCGGCTGATGCATACGACGCAGAACGCCCATACTATGCCCACGTGATGGTTAGTGCTATCAGGCCAGAGGCCCCTCGGATCAAATATCCAAATCGTAGTGGATTGGGATCGCGCGGTAACAAGCAGAGACTCACGAAAGATGTGACCCCATTGCCCCGTCTCGAGGACTTGCGGCAAGGGCTAGGAATGCCCTGCCACGCCTTGTAATTATCTCGCGGGCACCTTCCAGGTCCGCCCGACTCCACATCACTCGCAATTAAGCTCGCGCAGGTACCCCTCAGGGCCGACCCGTCTTCAGTAACAGGGTTCAGTGTAAGTCATAGTAACCATAGTAACTGTGTGTCTAACACCAAGGGAAAAACCTGAGGAATCACCCTTGACGGATTCCACTCGATGTAATCATCAAGGTGAACGTAAGAGGAACCACCTTCGAAGTTCACACTTGAGGGGTTGCACGACAGAGCCGTATCGGAAATGGTTAAGGAGGAAATCACCCTCGATGACCACGGACAAATAGCTACACTACATAGATTTCATCAGGAGTGATGTATAGGTTCCACCCTCGGCACTCGATGGTAACTCTGCAGAGTCGAGCAACAAAAGGGGAAAGTGATGTGCAGTGTCGAGGCCTGGTCTTCGATCACGTAGATCGAGTCTTCGATGATGAAGCAGGGGCAACAGGGACAAGGTGGGGGTCACTGATGTATCACTAACCAACCTATACTAAGCAGTTTAGGATAAGCAGGTAAGGTACAACAACAGATACAAAAGCAGGCTATGCATCAGAATAGGAGCAAACAATAACAGTAGCAAAATCTAATGCAAGCATGAGAGAATGGAATGGGCGATATCGGGATGATCAAAGGGAGGGGGGGCTTGCTTGGTTGCTCTGGCAAGGAGGGGTCGTCGTCGAGTAGTCGATCACAGGGGCACCAGCAGCGGTCTCGGGGTCTACCAGAGAGAGAGGGGGAAGAAACAGTAAATATAAAGCAAGCATAGCATCACAAGGCATAACATGGCAATAAGCTGTGTCGGGTGTGACCTAACGTAAGGCTACACGATACAGGAGAGGGGGAAATTCAATCGGGAATGTTTTCCCGGTTCCGGACCTGTGTCAGACAGATGACTGGAGGGGGAATGTCCCATGTTCAGCATGCTAGGGGCATGTGACAGATGAACGGACCGCGTATTCGGATTCGTTGGATTTTTCTGAGCAACTTTCATATAGAAAACATTTTCATCGGAGTTACGGTTTAATTACTATGAAATTTTAAAGATTAAAGTAATTTCTGGAATTGTTTATTTTAACAGAAAGGATAAAATGATGTCAGCATGAGGTACGTGTGATGTCAGCAGTCAACAGTCCAGTTGACTGGTCAAATTGACATGGGGGACCCACCTGTCAGTGCCTAATTGGTAACTAATTAGGTTTTTAATTATTAAAACATTTTAATTAATTAATAAAGGCGATGGGGCCCGTGTGTCAGTGGCATTGGGCTGCCTGGTCAGCAGTTGACTGGGTCAACCCAGTCAACTAGGACCCGTAGGGCCCACTGGCAGTGGCTCTGGGGTGGCCCCAGGCCAGCCCCATCGGCGATGGCCGGCGGCTTGACGCCGGCGATGGCAAAACGCGGCGGAGGGCGCGGCCGTGCGTCGGGATTCACCGTCCGACGGCTAAAATGGCCGCGGGCGGGCGCGTTCGAATGGGGAGAAGATGCCGCGTCGAACGGTGGCAGAGGCACGACCGGACTTGGCCGGAAACGGCGCCGGCGACGAGGTTTGCGGCAGAGCGGCTACGGTCGACGGTGGAAAGGATGCTACGGCGCGCTTCGGAGCAAGAGGAATGGATGGGGAGGATCTACTCGGAGCGGCGAGTCCAACGGGTGCGACCCCGTGACCAAAAGGTCACCGGAAGGACGCCGGCGATGAGCTCAGGTGGAGCCGCGTTCGGGCACGACGGGGAGGAGGATCTACGATGGAGGAAACGCGCGGGGAAGAGAGGGGAAAGAGTTGCGTGCTCACGTTGGTCCTGTAGGTGTGCGTTAGCGGGCTCGGGGAGTACCAACAGTGGCGAATCGGCGCCGGAGACGAAGACGGCCGCAGGAGGAAGAAGGGGTCGCCGGGCTTGCGGTGGTGGCTCCCTCCTTGCTTCGGTTGGTGCAGGGGGCGTAGCCGAGGACAGCGCGTCTCGTGGACGTGCTGGCGAGGCGCGGGGTGGCCGGTGGCCGCGGCTATGGCGCAGCCATGGCGACGGTGGCGCTCGGTGGAGGAGGGGAGGGGATCTGGACAGCGAGGGAGAGAGCGCGTGGGCGAGAGAGAGAGAGAGAGAGAGAGAGAGAGAGAGAGAGAGAGAGAGAGAGAGAGAGAGAGAGAGAGAGAGAGAGAGAGAGAGAGAGAGAGAGAGAGAGAGAGGGCAAGTGGGTGAGGGGAGACGAGGGGAGCCCGAGGCATGCACGTGGCGGCCTTATCCTCATAGTCCTCGACGGCGAGGTGGTGCGGCGGGGCGCGGCACTGTCGCGGCGCGGTCGGAGGAGCAGTGGAGGGGAAGGCGACCCGGTGGGGGGGCATATGGCCTGTTGGGCTGCCATGTGGGCTGAGGCCCATGGTGGGGGCGCGGTGTCCAGCTGGGCCAGTCGGCCCAGTTGAGGGGGGCCTTTCCCTTTTCTTCTTCTTTTTTTAAGCTTTTGCCTTTTTTTAACAACTTGCTGATATAGCTATTTTAGGCCATTTAGACATTTTGCAAAAATATTGGTTCACCACCAATATTACCAGAAGAATATTTTCCACATGATGAACATTTTAGTTTTCATGTTTGAGCACTTTTGAATTTCACTTAGCATTTGAATTTGCATTCAAAGGGAAAATTGAAAGAAACATGAGACAATAATGATCAGAAACTTGTTTAGCAATATTATGAACTTAACCCCAAGGGTTACTGTAGCATCATTACACCGGGGTGTTACAACTCTCCTCCTCTAAAAGAAATTCTCATCCCGAGAATTAAGAGGTAGAAGGGAACAGGTCGGGGTACTCAGAACGGAGGTTATCCTCGCATTCCCAAGTGGCTTCATCCTTAGAATGATTTGACCACTGTACCTTGAGGAACTTGGTAACCTTCTGGCGTGTTCGACGTTCAGCTTCTTCAAGAATGCAGATCGGATGCTCCTTGTATGTGAGATCATCATGAACTTCAATCAATTCCGGATCCACTTCACGTTCCGGATCCTTGAAGCATCGACGAAGTTGCGACACGTGGAAGACATCATGAACATGAGAGAACTGAGGTGGCAACTCTAGTTGATAAGCCACCAGTCCACGACGGGCCAGAATGCGGAAAGGACCGATGTAGCGCGGAGCTAGCTTGCCCTTGACTCCGAACCGATGAGTGCCTCTCAAAGGAGTGACACGCAGATAAGCTTGTTCACAAGGTTGATAAGTTGAACCCCAGTGTTTCCGGTCATAGTTGCTCTTCTGACGGGACTGGGCCGCCTTGAGATTATCCCGGACAATGCGAACCTGCTCTTCCGCTTGTTGAATAATGTCTGGACCAATGAGCGTCCGTTCCCTAGTTTCTGACCAATTCAGAGGGGTTCGGCACTTGCGTCCATAAAGCACTTCAAAGGGTGCCATTTTCAAGCTGGCTTGATAAATGTTGATATAAGAGAACTCCGCATAAGGGAGAGATTCTTCCCACTTCTTGTCGAAATAAATAACACAAGCTCGAAGCATGTCTTCAAGAATTTGATTGACTCGCTCGACTTGGCCTTGGGATTGGGGATGATAAGCAGTGCTCCAGGTAATATGAGTCCCCATTGCCTCTTGGAAACTATCCCAGAACTTAGAAGTGAAAATACTGTCGCGGTCTGAACTGATCTCCTTCGGAATGCCGTGGAGTGACACAATTCTGGAGATATACAAGTTTGCTAATTGACTAGCAGTGATAGTCTCCTTGACTGGCAGAAAGTGAGCAACCTTCGAGAATTGGTCGATGACGACAAAGATAGCATCGTTACCTTTCTGAGACTTGGGAAGGCCAGTGACGAAGTCCATTTGGATCTTATCCCACTTCCATTCAGGAATCGGAAGCGGTTGCAGAAGTCCAACCGGTTTCTGATGTTCTGCTTTGACGCGGCGACAAACGTCACATTCTTCAATATATCGACCAATGTCTTGCTTCATATTAGACCACCAGTACTTCTGACGGATGTCTAGATACATCTTGGTACTTCCCGGATGAATAGAGAGAGGGGTGTCATGCGCTTCTTTCATCACCTTCTCTGTCATAAGCTCGAACCGGGGTACGACAATGCAATTCCTGAAGTATAAGGTTCCATCTTCACCAAGTGAGAAATCTCTGGATTTCTCCAAGGCAAGATCCTTTTTCATCAGATCAACATGAGCATCTTTGGCTTGAGCAGACTTGATTGCTTTAAGAAGAGTTGGTTCCAAGACAAGGTTATTCAGAGAACCCTGTGGAACTAGTTGAAGGTTCGGCTTGCATAGCTCTTCATAAAGGCGGGGTTGAGCTTTGTAGACCTGGTGATTATTGCAATAAGACATTCGGCTCAGGGCATCGGCCATTACATTAGCCTTGCCAGGTGTATAAGATATACCGCAGTTGTAGTCAGCAATAGCTTCCATCCATCGCTGCTGACGGAGGTTCAGATCTGGCTGAGTAAATAGGTACTTCAGACTCTGATGATCGGTGAAGATCTCGCAACGATTACCGAGAAGATACTGTCGCCATAGCTTTAGTGCAAAGATAACCGCAACAAGCTCAAGGTCATGAACTGGTAGTTCTCTTCGTGAGGACGTACTTGACGGGAGGCATAAGAAATCACTCTGCGCTCTTGCATTAGGACACAACCTAATCCTTGTCGTGAAGCGTCGCAATAGATGACGAAGTCCTTGCGAGAATCAGGGGGAGCAAGCACTGGGGCAGATGTCAGCTTGTCCTTGAGTGCCTGGAAACTTTCCTGACACTTTTCAGTCCAATCAAACTTAACGCCTTTGTGTAGCAGATTGGTCAGTGGCTTGGCGATCTTGGAGAAGTTCTCAACAAAGCGGCGACAATAGCTGGCTAGTCCGAGAAAGCTTCTGACTTGCTTGACAGTCTTCGGAGGGGTCCAGTCAAGAATAGCCTGAACTCGCTCTGGGTTGACGGCAATACCATCCTTGGAGATGACATGACCAAGGTATGTGACTTCGGGTAACCAGAATTCGCACTTGGAATACTTGGCATAAAGTTGATGCTCTCGAAGCTTCTCTAGAACAAGACGAAGATGTTCAGCATGTTCTTCTTTATGCTTCGAATGTACCAGGATATCATCCAGATAGACTACGACGAACTTGTCGAGGTAATCCATGAATATGTAGTTCATCAGACGGGAGAATGTGGCTGGAGCATTGGTTAAGCCAAAAGACATGACGGTGTACTCATAAGAACCATAACGAGTGACGAAAGCGGTCTTTGGAATATCCTCCTCACGAACACGGATCTGATGGTAACCCAACCTCAAGTCGAGTTTAGAGAATATCGATGAACCAGCCAGTTGATCATACAAATCATTGATCCGAGGAAGGGGATATTTGTTCTGAATTGTAGCTTGGTTGATAGGACGATAGTCTTGGACCAAACGGTTCGTTCCGTCCTTCTTCTTGACGAAGAGAGAAGGTGCTCCCCAAGCAGAGGAACTTGGACGAATGAAACCCTTGTGAAGAGATTTGTCGATTTCCTCCTTAAGCTCAAGGAGTTCATGAGGTGGAATCTTGTAGGGTCGTTTGGCAATAGGAACGGTGCCTGGTTTCAAGTCGATGACGAACTCGACAGCCCGGGCAGGGGGTATTCCTGGAAGTTCTTCTGGAAATACGTCTTGGAAGTCACGAACGACTGGAATCTTTTCAATTCCCTCAAGAGGTGCTGCGTTCAACGCATTCAAAGCATAAAGTCGTGCTTCAGCGTTTTGAACCAGACGAGCATTGTAGCTTACTATCTCATCTGAAGGGTGCAGAAGGTGGACGGTTTTAGTAGCGCAAACAATAGAAGCCGTATGTGCTTTCAACCAATCCATTCCCAGAATGAGGTCAATATTGGAAGACTTCAGAATAATGGGGGATGCAAAAAATTCCAACCCTTCGATTTCAACTGAAACGTTGTGGCTAACCATGGAGGTTTGGCATTGGCCCGCAGGGGTTTTTACCACTAGTGGAGTGTGCATCTCTTCGTATTTAATGCCATGCATGAATGCAAACTCTTCTGATATGAAAGAATGCGATGCTCCTGAATCAAACAAAACAGATGCTGGTATTGAATTAACAAGAAGAGTACCCATCACAGTGGCAGGCTGGCCTTGAGCTTCATTCAGATCAATATGATTAGCCTGACCACGACCATAAGGTCTGGCATGGTTGTTATGGGGATGATTGTTACGGCCAGTTGAAGGCAGAGCCAGCTGATTCTGATTTTGAGGGCATTTCCTGGAACGGTGACCTGGAAGGCCACACTTGAAGCACAGACCATCATTGGGGTTGGGAGCAGAAGCTTGGGGTGGTACAGCCCGAAGAGGCTGCCTCTGCGGTGGAGAAGGCAGACGAAGTGCAGCATAGGACTGTCTTGGCGCAGGTGCAGTTGGACGATACATGGTGTGGGGAATCCATATCCGACGCTTCTGCGCTGACGGGCCCGAAGATGAGCCAGCGTCACGGCTGCGCCTGAGGGATCCCTGGTGTTCCTGAAGACCAGTCTCAACTTGAATAGCCTTGTTCACCAAGGTGGCGAAGTCGGTAAAGTCATGAACGAGTAGTGCTAGCTTGATATCAGGTTGAAGTCCATCACAAAACTTTTCCTGCTTACGAGCATCAGTAGCAATGTCTTCTTCAGCATAACGGGACAAGTCCAAGAATTCCTGTTGATAAGCATCTACAGACTTGTTGCCTTGGGTGAGGTTGCGGAACTCTCGCTTCTTCTTGTCCATGGTTCCCTGAGGAATGAAGCGGGCATGAAAGGCAGCTTGGAAACCCGGCCAAGTGATGACTGTTCCAGCAGGTAGGGTACGCCTGTGGCTGTCCCACCATTGAGCAGCAGGACCCTTTAGAAAGAAAGATGCAATGGTGAAATAGCTGGCAGGGGGCACACTAGCAGACTCCATTTCATACGTGATGTCACGGAGCCAGTCATCAGCATCAAGGGGTTGAGTTGAGCTGCGGTAGATAGTTGGGTTGAGGCGCATGAAGTCCTGCAGAGTTACTGGGGTTGGCTGTTGATTCATGTTCGGAAGAGGAAACTGAGCCATCATTCCTTCCATGAACTGGCGATTCAACTCAAACTGTTGCATCATTCTAGCAAAGAATTCAGGCGCTGGTGGATCGTTGGCACCACGGCCACGACCAGCGGGTCTAACCATCCTGCTAACATGTAACAGGGGGTAGTTCAGCATTGAGAAATTTGCAAGGACAAGGATCATTCATGATGAAACAAGCATAATGAAAGAGGTACGATGGATACCACTTAGTAGTCAACACGACAGGGTGTGCACTACTCAAAATGCTATTCTAAGGAATAACTATGGCTTTATCCAAGTTCGGGGTGAATGTGGTCACGGGATCCTAATGTGAAAGTTAGTAAATTCGTTTAACCCGAATGGAAGAGAGATCAGAGTCCCAGAGTATAGACGAGGAGTAAAAGATCCTAATACCACCCAATGGCGACGTGGGCCCGTAAGACACACAGCCAATGTTAGTAAAAGTTTTTCAGTGACTAGACTCAACTTCGGCCAAGGAGTTGGAAAGGGGGCTACCTACAGGCAGTCGGCTCTGATACCAAATTGTGACGCCCTCGATTCAATCGTACACTAATCATACATGCAAAAGTGTACGATCAAGATCAAGGACTCACGGGAAGATATCACAACACAACTCTAGACACAAATTAAAATAATACAAGCTTTATATTACAAGCCAGGGGCCTCGAGGGCTCGAATACATAAGCTCGAATACACAAGAGTCAGCGGAAGCAACAATATCTGAGTACAGACAAGAGTTAGACAAGTTTGCCTTAAGAAGGCTAGCACAAAAGCAACTTCGATCGAAAAGGCAAGGCCTCCTGCCTGGGAGCCTCCTAACTACTCCTGGTCATCGTCGGTCTCCACGTAGTAGTAGGCATCGGCGGTGGCATCTGGCTCCTGGGCTCCGACATCTGGTTGCATCAACCGGAAAGAAGAAGAAAGGGGGAAAAGGGGGAGCAAAGCAACCGTGAGTACTCATCCAAAGTACTCGCAAGCAAGGATCTACACTACATATGCAACATTATCAAAGGAAGGTTGTATATGTGGGCTGGGCTGCAGAAATGCCAGAATAGAGAGAAGGCCTAGTCCTATCAAAGACTAGCATCTTCTGGAAACCACCATCTTGCAGCAACCGGAGGGAGTAGAATAGCATAAAGTAAAGTAGTAGAAGTGTTATCAACCTCGGCCGAAGATCCTTTCTCGACTCCTTGCGAGAAAGAAATCCCAGAGCCATACTATCCAGTTATCATCACAACCCATTACTCATCACCATCCAATCTCATCACGAGTATCCAGTTCTAGTTGTATCGATTGGGATACAACTCCAAGTGTCCGTTACCGTAGGACAAGCTATCGATAGATGTTTTCTTCCCTGCAGGGGTGCACCAACTTACCCACCACGCTCGATTAACTCCGGCCGAACACACTTTCCTGGGTCATGCCCGGCCTCGGCCAAACAATACGCCGCAACCCGACCTAGGCTTAATAGAGAGGCCAGCACGCCGGACTAAACCTATGCCCCCAGGGGTCATGGGCCATCTCCCCGGGAACTCCTGCACATTGCGAACGCGGCCGATGAGCAGACCTAGCTACCTCCTTCAACAAGGCAGGCGCTTACGCAGTCCAACCCGGCGCGCGCCACTCAGTCGCTGACGTCTATTAAGCTTCGGCTGATGCATACGACGCAGAACACCCATACTATGCCCACGTGATGGTTAGTGCTATCAGGCCAGAGGCCCCTCGGATCAAATATCCAAATCGTAGTGGATTGGGATCGCGCGGTAACAAGCAGAGACTCACGAAAGAAGTGACCCCATTGCCCCGTCTCGAGGACTTGCGGCAAGGGCTAGGAATGCCCGGCCACGCCTCGTAATTATCTCGCGGGCACCTTCCAGGTCCGCCCGACTCCACATCACTCGCAATTAAGCTCGCGCAGGTACCCCTCAGGGCCGACCCGTCTTCAGTAACTGGGTTCAATGTAAGTCATAGTAACCATAGTAACTGTGTGTCTAACACCAAGGGGAAAACCTGAGGAATCACCCTTGACGGATTCCACTCGATGTAATCATCAAGGTGAACGTAAGAAGAACCACCCTTGAAGTTCACACTTGAGGGGTTGCACGACAGAGCCGTATCGGAAATGGTTAAGGAGGAAATCACCCTCGACGACCACGGCCAAATAGCTACACTACAGAGATCTCATCAGGAGTGATGTATAGGTTCCACCCTCGGCACTCGATGGTAACTCTGCAGAGTCAAGCAACAAAAGGGGAAAGTGATGTGCGGTGTCGGGGCCTGGTCTTCGATCACGTAGATCGAGTCTTTGATGATGAAGCAGGGGCAACAGGGACAAGGTGGGGGGTCACTGATGTATCACTAACCAACCTATACTAAGCAGTTTAGGATAAGCAGGTAAGGTACAACAACAGATACAAAAGCAGGCTATGCATCAGAATAGGAGCAAACAATAACAGTAGCAAAATCTAATGCAAGCATGAGAGAATGGAATGGGCGATATCGGGATGATCAAAGGGGGGGGGGGGCTTGCTTGGTTGCTCTGGCAAGGAGGGGTCGTCGTCGACGTAGTCGATCACAGGGGCAGCAGCAGCGGTCTCGGGGTCTACCGGAGAGAGAGGGGGAAGAAACAGTAAATATAAAGCAAGCATAGCATCACAAGGCATAACATGGCAATAAGCTGTGCCGGGTGTGACCTAACGTAAGGCTACACGATACAGGAGAGGGGGAAATTCAACCGGGAATGTTTTCCACATGATGAACATTTTAGTTTTCATGTTTGAGCACTTTTGAATTTCACTTAGCATTTGAATTTGCATTCAAAGGGAAAATTGAAAGAAACATGAGGCAATAATGATCAGAAACTTGTTTAGCAATATTATGAACTTAACCCCAAGGGTTACTGTAGCATCATTACACCGGGGTGTTACAGTAGCCTCCCCCTCCATTCCACAATGTAGTGCATCTGCGCTTCCCGAGATTTAACTTTGGCCGTAAATTTAACTACCAAGACCGACTGCGGCGGAAGCAAAAATTATACCACTAAATTCATATTTTTGATATGGATTTAGTGATATACTTTTTATCGCCTCCGCAGTGGTATCGTTGGTTAAATTTACGGTCAAAGTTGGATCTTGGAAAGCGCGGGCGCACTACATTATGGAACAGAGGGAGTATGCCCTAGTTAACCTAACGGTAAATGGGTTATAGATATATTCAGTTAAAAGTACATTTCACCTATTAGTCCCTTATCAGCCGCTAGCCTATATGGTACCAACTACCGATATCGTCAACAGTGAGTATATGTAAGCAATGGGATGAAACTGACCTCTATGAAAAACAACAATCATTCCCAAAATTGTCCTGTGTTAGTACATCGAGAGGCAGTTAAGCACAACAGGCTAAACATCAACCAAATATATCCATGGAAGACAAAATAATCTTTAAATGATAGCTTCAATGTGTAGGTTTAAGCACGCTAGTTAAGCAAAACAAGTGGATAGGTGTGTTAACTACAACAGGTCTAACATTTAAGAACAAGCAAATATAGTCATTCAAACTGGTATTGTGCCGGTCTAAGTACACTGGTAATTGTTAAATACAAATGGAAAGGCGTGTTAACCACAACATGCTTAACATCAACCAAATGTAGTCATTCATAGTGGTATTGTTGAAACTAGTATCGATGAAATTGAACTACATGGTTCATACTTGCACATATAGAACATCACACTGTGAATAACTGGAATAGACAAGGCATACTACGAACAACCAAAGATAGCATTTGAAACTGGACATATGCTAACTACAAACAACCGAACAACCAAAACACTTTAAAAGAGGCATATGCTAGCTATAACAAGCTTAACAACAAGCAAATATATGCATTCCTATCGGTATGTTTAAAATTGGTATTGATCAAAATGTACTACACAGTAAATAGTTGCACATATAGAGCATCACATTGTGAACAACTGAAATAAATAAGGCATATTGCAAACAACCAAATATAGCAATTAAAACTGGATATATTCTCACTACACTACAAAAGGAACTCAACAAAACAAATCATGGGTTCCCCCGATGAAGAGGAACGACAAAACAAATTATAGGTTTGCACACTTGTCATAGATGGGCTCCTTCCCGTGGGAAGAGCATGGACCATGGGTGCGCTCCATGTTGTCGCAGATGGGCTCCTTCCCCTTGGAAGAGCACGGCTGTAGGGTGCCCTCCCTGATGTCGCAGATGGGCTCTTTCCTCTTGGAAGAGCCGGAGAGGGTGCCCTCCTCATGGTCGCCGTTGATGAGGTCTGACTTGGAAGATATGGATCCCAAGCCAGTTTCGCAGAACGTGTCCTTTAGAAATGACATTATGGGCTCGATGGCGATGTAGGATGGCAAATTCTTGACAAGGAGCTAGAGGAGATCGGCGGCGGGGTGATGCGGCTTGAACTACGTCGGTATTTCCCCAAAGAGGAAGGGATGATGCAACACAACTACGGTAGGTATTTCCCTCAGTGATGAGACCAAGGTTATAAAACTAGTAGGAGAACCACGCAACACCACGTAAACAGCTCCTGCACACAAATAACAAATACTTGCAACCCGACGTAAGAGAGGGGTTGTCAATCCCTCATAGGTAAAAAGATAGGTAAAATTACAGTAGATTCGATAAATAGATCTCTCGGGAACACGAGATAAAATAAATAATAATAAATTGCAGCGAGGTATTTTTGTATTTTTGGATTACTAGATCTGAAAATAAAAGCAAATAAAAATAGATTGCAAAGGCAAATATAATAAAGAAGAGAGTTGTGGCCGTACATTTCACTAGTGGCTTCTCTCGAGAAAAATAGCATATGGTGGGTAAAAAACTTACTGTTGGGCAATTGATAGGACTTCAAATAATCATGACAATATCCAGGCAATGATCATTATATAGGCATCACGTGCAAGATTAGTAGACCGACTCTTGTCTGCATCTACTACTATTACTCCACACATCGACCGCTATCCAGCATGCATCTAGTGTATTAAATTCATGGAGAAACGGAGTAATGTAATAAGAACGATGACATGATGTAGACAAGGTATATTTGAGTAGAAATAGACCCCATCTTGTTATCCTTAATAGCAACGATACATACGTGTCGGTTCCCCTTCTGTCACTGGGATCAAGCACCGTAAGATCAAACCCATCACAAAGCACCTCTTCCCATGGCAAGACAAAATCGATCTAGTTGGCCTAACTAAACCAAAGATTCGAAGAAGAAATATGATGCTATAAGTAATCATGCATATAAGAGATCAAAGAAACTCAAATAACTTTCATGGGTAAAAACATAGATCTGATTATAAAATCAAAGTTCATCTGATCCCAACAAACACATCGCAAAAAGAGTTACATCAAATAGATCTCCAAGAGACCATTGTATTGAGAATCAAAAGAGAGAGAGAGAGGAAGCCATCTAGCTACTAACTACGGACCCGTAGGTCTACAATGAACTACTCACACGTCATTAGGGAGGCACCAATGAGGATGATGAACCCCTCTGTGATGGTGTCTAGATTGGATCTGGTAGTTCTGGAACTTACAAACGGCTGGAATTGATTTTCGTCGACTCCTCTAGGGTTTCTGGAATATTGGGGTATTTATAGAGCAAAGAGGCGGCGCGGGAGGCCACTGAGGTGGGCACAACCCACCTGGGCGCGCCTGGGCCCCCAAGCGCGCCCTGGTGGCTTGTGCTCCCCTTGGAGCTCCCCTCAGGTACTTTCTTGGCCCAACAGGAGTCTTCTGGTCTAGAAAAAATCCACAAAAAATTTCGCTGCATTTGGACTCCGTTTGATATTGATTTCCTGCGATGTAAAAAACAAGCAGAAAACATCAACTTGCACCTGGCACTATGTCAATAGGTTAGTCCCAAAAGATGATATAAAATAATTGTAAAACATCCAAAAATGATAATATAACAGCATGGAACAATTAAAAATTATAGATACATTGGAGACGTATCAGCATCCCAAAACTTAATTCCTTCTCATCCTCGAGTAGGTAAATGATAAAAGCAGATTTTTTTATGTAGAATGCTGCCTAACATGTTCATCACACATTCTTTTCTTTGTAGCATGGACATTTGGACTTTTATATGGTTCAAAGCAATAGTCTAGTTTTGACATGAGGACTTTAATACTCAAGCATATCAAAAAGCAACCATGTCTTTCTAAATATCAGCGCTAAAGCAAGTTATCCCTAGCCCATTAAGCTCAATCGTTGACCCAATCATGAAACACACTCGCATATTAGCTACACCCAATGCTCAAGTACGATCATAGTGCCCCTTAGTTGGTTCTTTATAAGAGAGGATGGAGACTCAAGTAAAAACAAAAATTTCATAAAGTAAATAGAAAGGCCCTTCGCAGAGGGAAGTAGGGATTTGTAGAGGTGCCAGAGCTCAAAGCGAAAAAGATAGAGGTAAAACATTTTGGTTGGCATGCTTTTCCTATCAACGAAAACAATTGAGTAGTTCCCAATACATTCCATGCTAGATATATCATAGGCAGTTCCCAAACAGAAAATAAAGTTTATTCCTTTTTCCACCATACTTTCACTTTCCATGGCTAACCGTATCCACGGGTGCCTTCCATACCAACACTTTCCAAGGAATTTATTATTTGACAACATAAAGTAAATTCATTTTTCATTTCGGGAATGGGCATCCCTAATACCTTTGTCGTACTCTCGTGCAATGACAAGTGAATAAACACTCATCTTGAGAATAACACATCTAGCATGGAAATATATCAGTCACCCCCTACCGTTTCATGAGCGGTACGAGAACACAAAAGAGAAATTTATTTTGAAAATTAGAGATGGCACATACAAATTTTCTTAGAACGGCAAAAGAATACCGCACATAGGTAGGTATAGTGGACTCATGTGACAAACACTGGTTTAATGAATTTTGGATGCAGAAGTAGTGATCATACTTAGTGTAACTGAAGGCTAGCAAAAGATTGAGAAACATCCAACCAAGAAACGAAAAATCTCATAAGCGAGCATTAAGCATAACTAACACCGAATAATGCACCACAAGTAGGATGTAATTTCATTGCATAACTATTGACTTTCGTGCTTGCATAGGGAATCACAAACCTTAACACCAATATTCTTACTAAAGCATAATTACTCATCAACATGACTCACATATCACTGTCATCATATCTCAAAACTATTACAAAGAATCAAGTTTATTTTGTCCAATGATCTTCATGAAAGTTTTTATTATATCCTCCTTGGATATCTATCAGTTTGGAACTAGTTTCATATGTTGCTTTTAATAAGCTCAAACAAATATAAGTGAAGAACATGAGCATAAAAATTTTCTTCTCTCAAAATAATCTAAGTGAAGCAAGATAGAATTTCTTAAAAAAATTACTAACTCTCAAATAAATCTAAGTGAAGCATGAGAGAATTTCTTCAAAAATACTAAAGCACACCGTGCTCAAAAAGATATAAGTGAAGCACTAGAGCAATTCCAAGGGTCTAAAAATTTAAGTGAAGCATAGGAGCAAGCATAGCATAATTTGTCTCTCCAAAATAGGTGTGTCCAGCAAGGATTTATGACTAAAAACAAAAGGCAAAAAAAAGCAAAGACTCAAAACATACAAGACGCTCCAAGCAAAACTCATGATATGTGACGAATAAAAATATAGTTCCAAGTAAAATACCGATGTTTGTTAGAAGAAAGAGGGGATACCACTCGGTGGCATCCCCAAGATTACATGACGTGTGCTCCTACTTCTATGAACTACCCGGTATCATCATAGATGTGGTGGGCTCCTACTTCTATGACAAAAAATCATGACAAAAAATAGGCTTTTCGTCCTGGGCGGGCCGGAGACGCAGCTGCATGACATTCTTTGGGCCGTCCATGACGGAAAAAACCGTGGTAGAAGCGAGGGGGATGAAAATTTCGGGGAGTTCCCAGTTACGATGGGAGGTCGGGGGCCGAGCGATGCGCGTTTCTCTCGTACACGTACGCGCGTGTGTGCAAGGCGTTGGCTCTAACTGAACCCGAGCGAGGCCTTGGGCTCTAACTGAACCCGAGCGATTGCACTGCAGGCTACGCGTTACTGAACCCGAGCGATCGATAGATGGCTGTTAACTGAACCCGATCGAGCGATTCCTTCGCTACTGCTGCTAACAGAAGCCGATCAATGGGATGAACAGTGAGTGTTGCGGGGGGTTTGGATGAACAGTGAGCGGTGGCGTTGCCTCTGGATGAATAGGACCCCGTGGTGTGGTGGAGGGCTGGATGAACAGTAGACGATGGAGGCGTGCCCATGGAGGGGTGGATGAACAGGACCCCGTGGTGTGGAGGGCTAGATGAACAGTAGACAATGGAGGGGTGCCCGTGGAGGGGTGGTTGAACAGGACCCCGTGGTGTGGAGGGCTGGATAACAGTAGACGGTGGAGGGATTCCCGTGGGGGGGTTGGTTGAACAGGACCCCGTGGTGTGGAGGGCTGGATGAACAGTAGACGATGGAGGGGTGGTTGAACAGTAGCCGGTGGAGTAGCGCGCGGTGGAGGCTGGATGAACAGGAGCCCGTGAAGGCTGGATGAACAGGAGCCCATGGAGGCTGGATGAACAGGAGCCCGTGGAGGCTGGAGGAGGTCGACGGTGGAGATGAACAGTATCCCGTGGAGTCCCGTTTTGCGGTACGCCACACCCTTCCTGATGAACAGGACCCCCGTTTCGACCGTAGCGCTCCAACACAAGTCCGTTTCATATGTTTTGCGGTACGCCACACCCCTCCCGATCAACAGGACCCCCGTTTCGACCGTAGGAGGTCCGTTTCCTCCGTTTTGCAGTACGCCAGACCCCTCCCGATGAACAAGATCCTGTTTCGAACGTGGCCGGTCGAACACAAGGCCGTTTCCTCCGTTCGGCGGTACGCCAGGCCTCGTTTCCATCGCCTGTTCCGCCCAAGCCCTCCCGATGAACACGACGCATTCTGTTGCCTCCCCATGAACACGACGCATTCCGTTGCCTCCCCATGAACACGACGCATTCTGTTGCCTCCCCATGAACACGACGACGACGCTGTTTCTCCATTCCGACCCAGCCATGTACACGAGCCCTCGCCGTACGTATGCGCGAGTAGGCATTCGAGACCCCGCCCATATGTACACATACGTGGCCGTATTTTCTTTCTTGCACCCTGACCGTTGTACGTACGTGTACATGCTACGTGCGCGCCTCTACTACGACACGTGCGCGCCTCTACAATGACCAGTATATATGTACGTACACGTTCGCGACCAGAATGACAACGCTACGTACGCTATGACCAGGTGGGTCCCGACTGTCAGGCACTTCCTTGCGTGCGAAGATGTAGCTGGTGGGTTCCAACAGTCAGGGGGGCGAATCGTTTTTTTTGCCTGGACGCACTTCCTTGCGTGCGAAGGTGTAGCTGGTGGGTCCCAGCAGTCAGGGGGGGGGGGAAACAATTTTTTCGCGAATTACGGTGGCCCGTCTGGTGGGTCCCCGCTGTTAGGTGGAGGAATAATTATTTTGCACGTAATAAGGAGGCACTTCCTTGCTGCGGCCGTGGACCTAGCTGTCAGCCTCTCCACGTACAGTCCACGTCCGATGGAAGTCGTTCCTTTACCACGTTGACCACGCCGCACCAAGAGCACCAGGGCGTTGGACGACGGCGAGGCCTAGGAAGGGGACGACGGGGAGCCGGGGAAGACATGGCAGTGGAAGCCCGCGCGGAAAGGAGTACGAGGGTTCATTGGTTCGGCTGCGGTGTGAGGCTGCCGTCGCTGCAGGGCCTGGCCAGCGGTCGGAATAGTAGGGGGCGGTGAGGCCTCGGCGGCAGCACAGCCGGCCACGGGAGGCAGGAGCATGCGGCACGACCGACGCTGCTTTGGGCGGCTGGAGCAAGAAGACCAGAGGTTGAAGAAGCACTACGGCTGTTGGATGGACATCGTACGGTCACTGGAGCTAGAATCGTTCATATTGACTAAAGTTGACAAAGGCCCCCGTCCCAGTCAACTTAGTAGGCCCACAAGTCAGCCTCCCACCATGGTGGGTCCCAGCTAGCAGGGGGAGTATTCATTTTTGTGTGTGTAATAAGCAGGCACTTCCGGTGGGTCCGAGCTGACAGTGGGGGGGAACGTTTTTTCGCAAAATACGCTGGCCCATCCGGTGGGTCCGAGCAGTCAGGGGGGAAATGTTTTTTTCGCAAAATAAGGTGGCCCGTCCGGTGGGTCCCTGCTGTAAGGTGGAGGAATAATTATTTTGCGCGTAATAAGGAGGCACTTCCTTGCAGCCGCCTGGACCCAGCTGACAGCCTCTCCATGTATAGTACTCTTCCGATGGAAGTCGGTCGTTGACCACGTTGACCACGCCGCGCCGAGAGCACTAGGGCGGTGGTCTGGACGACGACGAGGCCTAGGAAGGGGACGGACGCAGAAGTGGAAGCCCACGTGGAGAGGAGTACGAGGGTTCACTGGTTCAACTGTGGTGTGAGGCTGTCATCGCCGCAAAATAACAGGGGGTGTGGGTGAGTGGAGGGATGGCCTGGACAGCGGTGGGAGTAGTATGGGGGCGGCGAGGCCTCCGCAGCAGCACAGCCGGCCACGGGAGGCAGGAGTAGGCGGCACGACCGGCGCTGCTTTGGGCGGCTGGACCAAGAAGACCAGAAGTTGAAGAAGCACTACGGCCATTGGATGGACATCGTACTGTCACTGAAGCTAGAAATGTTTATTATTGACTAAGTTGACAAAGCCCTTGGTACGCTCCAACTTAGTAGGCCCACAGGCCAGCCTCCGAAACTGTGCGCCTCAGATGTCAGGGGGAGGAATCATTTTTTGGGCGGCCGAAGCTAAGAATATCCGAGATTGAAGAAGAAGCACGACAACCGTTGGATAGACATCCAACGGCCACTGCTGCTAGAACCATGTGTTGACTATAATAAGTTGGCAAAGCCTTGCATACGCGTCAACTTATTTTTTTAGGGGACGCGTCACTTAGTAGGCCCACAAGTGTGTGGCAGAGAACTTATAGCCCATTTGCGTTTTGTAAGAATGTGCATCCCATTTTGGAATTCTAATGGAATTTACAACCGCCCATTTACAGTTTGTTAAAAGTACAACCCATTTTCTAGCTAGGACAATGATTAATAATTTCAACCAACCGTTGAAGATAGAATTCAATAAAATTTCCCACATTTTGATGGGCTCCGAAATATTTTTATCCCAAAATTTCTAGTCAGATTAAATATAAATTTGTATTACGTAAAAATCCAATGAAACATTGCGCATGCAACAATGAAAATTTAAGATTTTCAAAATCCATAAATAATATTTTATAAACTAATTTCGTGTTTGGTGCATTTTTTATAGTTACTGCCCAGTTTTTATAATTACATCCCATTTATTATTTTTTAAAGCTCATTTTCCTGTTAAGCCTAATGCATCCCTCCTAGCAAAGATTTGCAGCCCAGTGGGGCTGAGAATAACAAGTTGACCTTGCCTGGGTATTCCTCAAAAAGACGTATAGCTGGGCTAGCCATTTTCATCTTGAAAAAATTAGTATCTGGGCTAGATATCTGGCCTGGGCTAGACGGGCCACAGCCCGCCCAGTTAATACCCTGCTCTCCTTTGAACAACAAGGAAATCATCGCCAAGAAAAACTTTGCAGTGCTCACGCCTCAAAAACACAAATACTGCTCGAGCTGCTTGGTCCCAGCTGTCGGCCGCACCTTGTGCAATTCTCTCATTTATATTAACTACACAGGTTGACTATGGTGTGGGACCGTGATGTCAGGAAACCAGGAGAAAGCAAAAAAAATATAGTTGTACATAATAAGGAGGCACTTGCGTACGTACGTCTATGGCCCTAGTGGGTCCCTAGTGTCATCCAGTCAAAATAAAGTCATCTCCTGAATCCTCATGTTCGTTGACAATGTTAACAATGCTCGGCGCCACGGCGAGCGCTACAACTCGAAGGACAACGGAGAGGGCCTCGCGGGCCCTAAGGTGGTCTGATACAGCACCCGCTACTCATTCAGGAAGCCAGGATCATCGGACACCTATGAGCACCTTCGAGAAACTGAGACGGCATGAAATGGTAAGGCCGCGCTTGGCAGCTCTGGTTTATTTCAAACCTGTATTAACATACAAGTGTAATTTACTCGGCACCGAAAACAATGCGTAAAATACAGGCATAATGAAACCGAGGGCCCGAGGTCTGTAAGTAAAACCGGCGGGTTACGCGTGTAATTTGAGAGACCAGTGTATATTTTACGAGCACTGCTATATGGACGACATTACCAGACGATACGTGCGTATCATGCCATCCATGGGCAAGGCTGAAACAGTAGCTAATGGCTGGATTAGCAATCATCCGAGTGTCGTTCAGCGTTTTTATCGTGTGTCAAGTACTTCCGATATTTTACTAGTCGAAATCGACCAACCAAGCGCCTTCACCCGAGACCATCTGCTTTAATTTACAAGCGTCAGTTTTACAAGCGGTTTTGGTTGGAAAACGACGATCAATCACGGCCTAATATCATGAGTTGGTTGGAAGATCATATGGTTTCACGTCTAACCTACCCGACTTGTCGTATAGGCTATGAATGAAACATCAGACAATGAACTTCTTAAGCGTGGAAACAACTGAAGAGGATGATCTTCTTAACAAGAAAATCACTGGCATTAGATCGACATGCAAAACAATACGAAGCATTATTCTCAGGAGGCACGGTGAACAGCTCGTGATGCCGCATGCCACAACATTCCAAGCTCAACTTTGCAATCAAATACAAGGCCTGTCATTACATAGACAATATTCAGAACAAACTCTTAACACAGGAATATCTCAGCAGAGTAACTATTTACTTCTAAACTGAACACAAGAATAGGAAAAACACTCGACGCTGCTCACAGCAAGGGCGTCCCACTCAAAAATATCAAATGCATGTCTTCTGGCTAACATCAATGAGCAAATTTTGACAAGGTTTTCCAATTCCAATATATTAAACTAACGTCTTCTTGCTAACATCAATGATTAAACTTTGACAGGCTTTTCCCATTCAAAATATGTAATGCCAATGATCGTGGAGTCCTGTCGCTTCTTGCTAACATCAATGATTAAACTTTGACAAGCTTTTCCCATTCAAAATATGTAATGCCTATGATCGTGGAGTCCTATCGCTTCTTGTACTTGTTTGGGCACTTCTTGCCCAGGGCACTCCACGTGTTGTTAAATTGCCAATGGTCTCTGTAGACTAGTCATGTCACCGGTGTCTAATATTTATGGCACCGGCTGTAGCAATGGAGGGATTCAGTGCCAAACTAAGAAAAGGTGAAATTGGCACCTCTTTTGGCCTACATAGTGGAAGGCCTAATACTCTGTGAAGCTTCTGGTCATTCCTTCTGTAATGTAGCGCAAACAATGACTGCTTCTTTCTGCAAAGTGGAACGACCAACTGGACCCAGTAATGCAGCAGTTTGCCTTGGACACATTGGCTCCTTTTGTGCAGCTAAACTAAAATTGAAGTCGGAATAAAACCGAGCTTTAATTTTGATATCCCTGTAAGCAACAAAAGGTATAAGGGAAACAATTACTGAGAAATAACAGTTGATGACTTGTACTCCCAGAAGAAAAACATCTACTGATCTACCTTATCTCAATGGGAAACACAACAGGAGAGTAGCAATTCTCAATCAGTGTGATTCATTCATATTAACTGAGACATTATCTTAACAATGCCTTGTTTCAAGATGTATAAAGAACGAAAAAGCAGAAAAGTATCATTCCTAAAACAATGCGACTGATTCATTTTAACAGAGACATTATCTTAACAATACCTTGGTTAAACATGTAGAAAGAACTACAAAGCAGGATAGTACCATTTGTAAAACACTGTAAGTATGTAACTGATATATAATAACAGAGACATTATCTGAACAATACATTTATTAAACATGTACTACGGCCGATCCCTAACAGAAATGGAACTCCTGCCAATCCCTAACAAGTGTTTGCAGTTTTGAACTAAGATTCAGTAGTTAATTCAGAGGAAGGTCGGTACTGACCATTCAAGACCAAGATTTGAAACAACTCGCGAGGAAGATCTCAAAGAGATCTCAACACATATATGGAAATCCAGTCTCATTTTGTGCAGTTCCACCAAAATTAAGCGAAGCAAAATGTCGCAATAGCAACAAGTTGAAAAGATATCCCTGTTTTAACATAGGCAAAAAAGGAATCAATTACTGGCCAATAAAGGAGGATGAAACATTTGGCCACAAAAATGGTAATCCCGCCAATCCCTAACAAGTGCTGCAGTTTTGAACTAAGATTCAGTAGTTAATTAATTCTGAGAGTGGCATTGCTTAATTTTACCAGCGACATTAGATTAACGAAAAGCATAAACAGTTCCAGGGTAGAGTGGGTGCAACAACAGTATGTGCTTCCATCTACTTATAAAGGGGGTGATGTAGAGTTTGTTGTAACATAGCAACAAGCATCATGTCTGGGTTGGTTCCATTTTTGTTCACTACTTAATGGGAAAAGACAGCAACACAATAGCTTCAATTCAACATTTATTTAAAACAGTACCAATACAAGTAGCACAACATCTCAAAGCACACTGCACAATCATGTGGATGAAGGCCTGTACTGACCTTTCATGAGGCCGACAACGATAAAATACAAATCTGCCAACACGAATAGGAAATCCAATCTCGTTTTGTGCAGTTGCACTGAAATCAAGCAAAGTGTTTCGCGTAGCAAAGCAAAATGTCGCAATAGCAACAAGTTGAATAGATATCCCTGTATAAAAGCAGCCAAAAAAGGAATCAATTACTGGCTAATAAAGGAGGATGAAACATGCGGCCACAAAATGGTAATCCCGCCAATCCCTAACAAGTGTTGCAGTTTTGAAATAAGATTCAGTAGTTAATTCTGAGAGTGGCATCAATTACTGGCTTATAAAGGGGGTGATGCTGAATTTGTTGTAACAAAGCAACAAGCATCATGTCTGGGCTGGTCCCATTTTTGTTCACTACTTAATGGGAAAAGACAGCAATACAATAGCTTCAATTCATCATTTATTTAAAACAGTACCAATACAAGTAGCACAACATCTCAAAACACACTGCACGATCATGTGGATGAAGGCAAGTACCAACCTATCATGACGCACACAAGATCACGTACGAATCTGCCAACACGAATAGGAAATCCAATCTCGTTTTGTGCAGTTGCACTGAAATCAAGCAAAGTGTTTCGCGTAGCGAAGCAAAATGTCACAATAGCAACAAGTTGAATAGATATCCCTGTATAAACAGAGGCAAAAAAGGAATCAATTACTGGCTAATAAAGGAGGATGAAATATGCGGCCACAAAAATGGTGATCCTGCCAATCCCTAACAAGTGTTCCAGTTTTGAAATAAGATTCAGTAGTTAATTCTGAGAGTGGCATCAATTACTGGCTTATAAAGGGGGTGATGCTGAATTTGTTGTAATAAAGCAACAAGCATCATGTCTGGGTTGGTCCCATTTTGTTCACTACTTAATGGGAAAAGACAGCAATACAATAGCTTCAATTCATCATTTATTTAAAACAGTACCAATACAAGTAGCACAACATCTCAAAGCACACTGCACAATCATGTGGATGAAGGCCTATACTGACATTTCATGAGACGACCAACATAAAATACGAATCTACCAACACGAATAGGAAATCCAATCAAGTTTTGTGCAGTTGCACTAAAAGCAAGCAAAGTTGCTGGTGTGACATTTAAGTTTTCTATAGCAACAAGTTGAATATATATATCCCTGCTTTAAGAGGCAAAAAAGAAAACAATTACTGGCCAATAAAGGAGGATGAAACATGCGGCCACAAAAAGAAGCATCTACCTTATCTTGATGGAAAACAAAGTATACGACAGTAGCATTTCTAAAACGGTTGCATTGATTCATATTAACAGAGAAATTCTTTTAAAACAGATCAGTAGTTAATTCTGAGATTAACAACAGCAAAATAGCTGCATGGGACATGCCAGCACCATGTGCGTCCACATGTATAAATGGGTGATGCAGAGTATGTAGCCAAGCAGCATATATGCGCTGGTCCCATATTTGTTCTCTTTGGACCTTCTTCCTATGTGAGGGCAGCAAATCTAGTCGTGCACAAACTACCCGACCCCCAGTTTCTTTCCCTTTTCAACAAAGAGATCGGTTCCTTACAGATGTGTGTACTGGGTTACCCCCCTTTTCCCTTTTCGACCTACAAAGCGGCTGGATAGCCAGTCTATACTACTTTCCGCCCCTCCTTTCCTCATTGAACTACGTCCTAGATTCTTGCTCCAGCCCACCGCACCCTTCTTTCCTCTTTGAACCAAGACCTAGATTCGACTACAGATCGAGGAAGATCCACATGCAGCTAGAGCAACGATGGTTTCAAAGAAACTTATACCTTAGGGTCATCGGGATGTGGCAAGGCGTGCGGCGGGAGGCCGGATCTTCCCACACTACGTACGACAGCGAGAAAGAAGGGGTCGGTGGCCCTCCCGCACAGGCACTGGGTGAAAGAGAACAGCACAGCCGGCAGTGGATTGCCTCCCTCGCCGAAGGCGATAGAGTGAACACTGCACCTCCTCCCCTTCCTGGTGCGACGGGCTACGGACGCCTCCTTCACCAGCTGTGAGGGGGGAGAGAGAGACAAGAGGCCAACACAGTCTTGTTTAGATCTGGTGAAGAGAGGGTGAGAGACTGTGAATATAGCAAACCCTAGCAAATGAACGCCGAGCCTCCAGCGTGTAACATATATGTAGTGTGGCGAGCGTGTGGAGAGTGCAAACCCTAGCGAACAAGTGCTGAGGCTCCCGCTTATATATAAACTACTGTAGTACGGACTGAGCTCCGGTGCCTTCACTGCACCTGCTTTTGGCTGTATGACACGTGAGCGAGCCACATTTTGGGCCCACCTATCGTAAATCCAAAGGCAGGTGCACTAAGTCAATGAAGATGAGTCCATATAGTACTCTCGTGTATACGACTAAAATATAGTGGAGTGGTTTTCTTATTCTCTCCATAACAATCGTTTTAAATTGTGTAAGTACGAAACGAAACTCTTTATTTAATGTACAGTGAAGAAAACTAGTACTACTTCCGATGAACTAACGATCCATGCCCACGCATCCTGGTCGCACTTCCTGTCCTTCACGTGTGGTACACTACCCTCCCTTAAGTGAACAACCACACATGCGCCAAATTATCGGAAACGTGTGAGAGTGTGTACAAATAAAGAAATTTAATTTCAATTATCAGAAAGGTTTGAGAGTATTACGAAGTTTGCCTTCAGTCAAATCTAATATGGAGGGCTACTATGTCCATCCGTGTTTTTAGTCCACACCATTTTTTAAATCAAAGTTAATAGCTGGACAAATAAAATTACAGGGGAGCTGGAGACAAAGTTGTGAGAAGGCTTAGAAATCAATACAAAACTTATGCTCTTAGTACCAACGTCGATCCTTCTTCGAGGAAACATTTGGTTCATAGCCAATTGTGTGATAAAATTGCACCAACGTAAAAGACGACTGCGTCTCCAACGCAACCAAGGTGAACTGACGAAGGATATCATATTTGTGCGTAACAAGCACAGAGCACTGATGGAAGACATCTTGTTTTTCATCGAAAATCGATCAGCTTCACCAGCCGACGCAACCATGAGCATCGGTAGGTCATCGTGGTGATGCATCATCCATTTGGCATCAAGTTTGGGTGAGGCACCTAAGAAGTTCAACAAATCCTCACTGTGGTCTGTTTCTTCTCAGTAATCAAGCTCAAGGAAGAAAGAACCATGTGGCAGAGGACAGTGAGGCGAAACAACAATGGCCATCCATATTTGTGCAGTTCCACTAAAATTGAGGAAGACATGCCCGGGTATGGAGACACGCATCGCTGTTTCCAAAAATATAAAAAAGGGTTAGCAATGACATCTCAATTGTCAATAAGAATTAATGAAAAGTACACCAACAAACAGAAGCATCATAATTATCTTGATGGAGGGCTACTACGTCCATCCGGGTTTTTAGTCCACACCATTTTTTAAATCAAAGTTAATAGCTGGACAAATAAAATTACAGGGGAGCTGGAGACAAAGTTGTGAGAAGGCTTAGATATCAATACAAAACTTATGCTCTTAGTACCAACGTTGATCCTTCTTCGAGGAAACATTTGGTTCATAGCCAATTGTGTGATAAAATTGCACCAACGTAAAAGACGACTGCGTCTCCAACGCAACCAAGGTGAACTGACGAAGGATATCATCTTTGTGCGTAACAAGCAAAGAGCACTGATGGAAGACATCTTGTTTTTCATCGAAATTCGATCAGCTTCACCAGCTGACGCAACCATGAGGCGCAACCATGAGCATCGATAGGTCATCGTGGTGATGCATCATCCATTTGGCATCAAGTTTGGGTGAGGCACCTAAGAAGTTCGACAAATCCTCACTGTGGTCTGTTACTTCTCAGTAATCAAGCTCGAGGAAGGAAGAACCATGTGGCAGAGGACAGTGAGGCAGAACAACAATGGCCATCCATATTTGTGCAGTTCCACTAAAATTGAGGAAGACATGACCGGGTAGGTAGGAAGCATAATCTCCGCGCGCACCCCAGAGTTCGAACCTTAAGGGTCTGTCGGAACCCGAAATCCGACATTTGGCGCGCCAAATAGGGGTGTGCCGGAATTCGCCTTCCACCACCCCGTTCTTCTCCGACCATCGCGTCCATGTCTGACGCTCGTCGGGCCCGCGCCTGGTGCCGAGCCGTTCTCGCTTCCCGCGTCGCCCAGACGGCCCCTGTCGGCGGGCTTCCCCGCCGTTCCCCGTCGCCTGCCATCAACGCCGCCACCGGCCCGGCGGGGAGCGAGCAGCGAGTGTCGTCCCGGCATCTGTCCGTGCAGCAAGACGGCCGCACCGCTGCACCAACACCCCCGGTCGTCGCGGCCCTCCTGGGCGGCTCGCAGGCGCCGCCTACAAGTCACCACGTCAAGCCGTTCGTCCGCCGGGTCAGCACCGCTTCCGCGCGGCAGGGGGCTCTCCCGGACCGAGCGGCGCCCAAGGCCGGCCTGACCTTTAGCTCGGAGGACCACCCAACCAACTCGGCCTGCTCGGTCAGGTGGCCGTCACCAGGACTCTCATCGATGGCGGTGCGGGCCTTAGTGTGCTCTCGGTCGAGGCCTTCAACCTCCTCTGCATACCCCTGGAATGACTGCGACCCAGCCGGCCCTTCTCGGGCGTTGGGGCGGATCATCCAGCTCCTTGGGGCAGATCCGGCTCCCAGTGACCTTTGGCACCTACGAAAACTTCTGCACGGAGATGGTTGACTTCGACATCGCCCCCATCGGCCTCCCCTACAACGCCATCCTCGGCTACCCAGCGCTGGCCCAGTTCATGGCCGCGACGCACCCGGCGTACAACCTCATGAAGATGCCCGGGAGCAGCGGTGCCCTCACCGTGCACGGGGACACCGGAGACGCGCTGCGAGTGCTCAAGCTCGCTTTCAAGACGGCGGCGTCAACGCAGCCCGCCGAGTCAGAGGCCCCCGAGCCCAAGGGGGCTGCACCCACGAAGAAGAAGCAGTTGTTCACCCAAGACAAGGCAGAAACCAAGCAGATACCCGTCGATGAGGACGGGTCCACCAGTGCCACTTTTACCATAGGCTCCAACCTCAAGCCCGAGCAGGAGGAAGCCCTGGTCAGGTTCCTGCGCACAAACAAGAAGGTATTCGCTTGGGAGCCTGACCAGTTGGCGGGGATCCCTAGGAGTGTAATCGAGCATCACCTCAACGTGTGCCCCAATGTGCGCCCCGTGAAGCAGAAGGCGAGGCGGCAGTCCACAGAGAAGCAGGCCTTCATCGTCCAAGAGACTCGCAAACTAGAAGCCGCTGGGGTCATTCGCGAGGTCCGATACCCGGATTGGTTGGCCAACCCTGTCGTTGTGCCAAAGAAGGGAGGCAAGGAGCGCATGTGTGTCGACTTCACCAACCTCAACAAGGCATGTCCGCAAGATCCATTCCCGCTCCCCCGCATCGATCAGATCGTCGATTCCACCGCGGAATGCGACCTGCTATGCTTCCTGGATGCCTTCTCTGGGGTATCACCAGATCAAGATGGCGGTAGAAGACGTCGAGAAGACAGCCTTCCTAACCCCGTGTGGGGTGTACTGCTACACATACATGCCATTCGGGCTATGAAACGCAGGGGCGACCTTTCAGCAGCTGATGCACATCACCTTAGGCCGGCAGCTCGGGAAGAATGTCGAGGCTTACATCGATGACATTGTGGTGAAGTCTCGGGAGGCCAAGACCCTGATACAAGACTTGGAGGAAACCTTCACGAGCCTCGACGTGGTGAACCTGCGGGTCAACCCAGAGAAGTGTGTGTTCGGGGTCCCCTCAGGCAAGCTCTTGGGTTTCCTCGTGTCCCACCGAGGCATCAAGGCCAACCCGGAGAAGGTCAAGGCGGTCGAGGACATGAGCCCGCCAAAGACCCTCAGAGAAATGCAGAAGCTCACTGGACGCGTGACCGTGCTAGGGCGCTTTATCTCCAGGCTGGGGGAGCGAGCGCTGCCTTTCTTCCAGCTAATGAAGAAAAAGGGGCCTTTTGAATGGACTGAAGAGGCCGACAAGGCATTCCAAGATCTCAAGAGATACCTGACCAGCCCTCCGGTCATGGTGGCCCCGCGCCCTCGGGAGCCCCTGGTGCTCTGCCTCGCCGCCACTCCTTACTCCACCAGTGCAACCCTAGTGGCGGTTAGGGAGCAGCGTCGAATCAAAACCGCAACTGCAGCCCGGGACAAGGCAAAACAGGAACAAAGAAGGCCCGCAGAAACCGCCACGGCAGCTGAGGAGAATCAACCGCCGCAGAGGAGCGCACCGGAGGTGGAAGGAGCTCCACACCCAGATGGTCAGCCTCCAGAGGCCTCATTGCCTCCGGAGGCGCAATCGTCTCCAGAGGGCACCACAAGCATTGACACACCCAGCCTTGTTGAGCACCCCGTGTACTTCGTCAGCACGGTATTGCGGAATGCGAGGGCACGGTACCCCATGCCTCAGAAGCTCCTCCTCGCGCTACTGGTGGCCTCACGCAAGTTGCAGCACTACTTTCAGGGTCACCCCATCAAGGTCATCTCGTCATACCCCTTGGAGAGGGTGCTCAGGAGCCCTAACTCAGCCGGAAGGGTCGCCGAGTGGAACATAGAACTGCAAGCGTTCCAGCTCGATTTCAGCACGACCAGGGTCATCAAAGGAGCAGCATTAGCGGATTTTGTGGCAGAATGGACGGAGGCACCAGGCCTCAAGGCTGACGAGGATCGGTCCCTCTCCCCGGGGGGCGAGGCACCGGAAGGCTGGGTCATGTACTTCGATGGGGCATTCTCCAGGCATGGTGCTGGGGCTGGGGCGGTGCTTTATCACCCACTCAAGACAAGCTCTACTACGCAGTACAGCTCTGTTTCTAGCAAGGCGAAAAGGTCTCCAACAACATAGCGGAGTATGAAGGTCTAATAGCGGGCTTGAAGGCCGCAGTTGCCCTGGGGGTGAAACGCCTCACCATCAAGGGCGATTCGCAGCTCCTCGTCAATTTCTCCAATAAGGTGTACGAGCCAAAGGATGAGCACACGGAGGCCTACCTTGCAGAGGTCCGCAAGATGGAGAAGCAGTTCTGGGGGATGGAGTTGAAACATGTACCCCGTGGCACCAACCAGGAGGCCCACAACATCGCCAGACGGGCGTCCAGGCGACTACCTCAGGAGCCTGGCGTCTTCGAGGAGCGGCTCTTCAAACCCTCAGCCCTGCCGTTGTTATCAAACACGACTCAGCCTCGAGAAGAGCTCCCCCAACCGCCAGCCTCAGGAGCCCCGATCTGTGGCCCGGCCTCAGGGGCGCCTGCTCCTGACGATGGAGCCTCAGGAGGGGTGCTGGATCACGGAGCTCCAGAGTTATTTAACACAGGGGACCCTGCTGGAGAAGGAGGAGGAAGCGGAGCGTGTGGCACGACAGGCCACGGCATACTGCATCAGGGATGGAGAGCTCTACCGGAAGCGACCAAACGACGTATCCCTGCGCTGCACTCCAGGGAGCAAGGAAAGGAACTGCTGGAAGACATACACGGCGGGGCCTGTGGGCATCATTCATCATCACGGACCCTCGTCGGCAAGGCGTTTTGCAGTGGGTTTTATTGGCCCACCGCACTCAATGACGCCGTCGAAGTAGTAAAGGCTTGCGAGGCCTGCCAGTTCACGCCAAGCAGATCCATCAGCTGGCGGGAGGTCTGCAGACTATACCCCTTTCATGGCCATTCGCAGTCTGGGGGCTGGACATCCTGGGCCCGTTTCCTCGGGCGCCAGGGGGCTACCGCTACCTCTACGTCGCTGTGGACAAGTTCAACAAGTGGGCTGAAGTAGAGGCCGTCCGCACCATCCCCGCGGGATCTGCGGTCAAGTTCATCAGGGGCATCGTGAGCCGGTTCGGGGTGCCCAACCGCATCATCACAAACAATGGTTCGCAGTTCACCAGTAACCTCTTTAAAACATACTGTGCTAACCTTGGGACGCAGATATGCTACGCCTCGGTGGCACACCCCCGAAGCAACGGCCAGGTGGAGCGAGCCAACACAGAGGTCCTAAGGGGCCTCAAAACCAGGACGTTCAAGAAGAAGCTGGAGGCCTGCGGAAGAGGTTGGCACGACGAGCTTCCGTCCGTGTTATGGTCCATCCGCACAACCGCGACCAAGCCGACGGGAGAGACCCCGTTCTTCCTGGTCTATGGAGCCAAGGCGGTCCTCCCTCACGACGTCAGACATCGCTCCGCGCGGGTCCTGGCGTTCGACGAGGCGCAGCAGGACGCCATGCGGGGGATGGACCTCGTGCTGGGGGAGGAACGCCGCCGAGAAGTCGCGTTGCGGGCGGCGAGGTACCAACAAGCGTTGCGACGATATCACTGCCGCCACATCCGCCCCAGAACTCTCGAGGTAGGAGACCTCATGCTCAGGCGGGTCCTCTCCAGGGAGGGACTGCACAAGCTCTCTCCCATGTGGGAGGGCCGGTTCAAGGTTGTTCATGTTTCCAGGCCCGACTCCACGCGCTTGGAGACCCAGGAGGGGGTGCCGATCCAGAACGCGTGGAACATCCAGCACCTCCGGAGGTTCTACCCCTGAAAAGGCCCGGAGCCTGTGAAGAAGGCGAACGCCTGTGAAGACTATCCTTTTTGGAAAAGGCCCGGAGCCTGTGAAGAAGGCGAACGCCTGTGAAGACTATCCTTTTTGGAAAAGGCCCAGAGCCTGTGAAGAAGGCGAACGCCTGTGAAGACTATCCTTTTTGGAAAAGGCCCAGAGCCTGTGAAGAAGGCGAACGCCTGTGAAGATTATCCTTTTTGGAAAAGGCCCAGGGCCTGTGAAGAAGGCGACTGCTTGTGAAGCTGTCGCGTTTTGGAAAAGGCCCGGAGCCTGTGAAGAGGGCAAACGCCCGTGAAGCTCATTCCCCCTGAGAAAGGCCCGGAGCCTGTGAAGAGGGCAAACGCCTGTGAAGCTCATTCCCCCTGAGAAAGGCCCGGAGCCTGTGAAGAAGGCCAACGCCTATGAAGCTCGCCGCATGTGACACTCTCACGTAATAATGAGTGGGGTTGTACACGCCCCAGTCTCAGGAGCGCCGGCCTCAGGCCCTGGGGCTCCCTCCCACGCCCAGTGGCAGCACTTAGCTCCGCACTGGTGAGAAGACGTCAAAGACTAGACTAGGTGCCGGACGCGGCCTTTTCATTTGCTTTCCGCAGTTGGCTTGCTCATTCTCATTCGAAGTTTTATTGGAGTTATTGCCGCCTTTGACTTATGGTTCTTCAACTTTTTCACTCCCCTGCCTCGATTTCTCTTATGCAAGGCCTCGCGAGGGGAAGGGGCAGCCGGGCGCCCTCGCGAGTGTTTCTGTCCTAGCCGTACAAAGGTTTCGCGACCTGGGTCCGTTGAAGGAGCACCCCTCCAGTCCGTGCCCCACGGGCACCCCGACACGAACACAGGGCCTGGGTCGGTCGCCCCCCTCACGGCTGGGGTTGGAAACTATCTACACCTGGGCACGAAGCCAGAAGGCACGATAACAAAAGCAGAGCGATAATTTACAGTGATAACCCAAACACGCCCCCGCGGGGCCCCATGCTACTGTCTTTTTATGCAGGACAAAGGAAAAGAGAACAAATCGGGCGCAGCTCGCCTCACACCGGCCTGCAGGGAAGACTCGAGCCGCTTCCAGGACTCACGGGAAGATATCACAACACAACTCTAAAAACATAAATAAGTCATACAAGCATCATAATACAAGCCAGGGGCCTCGAGGGCTCGAATACAAGTGCTCGATCATAGACGAGTCAGCGGAAGAAACAATATCTGAGTATAGACATAAGTTAAACAAATTTGCCGTAATAAGGCTAGCACAAGCTGGGATACAGATCGAAAGAGGCGCAGGCCTCCTGCCTGGGATCCTCCTAAACTACACATGGTCGTCGTCAGCGGCCTGCACGTAGTAGGAGGCACATCCAGTGTAGTAGGAGTCGTCGTAGACGGTGGCGTCTGGCTCCTGGGCTCCGGCATCTGGTTGTGACAACTAGGTAGAAGGGAAAGGGGGAAAAGAGGGAGAAAAGCAACCGTGAGTACTCATCCAAAGTACTCGCAAGCAAGGAGCTACACTACATATGCATGGGTATACGTGTCAAGGGCCATATCGGTGGACTGAACTGCAGAATGCCAGAATAAGAGGGGGATAGCTAATCCTGTTGAAGACTACGCTTCAAGCCACCTCCATCTTGCAGCATGTAGAAGAGAGTAGATGGTAAGTTCACCAAGTAGCATCGCATAGCATAAACCTACCCGGCGATCCCCTCCTTGTCGCCCTGTTAGAGAGCGATCACCGGGTTATAACTGGCACTTGGAAGGGTGTGTTTTATTAAGTATCCAGTTCTAGTTGTCATAAGGTCAAGGTACAACTCCAAGTCATCCTGTTTCCGAAGATCACGGCTATTCGAATAGATAAACTTCCCTGCAGGGGTGCACCACATAACCCAACACGCTCGATCCCATTTGGCCGGACACACTTTCCTGGGTCATGCCCGGCCTCGGAAGATCAACACGTCGCAGCCCAACCTAGGCACAACAAAGAGGTCAGCACGTCAGTCTAAATCCTATGGCGCAGGGGTCTGGGCCCATCGCACATTGCACACCTGCACGTTGCGAACGGGGCCGGAAGCAGACCTAGCCTAGCAGGCGTTCCAGTCCAATCCGGCGCGCGCCGCTCAGTCGCTGACATCACGAAGGCTTCGGCTGATACCACGACGTTGAGTGCCCATAACTGTTCCCGTGTAGTTGGTTAGTGCGTATAGGCCAGTGGCCAGACTCAGATCAAATACCAAGATCTCGTTAAGCGTGTTAAGTATCCGTGAATGCCGACCAGGGCCAGGCCGACCTCTCTCCTAGGTGGTCTCAACCTGGCATGTCGCTCCGTCACAAAGTAACAATCGGGGGCCGTCGGGAACCCAGGCCCACCTCTACCGGGATGGAGCCACCTGCCCCTTCAGCCCCCATCTCCGAACAGTATCATAAGTAATGTAATAGTATAAAGTATTTATCATATGCGTGTGATCACCTCCCGAAGTGCTCACGGCCCAGTAGTATAGCATGGCAGATAGACAAGAGTGTACGACCACTGATGCAACACTAGCATCCTATACTAAGCATTAGGATAGCAGGTAAAGGTATCAACAATTGTAGCAACAATGACAGGCTATGCAATAGAATAGGATTAACCGAAAGTAGTAACATGCTACACTACTCTAATGCAAGCAGTAGAGAGAAGAAATAGGCGATGTGTGGTGGGGGGGCTTACCTGGTTGCTCTGGCAAGAAGGAGGGGTCGTTAATAGCGTAGTCGGTCGAGGCACCAGCAGCGGCGTCGGTCTCGTAGTCTACCGGAGAGAAGAGGGGGAAGAAACAATGGATATAATGCAAACAGATGCATGACAAAGCAAACAGCGGTGTTCGGTGTGCCCTAACGCGGTAAGAGTTGATACCGGCGAAGGGGGGAAACATCCGGGAAAGTATTCCCGGTGTTTCGCGTTTTCGGACAGATGAACAAGAGGGGGAAAGTTGCATGTTTGCTATGCTAGGGATGTGTGGTGGGCGAACGGGCTGTGTATCCCGATTCGCCTCGTCGTTCTGAGCAACTTTCATGTACAAAGTTTTTTCATCCGAGTTACAGATTATTTTATATGATTTTATAAAGAATTAATCATTTTCTGGGATTATTATTATTTAGTTAAATCGAAAAAGAATTACTACGTCATCATGATGTCAGCATGACATCAGCGGTCAAAGTTGACCGTTGACCAGCTAAATTGACGCGTGGGTCCCGTTAGTAATAGGCTCAGAGTAATTAAGCAAGGTTAATTAGTTTTAACTAAAAGATTAGATTAACTAATTTTTAATTAGTTTAGTTAAACATAATTAATTAAGTTAATTAAGTATTTAACTAATTAATTAATTAATATTTTTATTATATATTTATTTATCTATTTCTTCTTTATTTCTTTTTTTAAACGTTCAGGGGTTGGGCCCCTCGTGTCATAGGCCTAGAAGGCCTAACGGGCGCGAGCGGGCACCCGAGCGGTGGTTAACGGGGCGGAGCCCCGTGGGAGGCCGAACCCGGGCAGCGGAGGACGCGTGCGGGGGCAAAGGATGAGGGCGAGCACGGGGCTCCAGGGGCGCGTGCGCGGATGCAGAGCACCGATGCAGGGGGCGGCTGCAGCAACAGAAGTGGGCGGAGGCGGACGCGGCGAGCGGCCAGTGTTGGCAAAGCGAGCTCGGCGGCGGACGCGCTCGCCGGAGCTAGATGGGGCGGTGAGTGCGTGGGGCTCAGGCGCACATGCGAGGCAGCAAGTGAAGCCGAGCAGCAACAATGTGCAGCGGGGGCGACGACCGAGCGAGGCCATGGCACAGCAGGTGCGGGCAGGCAAGTGGAGGCGGGCGAGGGAGGTTCGGGCCGGCGTGGGGCGCGGGTGGCATGCGCGTGTGTGCGCGGCCGTGGGCTCGCCCGGTGCACGGCGGGAGCGAGGCAGAGAAGGAGGGGGGCATCACGAGGTGGTTGTAGGGTATGAGGCAGCGGGCTTAGGGAGGAAGATGGGGACGACGGCGACGACAGAGAGGACAACAAGGCGAAGGCGCGTCAAACTCCGGGCAGCGAGGGTCGGTGACGGGGGCGAGGCAACGCCGGGGACGGGCGCCGACGTTGGGAGCGCGGGGAGCGGTCGTCGAGGTGGATGGCAGCGATACCGTAGACGAGCGGCGAGGGGCCCCGACGGGTGGTGCCAGGGGCGATGGGGAACAACGTCGAGGGGGTTCATCCCCGATCCAGATCTGGATAGAGGGAGGGGGAAGGAGGGATGTGGGGAGTGAGTGGGGGAGTGGGTGCGACGAGATAGGGTTTCCCATCGGTGGGGGGGGGGGGGGGGGTTATCAGGAGTGAGGGGCGGTTGGGCTGGCCGGCTGGGCCTTGGCCTAGTTGGCCCCGAGGCCATCTAGGTCGTGGCCCAGCGGGGGGGGGGGGGGTTCTCCTTTTATCTCTTTTTTGGCATTTTGTTTTTCTTAATTTTTCCTTTTTTGTTTTATTTTTAGTTTCTCTCCATTTTAGTTTTCATAATTATGGTCATAGTTCCTAAAATATTATCACTACTTATTCTAATGCCACTATATCTTGGGCACCTAAAAGAATTAGTTTAGTATTTCATACATTATAAAAGGCATTTAATTATTGGTTTTGGCTGCTGTTCTATATAATTTGGAGTATTTAAACATTTCCTAGCAATGTGGTTTCACCACCATAACCATATATGATTTATTTGCTACAATTTGAACATTTTAGATTTGACAGTTGAAAACTTTTATTGTTTGACTTGATTTTAAATTTGAAATTTGAACGGGATTTGAATCATCGCAAGATTAACAATAGTAATCGTGGGGACGTGGCATCATTAACAGGGAATTACTGTAGCTTAATTATCCGGGCATCACACGTTCGTTCCGAAAACCATGTTCCCGAAGGTTTCATTCTGTTTGGACTCCGTTTGATATTCTTTTTATGTGAAACTCTGAAATAGGCAGAAAAACAACAATTTGGGTTGGGCCTCCGGTTAATTGGTTAGTCCCAAAAATAATATAAAAGTGTATAACAATGCCCATTAAACATCCAAAACAGAAAATAATATAGCATGGAACAATAAAAAATTATAGATACGTTGGAGACGTATCAATTGGTTGCTAGAGTGATAGAAGCTTAAACCCTAGTTTATGCGTTGCTTCGTAAGGGGCTGATTTGGATCCATATGTTTCATGCTATGGTTAGGTTTACCTTAATACTTCTTTGGTAGTTGCGGATTCTTGCAATAGGGGTTAATCATAAGTGGGATGCTTGTCCAAGGAAGGGCAGCACCCATGCACCGGTCCACCCACATATCAAATTATCAAAGTAACGAACACGAGTCATATGAGCGTGATGAAAAGTAGCTTTACGATAATTCCCATGTGTCCTCGGGAGCATTTTCCTTCATATAAGAGTTTGTCCAGGCTTGTCCTTTGTTACAAAAAGGATTGGGCCATCTTGCTGCACCTTATTTACATTCATTACTTGTTGCCTGTTACAAATTACCTTATCACAAAACTATCTGTTACCGATAATTTCAGTGCTTGCAGGGAATACCTTACTGAAAACTGCTTGTCATTTCCTTCTGCTCCTCGTTGGGTTCGACACTCTTACTTATCGAAAGGACTACGATAGATCCCCTACACTTGTGGGTCATCACCCGTGTGCGGCGCCCCCCTCCACAGTTTACGCCTCCGGTCATATTCACATAGTGTTTAGGCAAAGCCATGCGCGGATCACTTCACCATCACTGTCACCACGTCGCCGTGCTGACGGAACTCTCCCTCGATACTTTGCTGGATCAAGAGTTCGAGGGACGTCATCGATCTGAAAATGTGCAGAACTCGGAGGTGTCGTACGTTCGGTGCTTGATCAGTCGGAATGAGACGAAGTTCGACTACATCAACCGCGTTGTCAAACACTTCCGATTTTGGTCTACGAGGGTATGTGGACACACTCTCCCCCTCTTGTTGCTATGCATCTCCTAGATAGATCTTGCGCAATCTTAGGATTTTTTTTTGAAATTGCATGCTACGTTCCCCAAGAGTGGTATCCGAGCCAGGTTTATGCGTAGATGATATACACGAGTAGAAGACAAAGAGTTGTGGGCGTGATAGTCATACTGCTTACCGCCAACATCTTATTTGATCCGGTGGTATTGTTGGATGAAGCGGCCCAGACCAACCTTACATGACCACGTTCATGAGACCGGTTCCACCGGCAGACATGCAACTAGTTTTGTATAAAGGTGGCTAGCGCGTGTCTGTTTCTCCAACTTTAGTTGAAAAGAATTTGACTACGGCCGGTCCTTGTTGAAGGTTAAAACAACAGACTTGACGAAACACCGTTGTGGTTTTAATGCGTAGGTAAGAATGATTCTTACTAGAAGCCCGTAGCGGCCATGTAAAACTTGTAACAACAAAGTAGAGGACGTCTAAATTGTTTTTGCTGGGCATGTTGTGATGTGATATGGTCAAGACATGATGTGATATACGTTGTTGTATGAGATGATCATGTTTTGTAGAAGTTATCGGCTACTGGCAGGTGCCTTATGGTTGTCGTTTTATTCTATGAAATGCAATCGCCACGTAATTGCTTTACTTTATCACTATGCATTAGCGACATTTGTAGAAGCAATAGTTGGTGAGACAACAATGACGCTGCGATGGAGATCAAGGTGTCAAGCCGGTGACAATGGAAATCATGACGGTGCTTTGGACATGGAGATCAAAGGCACAAGCTGATGATGGCCATATCATGTCACATATTTTGGTTGCATGTGATGTTTATCTTTTATGCATCTTATTTTGCTTATTATGGCGATAGCATTATAAGATGATCCTTCACTAAAAATTTCAAGGTATAAGTGTTCTCCTTGAGTATGCACCGTTGCAATAGTTCTTCGTGCCGAGACACCACGTGATTATCGGGTGTGATAAGCTCTATGTTTACATACAACGGGTGCAAGATAGTTTTGCAGATGCGGAATACTCGGGTTAAGCTTGACGAGCCTAGCATGTACGAACATGGCCTTAAAACACTGGAGACCAAAAGGTCAAACGTGAATCATATAGTTGATATGATCAACATAGAGATGTTCACCATTGAAAACTACTCCATGTCACGTGATGATCGGACATGGTTTAGTTTATATGGATCACATGATCTTTTAGATTGTGACACTCCAAAAATTTCATTTGGGTTTTTGCAAAATCCTTGCTGGATTTTTCCTTGAAATTTGAGGCTTTCAGTAAAACAACCTTCTTAAAATTTCCTTTTCCTTGACTAGGGTTTTTCTGTTTTCTCCTTCAAGCCCTGGGTTTGACCTTCTTAAAAAACTCCTTCTCTCTATTGTTCCCCTTCTCAGATTCTTATTGGAGTTTTCTTTTTAAGAAAAACTCTATGAAAAAGATTTGGGATTTTCATTCTATTGAAAACCATCCATGACCTTGTACCTTGCCCATGAGGCAATACCACTCCAACATCTTCACCCCTCCTTGTCAACAACTCAAATTCCCTATCCCAACTCATCCAAACAAGTTTTGGATTTTATTTTTATCTCTCAAATATTTTCTGTCAATTATTTTGAGCCTGTTGGATTTTCAAAGCAAGTACCCTTTTTTCCATTTGAGATTTGACTTCAAACCAACTCTACTGGCTAGTCCTTTGCACCCACAACCCAGAACCATCTTGATCCACTCATCTTCTTTTCAAAATTTTCAACTTACACTCCCTGCAAGTTTGGACCAGATTTGTCAAATTTGGTGAAATTCATATCTACACTTCTCCAAAAATTCCACCAAAAATCAGGCAGCCTACTAGAGCAATGAGAAGTCACTCCACCAAAAATCAGCCCAAGGAAAAATCTCTACATGCCTGGATCATTCTGTCGAACACCTTGCATGCACTGTTCAAACACATTCAGCAATTTCAGTCTTCAGTGTTGATTTCTTCAGATCATCTTCAGTCACGCGCACACAGTGCCCTTGGCATGTTGCTCGCCACCTGGTCTGCGTGTCCAGAGCCCCGCACGCGCGCTTGGCTTCTTCCTGGCGTCGGTGGCGCTCTGACCCGACCGCGCCGGCGTGTCCCGCGGCGGCTGAACCGCCGTGGCAGCCAACAGGGAGCAGAACGGCGGCTCAACGCCGTTCCGCGCCGCACAGCCCCGCTGATGGCTCCGCGTGTCCACCTCCACGCCAGCGCACGCATGCAGCACAGCCGTCGTGGCGCGGCACGCACAGAGCGTGCTCTCTGCCGCCGATGGACCCGCGCCGTCCCGTTCCGTCGAGCTCCACCTCAGCAAGCTTAAACCAACGCCGTTGGCTCCAAAATGGACTCCGCGAACCTCCACGACGGTGCTCAACTCCTAAACTCCCCCGACCAAGCACTGCACCACCGTAATCACTCGCCGGAGAACGCCGTTCTCGGCCACCGCCTCGGATCGCCTATAAAAGGAGACCCCGAGCCCTTCCGCGAGGACCACCCCTACACACCACCCCTACACTCCACCAACACCCTGCCAGGTCACTGGGAGGACCTCGAGGAGGTCTCCTCCCTCGACTCCGGCCACCCCGCTCCGCCTCGGCCTCCAGCTCGATTCGCTCCGGTGAGGCCGTCTCCGGCGCCCAAACTCTGTCCATCGCCCTCTATAGCTACCAGATCCTTGACCCCCTCCTCAATTTGATCTGTGCAGCTCTCTCCGGCGACCTCCATCCACGCCCGAACCGTCGTCCGCCGGAGCAGGGGCCACCGCCGACGTGGTGCTTCCCGGCGACCACCTCGACCACCATCCAACGCGGAATGGCACCCTGAGCATGGAGGTAACCTCCGATCTCCCCACCTCGCCGTGGATCGCCGCCGGCGACCACCGCGGCCCTCGGGCGCCAGCGAGCCCCGGCCCGCCTCTTTTAAATTTTAAACCTGACGGATGGGACCCGCCTGTTAGCCTCTCCGTCTTTTCTGATTGAATCGTTTTCTGAAGGCGTCTTTTGCCAGAATACGCTTTCCCTCTGGGCCGGCGTAGTTTCTATCGAAACGTTTTCTGTTTTTATAATAAAAACCCTAGGAAGTTTCTGTTTCATTACAGATGAGTCCCTGGGAAAAACCCTTATAACTTTTTATCAGAAGCATATTTTTGACTAATTCTTTTTCTGTTCTCTTCAAAATTTTGTCTAGTTTTTTATCAGATTTATTTGAAAATTATTTGCCATATTGTTTCTGCACCTCTCGGTATTCACGTTAGCGCGTATGTTTTCTCTGTATCGTAGATACCGACGGAGGTGGCGGGACCGCGAACTTCACCGAGCTAGGCTCCGACTACTCTGAACCAGGCAAGCATGTTCGAACTTTTGATATGATGAGTGTATTGGCATGGTTGCATGTAGATAGTTTCATGGCATGCGTGGAGCATACCGATGAACCGTTCATTATGCATTGTTGGAGCAAGTAAGCCCGATGATTTCACACGTCAAGGGACGTGAGTATGTAAGGCCATGTGTTGGCATGAAGATGGGTAAGATGGCAGTGTTGTAGCATGCCAGTCTTAGGCCATGTAAGTTATCTTCAGCACCAACCCGTATCGGTTGGTTCATATCCATTCCTTTTCCCTGTACTACCACATGTTTCCCGAAAGGGATATGGTTTAGTAAGTCGCAAACCGCTTTCTTGGTACACACCAAAAAGGAGAGGCCGGGATGCTGGTTCCATGGCCCTGGATTAAAGCCAGGCATCCGGTCAGGGGGCATGGGTGTTTCCGGTTGGGACCGAGAGGGGGGCACCCCTTAGAGCGCGCGTATATAAATTTGATCCCATGCTATTCGAGATTGTGATCTCCCCGTCTCAATAGTTTTTTCTTGGACGATGTTGAGGGTGATTCCTGGCATCGAAGAGTTGGATGGGTGTGTACTAGATTGCTGTGTTTTCTTCTGAAATACCGTAACGGAACTAGTCCTAGGGACTACGGAAATCCGTCGACTGTGGGAAATTTTTGGTACAAACTCTGCAGAGCTCTATATCCTTAAATCATCTTATCTATTTCCAAGTTCCCTGCTAACAGTCATGTGCCAGTTTGGTGACAGCTTTCCCGGTGGGACGCATGAGCTCTAAGACCGGTTAAATGTTTATTCTTGTGGATGGACTAACCCGTTTAATTCCATGAGTTGATTATACTTATGATGAGTATATTATTTCCTTATCAGTTAAAAGCCCTTTATGTGGTGTCGCTCAGACGCCCGACTGTGGCATTTCTTTTAAAGCCCTTTATGTGGTGTCGCTCAGACGCCCGACTGTGGCATTTCTTTTAAAGCCCTTTAAGTGGTGTCTCTCAGACGCCCGACTGTGGCATTTCTTTTAAAGCCCTTTATGTGGTGTCGCTCAGACGCCCGACTGTGGCATTTCTTTTAAAGCCCTTTATGTGGTGCCGCTCAGACGCCCGATTGTGGCATTATTATTTCGCATTTTCCGCTCGAGGAGTCTTTCAGACACTCGTTTGGCACCAGTATTATTATTCCACATTTTCCGCTCGAGGAGTCTTTCAGACACTCGTTTGGCACCAGTATTATTATTCCGCATTTTCCGCTCGAGGAGTCTTTCAGACACTCGTTTGGCACCAGTATTATTATTCCGTATTTTTCCGCTCGAGGAGTCTTTCAGACACTCGTTTGGCACCCAGCATTATCACTTCGATGTCTGATCGTACTGGTTATTTATCCATGTATCACATGTTGGCATTTGTTATATTTTATGTCCGAACTGTCTTGCGAGTACTTTCAAAAGTACTCACTGGCTTGTTGATTTGGCCAGATGCTGACGAAGGTGATCTCATGGATGAAGAGTTCGATAGCGAATCCGACGCCTAGAGGAGTCCCAGTCAGTCTCGTGCAACCTTGGAGTTGGTCACTGTTTCATATCCGCTTCCGCTACCCTAGAAAATTCTTCGAGCTTCACCTCGACGCTCGATGGGATGTTAGTTTGAGAATCCCATAACCACTCCCACTGTGTTACTCCACCTCTACCATATTTGCGAGTCAGTAGTATGCCACCACTCCCTTGTGTCATTATTCGCCTTTATGTATAATTATTGGCACGCTTGTAATAAATTGTTGAGCATCGTCAGCTCAACCCTGTAATATATTTATGCTACTGGCTTATTGTATCAAAAGTTTGTCTGCCAGTGAGGAGGTTTTATCTCAAACTGGGTTCTAAAGATTGGTTTCTCAATAAATATTTTTATTGGGAAAACCGGTCGTGACAAGCTTGGTACCAGAGCCAGGCTGACTGTAGGAAGCCACTAGGTGCGATCGCTAATCGGTTATGAGCATGATAGAGCTTATTCATGTTTTTACAATAGTAGTCATTTTTCTGACAGTCAGCATATATTTATGATCTGACCATTCAGGATTTTTGCCTACTTTTGTAGATGGCCGACCGCAGCTGCGAGTCTCAGACCTTCGCCAACGTACCCGATGGGTTCGTCAAGCTTCTCTCCTTCGTCGTTCAGGTCGCGATGGGGCCCTCTGTGCGCCCAATCGTCACTCTCTGTAAGCACAGAGTCAACGACAGTCTGACTATGCACCAGGCCGCAGTGCAGTTCAAGGGAGGGCGTGGTGATCTACGCCGCTTCCGATTCTTGGGGAGAGCCATGCCTTCGGAGAAGCATGCCATCCAGATGGCAGCCCGCGAGGCGATAGCTCGTCTCAGGGATGTCCTTCCCGCGATGAAGGCTCGTCGCTACCGCTATCTACCTTGCCATGTGCCCTACACCTGTCACTACGCATTCTCCTGCCACGGAGGAGAACGGGACGAGGCTTTTGAGATGCTTATTGAGTATCTCCGGGCCTTGGAGGCAGCCTTCGACAACTTGGTGGATGACTTTGTGGCCGCCCGCATGGACTCAGTCCACGGTTGTGCCGCCAACAGGAGGGAGCTCCTGCCCACCGCACCGCCACTGACTTTCGTCTCGTCCTCTGCATCCCATGCTCCTGCTCGTCGCCTGCCTACCACCGAGGAGTTCAACCAGGTCATTGCGCCCACTCCAGCGCGCACTGCTCCGCCACTCGCACCAACTCCAATCCGTGTCGTTCCGCCCCTGGCACCCGCTCCATCTACTCGGCGCAGTACTACTCGCATGGAGCCTATCAGCGAGGAGGTCGAGTCCCCGGCTTCGCTACGCCTCACCCTTGGCAGGGCCAAGGACGTCGTCAACATCTCCGACTGAGTACGCATAGCCGCCATGCGTTGCATCGCCATGTAAGAGGTTGTGAGAAGTAGCTTGTTTGCGCATCATGTAGAATCTGGAGAAGTGCACTAGCCTAAATAACATGTCAGGATTATGTACGCATATCCTGAGTGATGTATTGTATAATTATCGCCGCGTGTAAGATGCGTAATGATGCAGTCCTTCTCTATGCGCAAATCAATTTGTTTTCCCTTGAGTATCTTGGTTTTAAAATTTTTATCTGTCAACCTCGTGCACTTTGGGTTTTATCTTTGCAACCCTTCCATTTTTTCTTATGGTGTTATAAATACATCCCCAGAGTGAAAAATGTCTCGTCCTTGGACTCGCTCCATGCCCACTCCACCAGAGGAAGATTATGGCAACCAACCGGACAACAACTTTGCACGAGGGCAGTCAAGTCAACACTATAATACTCAATCAGGCAACAATTTTACTCGAGGTCAGACAAGTCAACAGGACAGTGAAACGGCACTTTCCCAAATGTGCCGCCTTTATGAACAGAGTCAACAACAACATCGAGAAATGATGAACCAAGTCATTAACATGGGAAATCACCATGGGCAGTATCCGCAGCATTCCAAGCTATCTGAGCTACAGAAGACACGTCCCCCAACATTTTCTCATACTGACAAGCCACTTGAGGCCGAAGACTGGCTTCGCGATATGGAGAGAAAGTTAATTATTGCAAAATGCTCAGACCCAGAAAAGGTACTGTACGCACCGCATTATCTCACGGGAGCAGCCGCATCCTGGTGGGAAAATTTTCTGCACATGCATCCCAACGAAAATGATATAACATGGGATGATTTCAAGGAAGGTTTCCGTGGCGCGCATATTCCTAAGAGTATTATGAAAATCAAGAAAAGAGAGTTCGATGACCTCAAGCAAAGGAACATGACAGTGTCAGATTACAATAGCCAATTTACTCTATTATCCCGCTACGCCAACGAAGAGCGTATGACTGAAAGCAAGAAAATGGAGAAGTTCCTTGACGGCCTAGCACCCGCGCTTAAATGCCAACTGGTCATACACACTTTCCCAGATTTTAAGACGCTGGTGGATAAAGCCATTACTCTGGAAAATGAAAGACGCAGTTTGGATGATATCCGCAAGCGAAAAAGGGACCAGACTAACCATGCTCGCAATCACCGAAGTAAGACCGATTTTCAGAAGGGTGGGACGCACAAATCATCATCCAACGTCTCACGCCCAACCAGGAATTTTCATGCTAGGGACAAGGAGTTCACCTATCGCCCAGGTGTTACTTGTTACGCCTGTGGAGAAGAAGGACACTATGCCAAGCAGTGTCCCAAGCCAAGAAGCTCAGCACCAAAGCCGAACAACGGCAACAATAATTCAGCGCCCAAGCGAAACAACTTCAATCCCAACAATAACCACAGGAAAGGTCATCTGAACCACGTGACCAAAGAGGAGGCACAAAATGCTCCAGATATCGTACTCGGTACATTCCCTGTCAACACAATACCTGCAACGGTTTTGTTTGATTCTGGAGCTTCTCACTCTTTTATTTCGAAAAGTTTTGCTTCGCAAAATAATTTTTCGATGCTTCCTTTGGAGAAATCCATGATCATCAAGTCCCCTGGAATTCAGCAAGTTACTCAGAATTACTGTCAGGATGTGATTATTGAGTTCAAAGGATTGAAGTTTCACGCCAATCTCATTGTGTTGGAAAATAAAGGACTAGATGTCATCCTAGGGATGGACTGGTTAACCACCAACAAAGGTTTCATTGATTGTTTCAATCGGACGGTGATTCTCACACACCACCATGGTAAGACAATAAGAGTATCCGCCAAAGAAAGGGAAATGCCCAGACAACCAAGACTGAACAAGGTGGACATTTCTGAATTAAACAAGGTTCCAGTAGTACATGAATTTCCAGACGTATTTCCCGAAGAGCTACCAGGCATGCCACCCGACCGAGAGATAGAGTTCAGAATTGAGCTAGCACCAGGAACTACCCCCATATACAAGAAACCATACAGAATGGCACCATCCGAGTTGGTTGAACTGAAGAAACAAATAAAGGAATTGCTTGACAAGGGATACATTCGAGCCAGTTCCTCACCATGGGGATCACCAATTTTGTTTGCCAGAAAGAAAGATGGAACACTGCGATTGTGTATTGACTACCGAGCACTCAACATGGTCACAATCAAGAACAAATACCCGATGCCAAGAATAAATGATTTATTCGATCAACTCGCTAAGGCCAAGGTATTCTCAAAAATCGACCTAAGGTCAGGATACCATCAATTAAAAGTGCGAACAGAAGATATCCCCAAGACAGCCTTCACCTCCAGATATGGACTGTATGAGTTCACAGTAATGCCTTTTGGATTAACAAATGCCCCTGCATATTTTGTTCACCTCATGAACAAAGTATTTATGAAGTTTATGGACAAGTTCGTTGTGGTATTCATCGACGATATTTTAGTATACTCCAAGACACCAGAAGAACACGCTGAACATCTCAGAATTGTACTAGGAGAACTCAGGAAACACCAATTGTACGCCAAGTTCAGCAAGTGTGAATTTTGGTTAAGGCAAGTAGGCTTTCTAGGCCACGTGCTAACCCAAGACGGGATCGCCGTGGACCCAGAGAAAGTCAAGGCCGTACTTGGCTGGAAGTCACCAGCCAGTGTAACGGACATACGGAGTTTCTTGGGAATGGCAGGATATTACCGCAGATTTATTGAAGGATTCTCCACCATAGCCAAGCCAATGACGCAATTGCTCAAGAAAGATAAGAAATTTGAATGGACAGAAGCCTGTGAGAAAAGTTTCCAAGAGCTAAAACGGAAATTAACAACAGCACCAGTATTGATTGTGCCGGACATACGCAAGAATTTTGAAGTATTTTGTGACGCGTCCAGGAAGGGACTCGGATGCGTATTAATGCAAGAAGGCAAGGTTGTCGCATACGCTTCAAGGCAACTTCGCAAGCATGAGGAAAACTATCCCACTCATGACTTAGAAATGGCAGCAGTTATTCATGCACTCAAGGAATGGAGGCACTTCCTACTTGGAAATCGATGTGAAATATATACGGACCATAAAAGTCTCAAATATATTTTCACACAGCCAGAGCTGAATTTAAGGCAACGACGCTGGTTGGAGCTAGTAAAGGATTATGATGTCGGAATCCACTATCATCCTGGAAAAGCAAATGTAGTAGCCGATGCTCTTAGTCGGAACCCCAGCGCCAACAACAACAATCTGCCCAACTTAAGACCCGAATTCCAACAGGAATTTGCCAGACTCAACTTGTTGATAATAGCAGAAGGCACCATAACAAACTTGGAGATACAGCCCGACCTTGTGACAAGAATCAAAGAAGCCCAGCTCGGTCACCCCAGCATTGAAGGTATCAAAAGAAAGGTGAGTATGGGCAAGGCCTCGGAATTCATCATAGACGAAGAAGGGACACTATGGTACGGAAACAGACTCTGCGTACCGGACGTAGAAGACCTCAAACGGCAGATTCTAGCTGAAGCCCACACCGCTCCATATTCGATCCACCCTGGAGGAACCAAGATGTATAAGGATATCCAAGAAGGATTTTGGTGGCACGGTATGAAAAGGGACATAGCCACCTTCATTGCATGCTGCGACTCTTGTCAACGTATAAAGGCCGAACATCAGAGACCAGCTGGACTACTGCAACCAAATAAAATACCTGAGTGGAAATGGGATGAAATAGGGATGGATTTCATTGTCGGACTACCTCGATCACAACACGGGAATGATGCCATATGGGTTATCACCGACAGATTGACTAAGGTGGCACATTTCATTCCAGTAAAGATGACCCACACCACTCAGAAGCTTGCCAAAATATATCTCTCTCGCATAGTTTGTCTGCACGGTGTCCCGAAGACTATAATATCCGACAGAGGAACACAGTTCGTCTCAAGATTCTGGGAGCAGTTACAACAGGCTCTAGGAACTCAACTAGCCTTCAGCACAGCATACCACCCGCAGACAGATGGACAAACAGAACGGGTAAACCAGATTTTAGAGGACATGCTGAGAGCATGTGTCCTCACCTACGGAGCCAGTTGGGAAGACAGCCTGCCATACGCCGAGTTCGCGTACAACAATAGTCATCAGGCCAGCCTGCAAATGGCACCATTTGAAGCCTTGTATGGGCGAAGATGTCGTACCCCGTTAAATTGGTCAGAGACCGGAGACAGCCGTATCTTCGGCCCAGACATGCTCAAGGAAGCCGAGGAAAAGGTCCAGTTAATCAGAGATCGACTCAAGACCGCCCAAAGCCAACAAAAGAGTTATTACGATCAGAAACATCGTGGGGTCAACTTCGAACCAGGTGAATTCGTGTACCTACGAGTGTCACCTATGAGGGGGTTGCAACGATTCAAAATTAAGGGAAAGCTAGCGCCAAGATTCATCGGGCCATTCGGTATATTGGCACGGAAGGGCGCAGTGGCATACCAACTAGACCTACCTGAGGAACTGTCAGATATCCACAACGTGTTCCACGTATCGCAATTGAGGAAATGCGTGAGCAACCCAGAGAAACAAGTATTCCATGAGAACATAGACGTGCAGCCAGACCTCACTTATCGGGAACACCCAGTAAAGATATTAGAGGAGTCTGAAAGGAGGACCCGACAGAAAACCGTCAAATTTTTCAAAGTTCAGTGGAGTAATCACACCGAAAGTGAAGCAACATGGGAAAGAGAGGATTTTCTTCGAGCAGAGCAACCACACTTATTTAAGGATCAACTGAAATCTCGGGGACGAGATTTTTTCTAAGGGGGTAGGTGTTGTGACACTCCAAAAATTTCATTTGGGTTTTTGCAAAATCCTTGCTGGATTTTTCCTTGAAATTTGAGGCTTTCAGTAAAACAACCTTCTTAAAATTTCCTTTTCCTTGACTAGGGTTTTTCTGTTTTCTCCTTCAAGCCCTGGGTTTGACCTTCTTAAAAAACTCCTTCTCTCTATTGTTCCCCTTCTCAGATTCTTATTGGAGTTTTCTTTTTAAGAAAAACTCTATGAAAAAGATTTGGGATTTTCATTCTATTGAAAACCATCCATGACCTTGTACCTTGCCCATGAGGCAATACCACTCCAACATCTTCACCCCTCCTTGTCAACAACTCAAATTCCCTCTCCCAACTCATCCAAACAAGTTTTGGATTTTATTTTTATCTCTCAAATATTTTCTGTCAATTATTTTGAGCCTGTTGGATTTTCAAAGCAAGTACCATTTTTCCATTTGAGATTTGACTTCAAACCAACTCTACTGGCTAGTCCTTTGCACCCACAACCCAGAACCATCTTGATCCACTCATCTTCTTTTCAAAATTTTCAACTTACACTCCCTGCAAGTTTGGACCAGATTTGTCAAATTTGGTGAAATTCATATCTACACTTCTCCAAAAATTCCACCAAAAATCAGGCAGCCTACTAGAGCAATGAGAAGTCACTCCACCAAAAACCAGCCCAAGGAAAAATCTCTACATGCCTGGATCATTCTGTCGAACACCTTGCATGCACTGTTCAAACACATTCAGCAATTTCAGTCTTCAGTGTTGATTTCTTCAGATCATCTTCAGTCACGCGCACACAGTGCCCTTGGCACGTTGCTCGCCACCTGGTCTGCCTGTCCTGATAGCTCGCGTTGTAGCTCCTATATATTTTTGATATGTTCCTAGAGAAAACTAAGTTGAAAGATGTTAGTAGCAATGATGTAGACTAGGTCCGTGATCTGAGGATTATCCTCATTGCTGCACAGAAGAATTATGTCCTTGATGCACCACTAGGTGACAGATCTATTGCAGGAGTAGAAGCAGACGTTGTGAACGTTTGACAAGATCGGTATGATGACTACTTGATAGTTTAGTGTGCCTTGCTTAACGGCTTAGAACCAGGACTTCAAAAACGTTTTGAACGCCACGAAGCATATGAGATGTTCCAAGAGCTAAAATTGGTATTTCAGACTCATGCCCATGTCGAGAGTTATCAGACCTCTGACAAGTACTTCGCCTACAAGATGGAGGAGAATAGCTCAGGAAGTGAGCATGTGCTCAGAATGTCCGGGTACTACAATCGCTTGAATCAAGTGGGAGTTAATCTTCCAAATAAGATAATGATTGACAGAGTTCTCTAGTTACTATCACCAAGTTACTAGAACTTTGTGATGAACTATAATACGCAAGGGATGACGAAAACGATTCCCAAGCTCTTCACGATGCTGAAATAGGTGAAGGTAGAAATCAAGAAATAGCATCAAGTGTTGATGGTTAACAAGACCACTAGTTTCAAGAAAAGGGCAAGGGAAAGAAAGGGAACTCAAGAAGAATGGCAAGCAAGTTGCCACTCCTGTGAAGAAGCCCAAAGCTAGACCTAAGCTTGAAACTGAGTGCTTTTACTGCAAAGGGAATGGTAAGTGGAAGCGGAACTACCCCAAATACTTGACGGATAAGAAGGATGGCAAAGTGAACAAAGGTATATTTGATATACATGTTATTGATGTGTACTTTACTAGTGTTCACAGTAGCCCCTGGGTATTTAATACCGATTCAGTTGCTAAGGTTTGTAACTTGAAACAGGAGTTGCAAAATGAACAAATACTAGTTAAGGGCGAGGTGATGATGTGTGTTGGAAGTGATTCCAAGGTTGATAAGATCACCATCGCACACTCCCTTTACCTTCGGGATTAGTGTTGAACCTAAAATAAATTTTGGTGTTTGTTTTGAGCATGAATATGATTGGATGATGTTTATTACAAAACGATTATTCATTTAAGTCAAAGAATAATTGTTATTATGTTTACATGAATAAAACCTTCTATGGTCATACACTCAATATAAATGGTTTGTTGAATCTCGATCGTAGTGATACACATATTAATAATATTGATGCCAAAAGATGCAAAGTTGATAATGATAGTGCAACATATTTGTGGCACTGCCGTTTAGGTCATATTGGTGTAAAGTGCATGAAGAAACTCCATGCGGATGGACTTTTGGAATCACTTGATTATGAATCATTTGATACTTGCAAACCATGCCTCATGGGCAATGTAGGGGATATAACTACTAAGCATAAACCGCCCAGGAGGGGCCGGGTTATACTCATTATAAGTTATTCATATTAAAGCCCACGAAGACAAGGAATAAGGAGCTTTACTGAAGAGATTTAACAAGAAGGCCCAAGGACCAAAGGCGGATTAGGGCCCGTAAATATAAACCGCCATATGATGTATAACTTGTGTTGTAAGATAGGAAAGGGTGGAAACCGAGCCGGACACGTTTATGAGCCGGACAGGATTCTGTAAACCGCCGGGCGTCAACCTGTGTATATAAAGGGACGACCCGACGGTGGTTTAGGGACAAGAAACAACAGATCGAGAGCCAGGCAAAGCGTATTCGCTCCCTGGTCATCGAAACCCTAGCGATTCCATCTCAACTGGATTAGGCTTTTACCTTCACCGCAAGGGGCCGAACCAGTATAAACTCCTTGCGTCCTTTGTCCCACTTTAACCCCTTTAAGCTAACTACGTTGCGATGGCTCCATGACTAAGTCCTCACACTTGGACATCTGCCGTGACAAAACCACGACAGTTGGCGTCCACCGTGGGGCTATCGCACGATGGTTTCAAGTTCTTAGAGGGTAGCTTTGAAGGGCTCAAGGGATACGCTGTGGGCCAGATGACCAAGAGTCGTCGCCGCAAGCTCTACATCGGCGATGCAAGCTGAGGCCCCGAGGCCGGCTCAATTGAGTACGGGGATCAGGTCCCCTTCGGCAGTATTCATGTCTTCATTAGCAAGATCGGTGAACCGGGCCCTGAGCCGGACACCTGCACCGACATCGTCAAAACGGCTCAGCGTGCGAGACCCGCCCGGGTTCAGCCTGCCATGAAGCGTGCCTTCATGGGAGTCATCCACGGAGCGGAATCTGAGGATAGATCGGCATCTGGTGATGAAACCGACGTTTACTCTGATGACGAATCATCTATCGGAGAGACCGAGTCATTATACCAACTACAATACGGCCGGCTTGGGGGCTGTTCCGATGGTGACAGTATTCCAGACCCCTTCGATCCGCCAAGCCGGGTTGCGATCTTCATGGCCGGTACATAGTCAATGCAGCACTCTTCAACTGCAGCGGCGATGATCTCCGGATCAGCGGCGGCGACAGCAGCCGGGGCAGGAGGCCCTGCACAACCGCCGGTTCAGGTTTTGTCCGATTTATTTGATCCTTTGGCAACGCTGCTGGTGGTAGAAGTTAACCCGGCAAATCAGGACCAGCATAACGCGGAAGTTGGAAAGTGAAGGATCAGATAGCTCAAGCCAAGGCAGACCTGGCAGCTGAGAACACCAGGATGGCTGCAGAGCGGGCCGAGTTGGATGCACAGGCCTACCGGCTTATGTTGAATCAGAACGTGTCAAATGATGTCATGAGGAGAAGGTACTGGTCTCACCTGCCTCCGGTTTATGAGGCAAGGAATCTCTTTAACATGCCAGGAGCAGGAACCAGTAACCAGCCAGTGGTAAATCGGGTGGAAGCACCTGGAACGGGGGCGCCGGTTCAGTCGCGCACGATGGATCCGCCTCGTCAGAATGTCCCGTCACAACACATATCAACACCTCCGGGTCATTACTCTAACCCTTTGGATAACATAGTCACTGCCGCTTCATGATTGGCGGCTCTCCCAGTCGAAGGCGAGTCGCCAGTAGCGGTTGAGATGCGACGGGCTAGAGAGCTCCTTCAGACAGCCTTGACTCAGCACCAGGCTTATTCGTACAGCCGCGAGAGGATTCATTCCACCCCCTGCCCAAGCCGGAGTTACAGCAGGCATATTGATGAACCGGCTGTGTCAAGTAGTGTGCGGAACCGTAACCCACCTCAAGGGCATAACCCGGCGGGCGGTGGTGCTAATGCTCAGAACATGGTGGATCACGGTAGAGCACGTCGAGAAGCCGAGCTAGAGGCGTAGTATGCGCCTTGTCATCTTACTCCGGTACATCCAACAACCTTAGTGGAACCAGGTGTTGCTTTCAATTCTTTGGGGGTACCGTGTCTCACCCCGGCTCTACGTAATGTGCGGCTACCCAAGGATTTCTAAGGTCCTCGTAAGGTGCCCAATTACACTGCCGACTTACCCCCCGAATCATGGGTTGAGAGTTATGAGATGGCGATGGAAATGCTGGACGTTGACGATGTTGCATGTGCTAAATACTTCACCATGATGTTGGAAGGAACAACTCGTACTTGGCTGAAAAGTTTGCCAGCTAACTCTATTAGATCATGGCCGAGTTAAAGGCCCGGTTTATCCAGAATTTCAAAGACACGTGCAAGCAGCCCATGTTAATTGTGGACTTAGCCGCCTGTGTCCAAGAAGAAGGTGAATCGACAACCCATTGGGTGCGCCGGGTCTCAGCAATCCTGCATTCGTCGGACCGCATCAACGCCGATACAACAGTCTTAACATTGGAAGGCAATTTCCGGTTCACGCCTTTGAAGCTGAAGTTAGGACGGCTCAAGCGTCACTGCAATGACATGGGGACACTTATGGCAGCTCTGGTTAAGTATGCTGACTCTGATGGTACCAAGGACCCTGAGTCTGACGATGAAAAGTCAGGAAAGGGAAAGAAGAGCAGCAACACCAGAGGGCAACATCATAACCCGAAGGGCCACAGAAACAACGGTAAGCGCAAGGCGGATAATAGTTTGGATTTTGTGGTCAGCGTCGTAAGGGTAAACCGCCCCCGCGGAGTGGAGGATCAGGTATCAATCTTGAGCACCTGTTAAACCAGCCTTGCCCAAGGCACGGGACGCGAGAAAGGCCGTCTACGCACCTCTGGAAGGATTGCTTTATTATGAAGGAGTTCAAAAACTCAAATCTTTTCCAAGATGGTCATGGACTGGGTGGCGGTTCAGGACCCGGTTTTCATGGGCCGGGTTACGGTGGAGGCGGTTCTGGCTCAGGATTTCAAGGCCATCAAGGCAGTCATGGCAACCAAGGTGGTTATAATCAGCAGCATCATCAGGGGAGTCAATAGCAACAACAGTCGGGTTATCAGAGCAACCCGAAGCAGTTGAATAGTGGGAAGTATCATGTCTACACCACTAGCCTATGCAAGCATGACCAGAAGCTTCATAAGAGAGCAGTGAACTTCGTTGAACCGGTAATTCCCCTTTATTTGCGATGGTCGGAGCAGTCCATCGTATGGAGTCGAGAAGATCATCCGCCCCGGGTTGATAATCCGGGTCACCTGGCACTGGTGGTGGCGCCTCAGGTTGGAGGGTATAAGTTTACCAAGGTACTCATGGACGGGGGGAGCAGCATCAATATTCTCTATTATGAAACCTTCCGTCGCATGGGGTTGGCAGATAAAAATCTTAAACCGTCGAACATTGTTTTTCATGGTGTGGTGCCTGGTAAGTCGGCGTATCCAGTCAGTAAGATAGCCCCGGAGGTTGCTTTTGGAGATGATCACGACTCTAGATCAGAGACATTGACCTTTGAAGTGGTGAAAATAAAGATCCCTTATCATGCCCTGTTTGGACGGGTGGCTTATGCTAAGTTCATGGCAAGGCCCAGTTATGTTTATCTGCAGCTCAAGATGCCGGGTCATAAGGGGACTATCATGGTACATGGGAGCCATAAGATAGCTTTGGAATGTGAAGAAGGTGATGCGGCTTATGCTGAGTCGGTTTGTGCAATAGAGGAGTTGAAGTTTATAAGGACAATGTTGATCCGGCGGATATGACTTCTTTGAAAAAGACAACTACAGAGCATGATCCAGCCTTGAAGTTTAAATCGGCTGATGAGACTAAGTTAGTTGATTTTGTTCCTGGCAATTCATCCAAGCAGTTTAGCATCAGTGCTAATCTGGATCCGAAATAGGGAAGCGCTTATCGAGTTCATCCGTGAGAACCGGGACATCTTTGCGTGGAAACCTTCTGACATGCTAGGTATACCGAGGGAACTCGCTAAGCACACTCATAATATCGATCCCAAGTTTAAACCAATTAAGCAGTTTCTCCGCCGCTTCAATGAAGAAAGGCGGAAGGCTATTGGTGAGGAGGTAGCCCGGCTCTTGGCAGCAGGGTTCATTGTGGAGGTTTTTCACCCTGAATGGTTAGCTAACCCAGTGCTGGTACTTAAGAAGAATGAAACTTTGCATATGTGTGTGGACTACATAGATTTGAACAAAGCTTGTCCGGCTGATCCCTTTGCTCTCCCTCGTATTGATCAGATTATTGATGCTACGGCGGGTTGTGAGTGTTTGAGTTTTCTGGCTGCTTACTCTGGTTATCATCAGATCAAGATGGAAGTAAAGGACCAGGAGAAGATGGCTTTCATAACTCCGGTTGGAGCCTTCTGCTATGTATCTATGCCTTTTGGGCTCAAGAGTGCCCAGGCAACTTATCAGCGATGTGTGCAAAATTGCCTTCACAGCCAGATTGGGCGCAATGTTCATGCTTATGTAGATGACATTGTGGTGAAGTCAAGGAGGAAGGATATCCTAATTGATGATTTGAAGGAGACGTTTGACAATCTTCGGGTCTACAAAATGATGCTTAACCCGGCAAAATGTGTCTTTGGCGTACCAGCAGGCAACCTCTTGGGTTTTTTGGTGTCTAACAGGGGCATTGAAGCTAATCCGGAGAAGATCAAAGCCATTACTTCCCTGGCTAAACCGGCATGTGTCAATGACGTTCAGCGTTTGGCAGGTCGAATTGCAGCGCTGAGCCGGTTTATAAGCCGGTTGGGAGAGAAAGCTATCCCTCTGTATCAGATGATGAAAAAGATGGATAATTTTGTCTGGAGTGATGTTGCTAATGCGGCGTTTGATGACTTGAAGAAGCAGTTAGCTGAGCCACCTGTCCTTGCTGCTCCGGTCGATAAAGATCCGCTATTGTTATATGTGGCTGCCAATGCCCGGGCTGTCAGTGTGCCCATTGTGGTAGAACGTAAGGAGGCTGGCTAGGAATATCCGGTTCAACGGCCGGTTTATTATATCAGTGAGGTGCTTATTGAGTCCAAGCATAGGTACCCACATTGGCAAAAGCTGGTGTATGGAGTTTTCATGGCAAGCCGAAAGCTTAAGCAGTATTTTCAGGGTCATCCCATCACTGTGGTCAATTCTGCTCCTTTGGGAGATATAATCCAAAACAAGGAAGCAACTGGCTGGGTTGCCAAGTGGGCCATTGAGCTGGGGCCTCATGGGTTAAAATATGTACCTCGCACTGCGATCAAGTCCCAAGCACTTATGGATTTCATCAATGATTGGACAGAGTTGCAGGCGCCAGAAGAAAAGCCGGATAACATGTATTGGACTATTCACTTTGATGGGTCCAGGCAATTGGAGGGCTCGGGGGCTGGAGTTGTGCTAGCTTCCCCTCGAGGTGATAAATTTTATTATGTTCTCCATTTAATGTTCCCTTGCACTAACAATGCAGCTGAATATGAGGCCTTACTCCATGGTCTTCGAGTGGCTAAGGAGATGAACTTAAGCCGGGTTAGGTGCTTTGGTGACTCGGATTTGGTCGCTCAACAAGTATCTGGTACTTGGGATTCCATAGATCCACTCATGGCAGCTTGTCGACGAGAGGTGGATGTTATTGCTGGTCATTTCAAGGGTTATCAGGTTGAACATGTGGACCGGAGAAAGAATGAACCGATGGACGCTTTAAGCCATTTGGGATCCCAACGTAAACCGGTGCCGCCCAATGTTTTTCTGGATGTCTTGCATAACCTGTCGGTCAAGCTACCTACAGAGGAGGATTTGGCTATCCCTGACCCGGAGGCTCAGTTGGTGGCGGCTCTTCATGTTATCGCAGATTGGACAGTCCCATATTTGTCTATATGACCCAGGGCGAGTTACCTGAGGATGACACTATGGCCAGGCAGATAATCCAGCGATCCAAGTCAAGGACCATAGTCAATGGAGAATTATATCATTGCAGTGTAACAGGGGTGTTTCAGCGTTGCGTATCTCCTGAAGAAGGCTGTGAGATTTTGCGTGAGATCAACGAAGGAGATTGTGCTCAGCACGCTGGTTCAAAGTCCCTGGTAGCCAAGGCTTTTCGTCACGGCTTCTATTGGCTGACGGCCCATGCTGATGCTGAAAACTTGGTCAAAAAGTGTGATGGTTGTCAGAAGTTTTCACGTCGAACTCATGTTCCGGCTCAGGAATTGAGGATGATTCCAATCACTTTGCCGGTTGCAACTTGGGGGCTGGATATGGTTGGACCCTTTAATAGGTCCAAGGATAAGAAGACCCACCTTTTGGTGGCGGTTGATAAGTTCACTAAGTGGGTGGAGGCAGAGCTAGTCAGTAAGTGTGATGCAGCCACAGCGGTTCAATTCATCATGAAGGTGATTTTCCGGTTTGGTTTTCCACACAACATCATAACTGATAATGGCACTAATATATCCAAGGGTGCTATGAAAGAATTTTGTCAACGTGAGCACATCCGGCTTGACGTATCATTAGTGGCTCACCCCCAATCTAACGGTCAAGTGGAGAGAGACAATCAAGAGATCCTGAGAGGCATCAAGCCCCGGCTTATGGTTCCTTTAGAGAGGAAGCCGGGTTGTTGGGTGGAGGAGTTACCTTCTATGTTATGGAGTATCAATACCACACCTAACAGGTCTACGGGTTACACACCTTTTTTCATGGTCTACGGAGCAGAGGCGGTTCTCCCTAGTGACATCCGTCATGACTCGCCCCGTGTGGCGGCTTTTGTTGAAGCTGACAATGAGAAAGCACGTCAGGAAGCACTTGACCTATTAGATGAGGAGCGTGATATTGCAGCGGCTTGTTCAGTGATTTACCAGCAAGATCTGCGTCGTTATCACAGCCGCCGGGTTAAAACCAGAACTTTTCAAGAAGGTGATCTGGTGCTCCGGCTCATCCAGGATCAGACTGATATGCACAACTTATCCCCGCCTTGGGAAGGACCCTTTGTGGTCATCAAGAATCTGAACAATGGGTCATACTACCTTATCGATGTTCGAGAGCACAAAGACTCACGTAAATCGGAGGAGGAGACCCACCGGCCGTGGAATATCGCTCATCTTCGGCCTTACTACACCTGAGCCATAGGCTCCTCTTATGTACATATTCTTGACAATGTATATATTATGATCAATATAATAAACCGGCATCCCTGCTAAAGCGGGGCCTCTGCCATTCTTCCTTAAAAAAATTTGGTTACATGGGGGCTTCTGTTTATAAAACGGAGTTCTAATTGCCCATTGATCCGGCTTATAGGCCACATAAAAAACTTGGGAGCTTGCTACCCAAAGTCAAAGGGGCCAAAGAGAGTCTGTTGCCAAAGCACAACTCAAACATAGGCACCCATTGAGCACAGCTCAAAATATTGCTTGGGGGCTCTCTTGTTCTAAAGAACAAAGAGTCTATAACCTTGTAATAGGCTTGGAAGCCAGGTGTATTCATCTAAAACCCCGGGTTATCCTGCCTTTTTAAGTAAGTCACTCTGCCCAGGTAATCCTGGTAAGACCCGTCGAACGTTTGACAAGTCAATCTTATACAGACCCTGAACTTGTCATAGTTAAAATGACGATTGGTTAATGTGAGGTCCATCTTATAAGGTTTGTAAAATGGTTTAACTCAGTGGCCTGGCAGCCCATAAAAAGCCTCGTGTTGGGCCTGGCGGCCCATGAAAAGCCTCGCTTCTTGCATGTTTTCTTTTGAAATCTTTCTTTGAAGGTTTATTTTGACGAGGTTTATATTACTCTGGTGTTTACTGACCCGGTCTGGCTTTCGACTACAAGTCGCCAGTATGATCTAAGGGTAATCCGATGTTTATTAAAACCGGTCCGGCTTTGCTATAAACCGGCAAAACATAGGAGGACTTATCAATATTCAGGATTTGGGTTATCACCCTTACCACAAATAGTTGGTAAACCAACAACGTGGTTCAATATCACAGGTATGATATATTTCATATTTGATTACTCTTAAGCACAACCTTGGTAATAAACCCTGGTTATATGTTGGGCATTATGACCCGTCCGGCAGTAAACTGCCAAGACACTTTAAACCTGTTGTATGTAGGAACAGGTTGAATAAACTGCTAAGGATCATAAGCAGACATAGCATATCTTAATTATGGCGGATTAACAGTGTCATGCAAAGTGAATATGCATGATGGCATAGCAGACCAAGCGTTTACACTAGCCTATTACAAGGCGCTTTGATGCCCAAAAGGATAATTGTTTTCCACAAGTGTTGCAGCATGCAGAAGCTAAACCGGCCACCGGCTCATGAATCTTCGCCGGGCTGACTTGAAGGTTGTGGATCATCCTGCGCCGGGTCATCCTCCTCCTCTCCACCCAGTGGCTGGAAGTCAATGGTTGCCCAATCGATCCCAGTTAGGGCTTGGAATACAGCTTCATCACTTATAAGTGTGGAGGGTTCAACATCAGGGGCATAGGTGTGCTTACGGATTGGCGGGATAAGATTTTGTGCATCATAAGTTGGCGCATTAACCCATTTGTTGCTGGCATCATAAATCGACTGATAGTGTGAAAGATCAGTTTCTTCAGCCAATTTGCTAGCCAGGGGACGCATTTCCCTTGTTATGGCTCGGAGGTCGTCATTATCGAAGTCTGAACCGTCCTCCTTTATGCTTGGATAGTCGTTTCCAATATCGGCCAGATCAAGATCAGGTATGCATGCTTTGGCCCGGGTTAATGCAGTAAGAGCACTTGCCCTGGCAGCCAATTTCTTCAATTCTTCAAACCGGGCAGGTAACATTGACATCCTTTCCAATGTCCCCTTGATTAAAGTTGGGGGCAGCTTGTTATGAGAGGTAATACAGATGATCCGTTGCGCACCGGTATATAATTGATCTATAAGAGTATAGGCAGCCTTCAATTTCTTCTGCATATCAGAGCCCAGATGGGTAATGCGAGATCCTACATTAGTACGAATGTCGATAAACCGGCGGTTTATGGGGTAATACATGTTAAAAGCTTATAATAAGGATATTTACCGAACACAATAGTGGTCATGGCATTTATTTGCCGCTTCAAGTGAGTCAGCTCTTGTACCACCGGATTAAGGGCTGCTTCTGCATCCTCAGCCCTCTTTTGCAGTGTCGTTTTCTCTGTGTCCCAGTCTTCCCGTTCCTTCTTGAAGCTCTCCTTCAGTTTCTCCATGGTTGTTAAAGCACAGGTCAGCTCTTCTTTAGCCTTGGAAGTCTCTGATTGTTGGGACTTAATATTTTCTTGAAGGTCGGTGATGACCCACAAGTATAGGGGATCTATCATAGTCCTTTCGATAAGTAACAGTGTCGAACCCAACGAGGAGCGGAAGGAAATGATAAGCGGTTTTCAGCAAGGTATTCTCTGCAAGTACTGAAATAAGTGGTAACAGATAGTTTTGTGATAGGATAATTTGTAACGAGCAACAAGTAACAAAAGTAAATAAAGTGTAGCAAGGTGGCCCAATCCTTTTTGTAGCAAAGGACAAGCCAGAACAAACTCTTGTATAAGGAAAAGCACTCCCGAGGACACATGGGAATATCATAAAGCTAGTTTTCATCACGTTCGTATGATTCGCGTTCGGTACTTTGATAATTTGATATGTGGGTGGACCGGTGCTTGGGTGATGTTCTTACTTGAACAAGCATCCCACTTATGATTAACCTCTATTGCAAGCATCCGCAACTACAACAAAAGTATTAAGGTAAACCTAACCATAGCATGAAACATATGGATCCTAATCAGCCCCTTACGAAGCAACGCATAAACTAGGGTTTAAGCTTCTGTCACTCTAGCAACCCATCATCTACTTATTACTTCCCAATGCCTTCCTCTAGGCCCAAATAATGGTGAAGTGTTATGTAGTCGACATTCACATAACACCACTAGAGGCTAGACAACATACATCTCATCAAAATATCGAACGAATACCAAATTCACATGACTACTAATAGCAAGACTTCTCCCGTGTCCTCAGGAACAAACGTAACTACTCACAAAGCATATTCATGTTCATAATCAGAGGGGTAATAATATGCATAAAGGATCTGAACATATGATCTTCCACCAAATAAACCAACTAGCATCAACTACAAGGAGTAATCAACACTACTAGCAACCTACTAGCACCAATCCCGGATTTGGAGACAAGAATTGGATACAAGAGATGAACTAGGGTTTTGAGAGGAGATGGTGCTGGTGAAGATGTTGATGGAGATTGCCCTCTCCCGATGAGAGGAGCGTTGGCGATGACGATGGTGATTGTTTCCCCCTCCCGGAGGGAAGTATCTCCGACAGAACAGCTCTGCCGGAGCTCTAGATTGGTTCCGCCAAGCTTCCGCCTCGTGGCGGCGGAGTCTCGTCCCGAAAGGTTGCCTCCTTATTTTTTCTCGACGAAAGACTTCATATAGAAGAAGATGGGCATCGGAGAGCCACCAGGGCGCCCCCACCCTCGTGGATAGGGTGTGGGCCCCCTGGCCTTCATCTTTGGCAGATATTTTTCATTATTTATTGTAAGATATTACGTGGAGTTTCAGGACTTTTGGAGTTGCGCAAAATAGGTCTCTAATATTTGCTCCTTTTCCAGCCCAGAATTCCAGCAGTCGGCATTCTCCCTCCTTATGTAAACCTTGTAAAACTAGAGAGAATAGCCATAAGTATTGTGACATAATGTGAAATAACAACCCATAATGCAATGAATATCGATATAAAAGCATGATGCAAAATGGACGTATCAACTCCCCAAGCTTAGACCTCGCTTGTCCTCAAGCGAAAGACGATAAAGATAAATATGTCCCCATGTTTAGACGTAGAGGTGTCGATAAAAATAGGATATGGACATGAGGGTATCATGATTATTCTCATAACAGCAACATATATAGATTTTGTCATATGATTACTTATGTTCAAGTGATGATCTATTCACAATGCAAAAGTATGAATCAGAAACCTTATTGAGCACCAACAAACTATAACCTCAGTCATTGAAGCAATTGCAATTTATCATAACATCAGAAAGAGTCTATGTCAGAGCTTAAAAGCAAGTCCACATACTCAACTATCATCCAGTGCTTCATAATTGCTAACACTCATGCAATACTTGTGGTTACGGAGTTTTAATCGGACACAGAGAAAGATAGGGGCTTATAGTTTCACCCCACAACCTTTTACCTCAAGGGTAATGTCAACAATAATAATTCATGCTCCCCTACATCCAATTAGATATATATATCAGGTTCTTTCCAACATGTTGGGCTTGCCAAAGGATAAAATGAAAAAGGAAAGGTTAAGATCACCGTGACTCTTGCATAAGGTAGAAGGTAATAATAAAAGATAGGCCCTTCGCAGAGGGAAGCAGAGGTTGCCATGCGCTTTTATGGTTGGATGCACAAAATCTCAATGCGAAAGAACGTCACTTTATATTTCCCCTTGTGATATGAACCTTTATTATGCAGTCCGTCGCTTTTAGTACTTCCACATCACAAGATCGTATAAAGCTTATTTCTCTGACACCAATCGATCATACATATTTAGAGCAATTTTTATTGCTTTGCACCGATGACAACTTATGTCGGTGTACTAAAGTAGGGGTACCTTAGTACCCCGAACTTGTGCACGGGCAGTCGTAGCACCCCGCGGCAAGGCTTGCCAGGCGACCGCCAAAACTCTCCATGGTCCCTTTTTGGGCCATCCAAGAACAAAGTATTTGAGCCAAGGCCCCGACAGGAGGAGCTTGCCGGGAAGGCCACCCGAAGAGAGCAAGGCCCCGACAAGAGGAGCTTGCCGGGACGGCCGCTCGAAGCACAAGGCCCCGGCAAGAGGAGCTTGCCGGGAAGGCCGACCAAGGCACGACAAGAGACTTGCTGCGACGCGCCACGCGTCTCGACAAGGACCGGTGAGCAACAAGCTCCCGGGCGCGACAAGGCATCATCCGCGGCAAGGCGCTTGCCGCGGCAAGTCACCACCCCGCGCCTGCGTTCCAGCTCATCCACCCACGCGTCGCCCTGGGGCCATTCCAGGCGTACGTGGCGAGAGGCTGCGCAGCCAGGGGCATGCGGTGGCAAAGCAACGCTGACAGGGTAGCCGTCGTGGCAAACGGTGGCGCCCCTGACGGCCCCTTTTCTGCACTGTTTGGGCGACCTAGACGGGCATTTAATGCCCTTGTCCCCTGCCGTCAGAGTTAGGTATGATAGCACTGTGCAAACAGTTGTACCCAACACAGCGTTTTCCAGTTTTACCCCCGCCTACGTTGCCACCTGTGGGTAACCCCTTGCGCATATAAAAGGAGGCCCCATGCGCAACGTGGGGGAGAGAGGGGAGGAGGAAGCAGACCACCCACGCTCGGTCTGATTAGTTGCCTGAGTGTACTGTAGCACTCAGCGCTCCCAAGAACACAATACAAACCACAAAGCAGCAGCAGGGTTTTACGCATCCGTGCGGCCCGAAGCTGGGTAAATCCCCTTGTGTGCATCGCCTCGATCCGCTCTTCGCGCGACCTCCGCCCCCCGCCGAACCAGAAAGGGGCTCGGTCCCCATAGGTGTTCGTGGAGGCAGATTTCCCCCGACATCTTTGGCGCGCCAGGTAGGGGGCGTCGAAGTTGTGCAAACCTGATCCGGCGTCTGCACAGGCTAGATCTCCATCATCTTCATCGACATGCCACAAAAGAAGAAAGCTCCGGAGGTGGCTGGTCCATCCGCGTCGAACCCACCGCCCCTGGAGCAAACGGGTGGTGGGGACGGCACCGGCGGCGGAACGGGCGTCGCCGAACTAGCTCATGGTGCCACGGCGTCCGAACACGCACCGAGCTCATGGTGCCGCGGCGTCCGAACATACGCCGACACCTCTCAGCGCAGGTAAGCCCTGGTATGACCAGGCAACCTCTCGCTCTATTCCATGGAGCGGGGACAGTTAGCCCCACGGACCTCGCATACGGGCCACCTCGAGTGCTCGCTCATGCTGAGCTCGAGCAAGAGCAGCTGCGACGAGATGACGCGCTGCTCCTCGAGGAGGACCGTCTTCAGGCCGCTGTGCGAGCTTCTCTTTACCAGCAAGCTTTGCGCTGCTTTTATAGCCGCAAAGTTAGTGCCAGAAGTTCCGAGGAAGTGGGAAGGCCCTTACCGGGTGAAACAAGTCACTAGGCCTGGCGCTGTCCGCCTTGAGACCGAAGATACCACTCCGGTGAGCAACTCCTGGAACATTGGGCATCTTCGTGTGTTTCGCCCGTGAGGCGCGGTTGTCGGACCCCGTCCGGCAACCACCCTTTTGTACAAAGTCTTGCCGCTGTTGCATGTGATCCTTTGTACAGAGCCAGGCGCAGACCCTGTGCGCAGATTGAGTTCTTGTGCTCCGCGCACCTTGTCGATCTCATGCTATTTATTCTTTGCATGCATTATCTGACACTCTGTGCAGCACTGACCCCCGGTAAGTGATGACGAGCCTCGTGTTTTGCCTTGCCGGAAATCGACCTTGCCGGGCATCGAGCCACGGAAAAGCTAAGTTGCCAAAGTTTGAGCAATCAAGTTTTTAAATTCTAAAGTTATCTTCCTCGAACGACCGTACTTTGTATGGAAAACCTGTGCGCGGAGGAACCAGCTCGTGGCTAGTTGCGCCCTTACTTTGTTTCGAGCCCGCTCAACGACTTAAGTATGCTGCGACCAAACTCGCGCCCTTACTTTGTTTCGAGCTTGCTCGGCAACTTGAGTGTGCTGCAACTGCAGTTGCGCCCTTATTTCGCTTCGAGCCTGCTCAACAACTTAAGTGAACCGCGGCTAGTCCCGACCAGGTTTCTTGCCGGCAACGGCACCGCCAGCAGGCTGCTGATGTCCCGCACTCAGCAAGTGTGCCTACACCAGCAAGTTCCCTAAAAGCGTAGGGCAATAACATACAGAGGAGGGAATCAAATAGAGGAAGTAACAGTGCATTCACTACCTAAGATAAAGTTATATTACAAGATAACTTGTCGCAGCCCTAATGAATCGTTTTCATAACTCGGCCAGCGGCGGCAAGAAAAGAAAAGAGCAGGCGGCCTAATCCACGCGGTCGCCCTTGATCCTCTTGATCCCGGCCACCCTTTCCACAATGGGCACGACGAGGGCCCTGATATCCTCGAGGTCAGCGTCTGCCGGCAGGGACCTGAGGACGTTGGTGAGCTTGAGGCCTGGGTTGCGGAAGGCAATCTTCACCAGCACCTTCTCGAGGGCTCCGGCGATGGCATCGCGCGTCTCGCCGGCCATCTGCTCTAGGATCGCGTTCCGGATATGCTGAAGGGCCTCCGCCACGCCTTTGAAGAACGAAGTGAGCTTGGCGCTGGGTGGGACGCTTTCGCCAGAGGGATACTCGTGACCCTCCATCCCCAGCAGCATCAGCTCCTTGTCGATGGCGGCGGCGATGTCCATGGGACCCTCAGTCCACTGCTCCACCGCCACCCTGAAGTCGTTCTGGGTAACTGCGGCACTCTCCAACAGCGCCTCGTTGTCCGCGATCTCCTTCCGCAAGGCCGTCTCTCGCTCCTTGGCGCTGTCCAGCGTCTTGGACAAGGTGGCCAGCTTCATCTCGAGATCGGCATTGGAGTCCTTGGTGGCGTCAAGCTCCCTGATCTTATCGGCGAAGCATCCTTGCAGCTCGCCGAGGGTATTAACACCCTTCTCGCGCTCTTGTTTGAGCGCGGCGAGCTCCTCACCGCTCGCCCTAAGATCAGTGTCGAGCTGCGCCACCCTCGCCTCCAGCTCCTTCTTGGCGGCCTCGGCGGCCGCGGCAGCATCTTGCGCTTCCTTGAGGGCTCCGTCGAGCGCTTGCTCGCGCGCGGCGACCTCCTCCTCGTGGCTGGCGAGGCTGGCTTTCTGCTGCACCAGCTCGCCCTCCCGCGCGGCCAGCCCCTCGGCGGCAAGCCTCTGCTGCTCTTCGGATTCGGCCTTCTCGAGGATGAAGGCCGTCCGCGCCTCGTCGAGTTGCCTCCGCTCCTCCGCCAAGGATCGGAGGGCCTCCTGGTTGAGCTCCCGGAGCTCCTCAACGCGCTTCACCATGTCCACTCCCGCCTTCGCGACAAGCGCCTCCCGGCGCTCCACCTTGGCTTGTCGGGCGCGGTAGAACGACACCAGCTTCCGGAGCAGCCGCTCCTCCTCAGGCTCGCCGCCGCTGCTGCTTGGCGCATCAACCAGCGTCAGCCCGGCGGAGGCGAGCACGGTCTCCCCCTCGACCGGCGCCCTGGAAGTCGACTCCCAGGGCAGCTTGATGAAGATACCATCGCCGGCCTTCAGGTAGACGCCGGGCTGGGGCTCCTCGGGGCCCGATGCTCCGGCGGAAGCAGGATCGGCGGTCGACGCAGCGCCTGGCGCCCCTGCGGGCCCAAGGCCGTCTGTACGATCACCGGCCCCCTCGCCGGCGGCCGCTGCGGCAGCCTTGGCGGCCTCTTCGCCGGCCAGATCCTCAGCACCGTCCGCCTCTCCGGTGGCGGCCACGTCGTCGGTATGGCCGCTCGCGTCCTCCTCGACAACGACCTCGGTCTCCATCAGGTCCGTGGCAGGCGGGTCTGAAGGCCGAAAGAGGGAGAGAAGTCAAGCAACTATCCAAAAAAAAGAGAAGAACCCCAGGGGAGTTTCGAGGCAAGAAGGTTACCTTCGCCAGGGTCTGCGGTCACGGTCTCCGTCGCCACGGGGTCGCCGGTGCTGTCCCTTGCCGGGGACCGCTCCCTCGCCGGAGACTGCGCCCTTGCCGGAGACTCCTCCCTTGCCGGAGACTGCTCCCTTGCCGGGGATTCCTCCCTTGCCGGGGAACTCCCCCTTGGCGGTGTAGTTGTAGCAGGTGGCGCATCAGGGGCGGTCTCCGGACGCTCCTGGTGGGGCTGCTCTGCTCCTACGCAAATCGTCAGCCAGATGTCAAGAAAAACGAAGAGTACCCGGGCGCGCCCAACGGCAGAAAGCAAGTCATATGCTTACGCTGGGGGCTGCGCTAGGGGCTGCTCTGAGGATTAGTTGGCGGGTCCGACAAGGTCGTCTCAGGCGCACCCCCTGCCGTCACGGTGGGTCGTCAAGGATGACCACCGGGACCTTGGCTCTCTTTGCCGCCCTCTGAGCCAGAGTCCTGAAAAGGAGTAAATTCAGAGGAAAGCAAATGAGGTGCGAGACACAACTACAAGAATTTAAGAAATACAAGTACAACGAGGATCTTACTCCTCTCCCTCTTCCTCGTCGGAGCTAAGCGCGGAGAAGTCGAAGACTGGCCCGCTTCTGGCGCGAGGAGGCAGAGGAGTAGGCTCCCTCGGCCGCTTGGCGGATACAGTGGTGGCGCTAGCCCGAGACGGCCTTGCCCCGGCCGCCGCCGTGGCGCGAGGGGCGGCAGGAGCAGAAGCAGCGGCCTGCGAAGACCCCGCTCCTGCTGACACAGCGGAGCGCGTCACGCGGCACTGCGGCTGTTGGCTCCTCTGCCGCCCCACCACATCTCCGGCCTTGCGGAGACGCCTCCGTGGTTGAGCCGGGGGCTCCGCTCGCGACGAGCTCCCCAAAGGTTGGGACGAACAGGCGCCCGTCTCCGGCAAGCCGCTCGTGTCCTCGGTGGGCTTGTCCGCCTCGGGAACCGTGCCTCGGCCCCATCCAGCAAATGAGCCGCGCCTCGACGCCTCCCTCCACTTATGGAGATAACGCGAACCGTCACCCTTTATTGCGACGTGATGCATGCCTGCGGGGCTCAGCCCCGCGCACGCCACCCACGTCATGCGCGCCTCTCCCCATGATGCCGCGTTCGACGCGTGCCGTTCGGGGAGGACGTGGTGGATGCAGAAGAAGATGCAGCGTGACCCAGGCCGCGCGTGCCCGTGCACTGTTTTGGGCCTGGCCCAACAGCGCTCGGCACCGTGTATGGCCCAGGCCCGGGGGCTCCTGTCGGTGTACTAAAGTAGGGGTACCTTAGTACCCCGAACTTGTGCACGGGCAGTCGTAGCACCCCGCGGCAAGGCTTGCCAGGCGACCGCCAAAACTCTCCATGGTCCCTTTTTGGGCCATCCAAGAACAAAGTATTTGAGCCAAGGCCCCGGCAGGAGGAGCTTGCCGGGAAGGCCACCCGAAGAGAGCAAGGCCCCGACAAGAGGAGCTTGCTGGGACGGCCGCTCGAAGCACAAGGCCCCGGCAAGAGGAGCTTGCCAGGAAGGCCGACCAAGGCACGACAAGAGATTTGCTGCGACGCGCCACGCGTCCCGACAAGGACCGGTGAGCAACAAGCTACCGGGCGCGACAAGGCATCGTCCGTGGCAAGGCGCTTGCCGCGGCAAGTCACCACCCCGCGCCTGCGTTCCAGCTCATCCACCCACGCGTCGCCCTGGGGCCATTCCAGGCGTACGTGGCGAGAGGCTGCGCAGCCAGGGGCATGCGGTGGTGAAGCAACGCTGACAGGGTAGCCGTCGTGGCAAACGGTGGCGCCCCTGAAGGCCCCTTTTCTGCACTGTTTGGGCGACCTAGACGGGCATTTAATGCCCTTTTCCCCTCCCGTCAGAGTTAGGTATGATAGCACTGTGCAAACAGCTGTACCCAACACAGCGTTTTCCAGTTTTACCCCCGCCTACGTTGCCACCTGTGGGTAACCCCTTGCGCATATAAAAGGAGGCCCCATGCGCAACGTGGGGGAGAGAGGGGAGGAGGAAGCAGACCACCCACGCTCGGTCTGATTAGTTGCCTGAGTGTACTGTAGCACTCAGCGCTCCCAAGAACACAATACAAACCACAAAGCAGCAGTAGGGTTTTACTCATCTGTGCGGCCCGAAGCTGGGTAAATCCCCTTGTGTGCATCGCCTCGATCCGCTCTTCGCGCAACCTCCGCCCCCCGCCGAACCAGAAAGGGGCTCGGTCCCCATAGGTGTTCGTGGAGGCAGATTTCCCCCGACAACTTACTTGAAGGATCTTACTCAATACATAGGTAGATATGGTGGACTCTCATGGCAAAACTGGTTTAAGGGTATTTGGAAGCACAAGTAGTATCTCAACTTGGTGTTGAGAATTTGGCTAGCATGAGGGGGAAAGGCAAGCTCGACATGTTAGAGGATCCATGACAACATACTTTATCTCAGATATAAGAAAACACAACTCATTACGTTGTCTTGCTTGTCCAACATCAACTCTTTAGCATGCCATATTTTAATGAGTGATCCCAATCATAAAAGATTTCAATGATAATATATCTATATGTGAAACCTCTCTTTCCTTATTACTTCCTATTAATTGCAACGATGACCAAAGCTATGTCTGCCAACTCCCAACAACTTTAAATCATCATACTCTTTCTTTGTGAAGTCATTACTCTCAATAAGATCAATATGAACTTTTGTTTCTTTTTGTTCTTTTTCCTCTTTTCTTTTATTCACCCAAGATCATAGCAAGAAAATCAAGCCCTTGAATCAACACTAATCTTTATTATATAGCTCGCGGACTCGATTACATAGAGAGATCATAAAGCAAACTCGAAACTAGATCATGCCATAAACTTTATTATACTAGATCAAGATACTACTAATAGGACCGAACTAGGAAAAACGGTAAAGATAGGAGTTGTGATTGTGATACGATACCAGGGCACCTCCCCCAAGCTTGGCAGTTGCCAAGGGGAGTGCCCATACCCATGTGGTTATATCTCCTTCTTTGTTGTTGGTGTAATATTCTTGGTCATGATTCCTCTCAGGATAGGGTTCTCCTCCTCGAGCTTATTGACTTGCTGCTTGAGCTCCATTATTTCCTTATGAAGCTTTCCTGTAACGGCTAAAGCTCCTTGCACCCAAGGGTGTTTCATAGCTGCGGGAGAACAAGTGACACTCCTCTTCATAACGGCTAACATTGGAAGGGATAACCGAGTTTGGAATAGCTCAGCTCTGTAGTTCCCCCGTTGTCGGGGGGAATCGGCTTCCTCGAACACCTATGGGGACCGAGCCCCTTACTGGTTCGGCGGGGCGGAGGTTGCACAAAGAGCGGATCGAGGCGCTGCACACAAGGGGATTTTACCCAGCTTCGGGCCGCAAGGATGCGTAAAACCCTACTGCTGCTTTGTGGATTGTATTGTGTTCTTGCTCGGGAGCGCGGTGTGCTACAGTACACACGAGCCGCTGACGAGACCGGGCGTGGCGATGGGTGTCCTCCTTTTATATGCTCAAGGGGTTACCCACAGGTGGCAGCGCAGGTGGGGGCAAAAATGGGAGAATGCTGTAGTGGGTACAGCTGCCTGCATAGTGGCTGTACAGTGCTATCATACCTAACCCTGACGGCGGGGGACAAGGGCATTAAATGCCCGT